>JANZLD010000002.1:42603195-42615979 GCA_026413575.1 Erythroxylum carthagenense
CAATTCTTCATATTTTCACACTTTCTCTCTTTATTTCTTGATTTTCAACTTAATTTCAATTAACTCATCCACTTTTGCATATTTCTTATTTTCACTCAAAAATCGGGGTCCAACAACTGATATGCAATTCACTCTTCATATTGTTATTTTCACTTATATATGCACCAAAAAATTTTTACACTTCTTTAATTTTCAAAGATAGTTTCTTCATTTTAATGTACATAACTTCTAGATCGCCATCTAGCTTATCATAAGTTCATTCAACATCACTATCATAGTCCTCAACGCAGGACTATGTACACAATTATGTTATGTGGTTCTTTTTCAAATCTTCTAAATTTGTTATACTTTGATTCAATTATTCTTCATCTTTGCTTCTTTTCCTTATATAGGCAAACATATGAACAAAAATGATAAAAATTCTTAAATTAAGTATCAAATCCTTCAATTTAATGTAAAACATAAGCAATATGCTATGAAAATAGTGTTAAAATGACGTATGTCTAGCATACATTAAACCTAATTGCTTTTACTCAATCAAACTAATCCACCATTCAATCTTAAGTAGAAAATAACTTAAAGAAAAGCTTAACTAATCAAACATACTAATCAAAATTCATCATCTTTCATTAAATCTTAAAGGATAATCAAAATGTTCTATAACTAACTACTTGCATCAATTTTCAAGCTAATTTAATTGACTTCATAACTCTTCAAACTTCTGCCTAAATTATAAAACTTAATCATATGCATAGAATAAACATACATAAGAATGTTTCAACTTTCAAACACATCTATATCCTTTTCATTAATAAAACTTAAACGTAAACTTAAACAAGAGCATTAGAAGTTTGTTTGAAAAGTCAACTAGTCTTTTTACGCTAGAGTAAACACCTTATCATAAATACCTACGGTTACTCAACTAAGTCACTATCTAAAATAGCTACTAGCACCACTCCTTTAACTTTTTTATTGGTACAAAGCCATAAAGTGAATTTATTATGCTCATTTATTCATATATTATTTTTTTATTTTTATTTTTATTTTGGATAGTAAAGGTGTTGAAAATAATGCATAATTACCTATGTATATACATTTTGGACAATGAATATCATAATGATCATCAAGTATTGATTCTCTAAATTTATAAGGTAAGTCAAAATCACTTATTTGTCAACATTCATAATAAGCTACATAAATAATATAATTAAACAAGACAACCAAATTAATAATTCCAATAGCATGCTTTAAAAAAAAAACAAATTTTGAAAAATTATCTCCTTTTAAGAAAATAATGAAAATTTTGATAAACTTAAGTTTACTCTTATAAATCCAAAGCCCTACCCCACACTTACAATAAAAATTATCCTTAATATTCCCATTGATGATATTGAAAAAATGAAAAGGGTTAAAGGATAAAAAGTACTTAAACATTCCTAAATTTTATGCCATTTAGTCATATAAAAATGTGAATCCATTATATAGATGTTAAAGTACTAAATAAACTACAAAAAGAATCTAGGAGAAATTTTGGGTCAAAATGAAGTGAAAATATCACAAATATGTATATATTCATCAAGAATATTCATATAAACTAGAAAAGGGAAAAGATACAAAATACAAAATTGTATTAATGGTCCCAGGGAGGTGGTGGTATTGGAGGTGATATGTAAGGAATTATCACATACTAGTCCTTTATATCCTTGAGCGAAATCATCTCCATCAAGTTCCCTATCGAGGACTTATTATCCATTATCCTCATTTCATTATTAGGAAAAATAGCCTCCTCTCTAATTTGTGTATTAGTATCATCCAACTCTTCGATGCCCACATCCTTAGCATGCTTCTCAACAAACTAGTCTCTCAGACTTATAATGCTCTATATGCTTATTAGGCTCCTTAAGCTCCTCAAACTTGGCTTCATCTCCCTCTGTATCCTTTGGAACATGCTCAATCTCCACATTTGTGGCTAACTTCTTTAGATGTACTACTGAAGGTCAGATCTCCATGCTTGGATTTTTTGATATCTGTGATAAGTGTAAATTGCATTATGTTTTAAGGCATAGTTTGATATATGTTTAGCCATTAATTTGATCATTTAGTATGTATTTAGGTGAAAATTGTGTTAGTTTGTTGATTATTTGTGTTTTAAGTGATTTATAGGTTAGTACAAGCTTTTGAGCTTAAATATGATATTTTTGAGGTGATGTGTTTGCTAGTGTTTTAAGGATAGTATCAAAGAACGGAGTTTTGGAAGACATTCTAGCTGAAACAATGGCCTATCATGACAGAAGGCTTAATGTGGCCCACGATCAGGCCTGCATTAGGCAGACGCGCAATTGCTTACGAACTTCACATTTCGAGGGACTTTTTGGACCTTTCAAACCCGGAAAGACCCTATGGTTACCAAAACATAAAAGAAAATTTAAAGAACATAAAGAGGAGCACAAAGTAGCATTTGCATCAACCACACTTGAAATCATGACAAGGGAATACCAAAAGAGAGAAAGAAGAAAAAGGAAGACAAAGACAAAGCTAACTTGGCATACTTCCCAAATTAGGAGATTTCCCGACATCATTGCCTTCTATCATCCATTATATGTCATTATTTCCTTTTTGTTTGTAATTTATTTATGTATAGAATTGAGATGGATAGTATGATGATAACATTTGGAATATTGATGATGTTCTAAATTCTCCTTTAAGATTTTATTTTGACTTAATGATAATTTAGTCGATAGTGTTTATTGGATGAATATTGTGATTTGATTGCATTCTTTCATAATTCAGTAATAAATTGAGAGGGAGAACTGAATAAAAACAACTAAATTGGATTAATGAGTGTTAGGTGATTTAATAGAAATTGTGTCAAATCATATTGGTAATTATACAGAGAGAGATCCCATGTAATATTCCGATAGTTTATTAGTTTGCTTTAAATCTAATTAAGATTTTGGATAATTTGTGAATTAAGAGAATGTAAATTCCATAATTTGATTACATTTTATAATTTAGGATTTAGTGGTTATAACCCTAAAGAAAGTAATCAGGCCTAGGATAGTCTAGAACCGATACTCCATTAACACATAATCAGCTAGGTTAGCATTAATGATAAATAAAATCTCCTTTCTCATAAATTGGTAAATTCCTTAGGTTGATTTCTATTATGATTGCATATTGCTCACTTGTTAATAATTTTGTGTTTAATTTTTTATTTGATTGGTTGAACTCAATTCTCATAATTATTTTCTATTGCATCTATTATTTTCAGTTTTATAGTTTTTCTAGCCTTAGATTTTAGGATTCGATTACTCTCCTTCCTCACGGGATCAACACCTTTAATACTAAGATATAAACTGTGTGCTTGTAGAATATTGAGGGTTTATAAGATTAAAACTTACCTCAATCAAGTTTTTGATATAGTTGCCAAGGAGGTGTAAAATTATTTTAATTCTTATAGTCTAATGAATTTCACTATCCTTTATGATTGTGGTACCCAATCACAAGAAGAAAAAAAAAGTGTAGGAAGTTTGGACAAAAAATTGAAAACACATTAATTTGGACATCACAAGGCAGCGATGAAGAATTCAAAAAACTAGATATCAAGAAGAGATAAAAAGAACGATCATGGAGGATATATATTATATGGAGCAAAGGACTCTTACAGATTTCAATAAGCCCCAATTTAGTTGGAGAAATAATCATCCTTATATGAACACGTACACTTTGGGGTGACAGAACAACCCAAATTTCTATTGGTCTAACAATGTAATTACTCACATGGGACATAAAAACCTGTTATGATTTTAGCAAGATGAGTCCAGTTTATGGGATTCCAAATTGGATAAAATCATGGATAAGTTAATAGATATGGAAAAGACCTATAAGAGACTGGAAGAGCAATTTGATCAAGTAACGAAAAATCATGCCTCTTCTATTCACAACCTAGAGATTTAAGTGAGACAGCTTTTTTCATTAATTTTGTTAGAGAAGTGTGGAAGACTCTCTGAGCAATATGGAATTACATCACGAGAGCAATATGAGGCTATCATACTTAAAAATAGGGAAGAGTAAGAAAAACCAATGAGAAATCAAGCTAAACCCCATCTTGTAAAAGACTAAAAGATGAAGAAAGAGGACGAAGAAAAAAATGACAGCCCTTCGTATTATTCCTTAAATCTTGGTATACCATGCTTTAACATCAAAAAAAGTTGGGTAGATGTCTATGAAGAGAACCTCATCATTCGGATTAGTGATGACCAACTGACATTCAACATGAATGATGTATTAAAGAATCCAGAGGAGGACGACTCATTCAGAAAAATTGATATGCTCGAATCTTTGATGGAACGAGAGGAAAAAGAACAGTTGACATCAAGTTTGAAGAAGTTATGGAAGTCTCTATTCAAAAAGCTAAAGAAGAAGATGAGATGGGGGAGAATGAAGAAGAATCAAGAAGAGAATATCTCACCCTCTTACCGGGCAAACTGCTAGATTCTATGGAAGATTCATGAGTTTTGTTATTCCCTGTTTTGTTAATAGTTCGCTCAATAAAAGGATATTACTGAGCTTAATTGGTTTTCATAAATTTATCAAAATTGTCCTTCTGATCATTTTGCAGTTTGTAGCTTACTTACCAGCTACAAAACTGATGTTGAACAAAAAAGGTGGAAGCAAGCTGCTTATAATTAATCTCGATTAAGTTTCCAATGATACAAGGTCAAGCTAATGACTATAAATTTGTATGTTTAGGATAGATTTAAATTGTTATGCAATTAAAATTGTTTCATTTCCATAAATAAATATCAATGATTTGGATTGTGTTTCCCTACTAATTCTATTACTCTTTCTGAATTAATTATAAGATAAGAAAGTTAGCTCGGCATCAAGTGCATTTAAGCTCTGCCTTTGACACATCTCCACCTCAATTACCATGATGGTTTGATGTTCTAACCCTTTTCTTTCCATTTTTTTGTATTTTATTCTTTTGTCTTATGTATATTATTTCATTCTCCCTTATGTGCTTGTATGTATCCTTCTCACATTGAGGATAATGTGTTGTTCAAGTGTGGGGAGGGTTGTGTGTTTTGCTTTAAGTGTGAATTTTACATAAGTTAATGTGTTTAGGTTGCATATTGTGAATTTTGTGAATGTATCAATAGCTTATATGGAACGAAATTGATTTAATTTTGAACATAATCTATTAGGTTATGAAGAGTCATTAGCTCATGAAATTAGTGATCTGGGTTGTTGGCCCTCAAATGTTTTTTTTTAAGTTAAACATAATTTAGATATTTATGAGGTTTGGATAGATGAAACATTTTTTGGAGTAAATTTTTTTTATTTATTTATATCTATGTTAGTAGAATTTATTTCATGAGTTAGTTGAAGTAAAGGTGGTAAATAAATGCATAAAGGGGTATTTTGGGTAGTTTACCTAAGGTTAAAAATACCAAGGCATTAAAGGAAGGGCAAGGTGGACTTTTCTCATTCATTAAGGGTAAAATAGGAAACGAAAGGTGTTGTCTTCTTCCTAAGGGAAAGAAAAACGAAAATTGGTGAAAGTAGAAGGGAAATACAAAAATCAAAAGTGAGAAAGAGGGGTTTCGATGACGGAGAGAAAAAAATAGAGTTTTAGGCTAGGTTTCATCTTTTCTTAGTCTTAAAGAGAGAGTTTAAGGTTGCTCAAGAAGGGAAAAAGAAAGAGGAAGGGAAGAGTTTTCTTTAGAGCCAATAATCTCATAAATTGGTGAAGATTCAAGGTAAGTTCGATTTTTATACTTGAGTATATGGAAGGGGTTTTGGTTCATGAAGTTTAGGAAATACATGGGCTTTAGCAATCTAGAGTCAATTTCAGTTAATGTGCTTTATGGGTTCTTAATTTTGAATTCCTATTGAATGAGAATTTTATCATTTATGAAGGAAATCAAGGAGGGGATCAAGAGAGGCAAGAGGAGTAAGAGGAAAGACATCCTTAAGCAAATTTCTTAAGCAAGGAATCCAAGGTTGGTATATGTTTATAATAGAATAAATAAGCCAATAAATATTTTCTTTGAATCAAGGAACTTTTATGTTTTTAAATTACATCATAAATGCTGCATTTGGTTCTTCTTGAATGAATTGAGAATTTGCTATGTGTTTGATATGTGAATTGGGTTGATGATTTGAGAAAAAACTTTCAAAATGATTCTTTTGAAAAGATAAATGTTTATGAAATCATGTTTTCAGAAATAGTTTTTTAAATATCTCATGTTCATGAAAAACAAGTTTCCAAGAATGTGCCATTTGGGCAAATGGTTTCCCATTCATGAATTACAAGTTATGTGGGTTTAGTGTAATCCATTCAAGAATGTCATGTGCAAGTTAACCAAGTTAAAGACTTCTCCCGCCTGTCCGCTAGTGGCACAGAGCTTCTTTATGGACTCCCTCAAGTTTACACCTATGTAAAATCACTATGTGAGATTGCGATAGTGCCTCAAGTTTACGATTACACAGGACCATTATGTGGAAATGAGTAGTTCATCAAATTTATGGATTTACCCAAACTATTTTGATGTGCTTATATGCTTATATGATGTTGACAAGTTTGATGCATTCATGATTTGAAATTTGTGAATTTCGGTTATGAATTTGAGAATGATACCTTGATGAATTTAATTAGAACTTTGTATTGACAAATGAGCATTGCAAAGGTTTTGTTTATTTTTCTATTATAAACTGTTACCCACGAGCTTTAAGCTCACCCCTCATTCCTTCTCATCTCCAGGTGACAAGCAAGAGATCGAGTGAAAGAGAATCGAGGCATTACTCCAAAATTTGCATCTTTTTGTATTTTAAGCTAGATTTGCAACTACAAGGCTTTAGTTGCATTTTAAGCAAATTACTATTTATGTATCTTTGTATTTTGGCATTTTGAGATATTGATATATTGTGGCTGAAAATGCCCACTAAAGCTTTGTAAAAACTCTTATATTTTGATGTTAATGAAGTATGCTTGTGTTTTGCTGATGATATTTCAAATTTGTTCATTGCTTTTTCAAGTTTTCCATAAGGGTGAGATTTTGTGTTCTGACTTCGAGTAAAATACTGTATTGAGCTAGTCTAAATTGGATGAAGTTGTCTTCTTGAAAGTTGTAGATTATTTTTCCAGCTTTCCAATGATATATAATATGAAATTTTTGGACATTGGAGTTGAGAGATATGATTATTAGAAATTTGTGATGTTGCATAGGATGGACTTTCGGGACAGCTATGTTGTTTTGAAATTTTGACCCTTATAGAGGTAGAAATTGTTTTTAAGTTCTTCATGGAAGTTGTAGATTTAGAAGCATTTTTTAAAACGGTCTAAGAATGAGCTTAATCCGATATTTTTGCTCATTTTATCAAAATAGGTCGGAAGAAGAAAAGTTGGTGTAACGATCGCGACTCTGCGGAGATGCATGAAAGTCGCAATCGCAACTTCGCAGCCATGCTCTAGGTCACGATCATACTCATGACCCGCATGTCCTTTCCCCCTACCTGAACATCTTTTACTCTTTTGACCATAACTTTGTCATCTGACCTCCAAATGACCCGATTTTTGTAACACATTTCTCTATCTCTCCACAAAAATTATAGCTTTTGGTGTTAACTTGAAAAAGTTTAGTTGAATCAAAGTGAGGGGATCATTTAGAAGAATATGAACTGGATATTTTCACTGAACATACTTCAGTATTTGGATGATGTATTGATCTGTAGAGCTCCAAATGAGATGATTCTTATTTCTAAATAAACTATAGACATAGAGCTACAAAGTATTTGAAGGATTCAAATTTTAATTTAGTCTCTAAGGCTTTCAATTTCAGGATAGAAGTTGAGTATAGTGTACTACTTTATTCTAAGAATAATCCGAAAATGTTTAGACTATAACTTTCAGCCTTTTGAACCAAATTGAATGATTTTAGTATCATTAGAGACTTAAGACAATGGGGAACAAATGTTCAGAAGAAGTCAGTTTTAAATTCCGATTTAAAGTTTCCCAAAATATGTTCGGAAATAGGAGAAATGAGTTTGTTTTCTATGTTTGACTAGTGTGGGCATGTCACCTTTGTGGGATGCGCATCCAGATGTCACGTAGGACATCGGGCACGTGACTCGCAAGGGTGGGATCCCAACATGGGTAGTTTGACTCAAATATGCAAGTTAATTAGGATTCAGTATTAGTTTGTCACCCTATAAGTTGTCACATTCATTCATAATTTTAGGTCTTTCGTCTAAGTAGCTTTGCTAGTATTATTTCATGAAAATGAGTAACTAAAACAACGAGGTAGGCATTGAAACAAAAGAAAAAGTCTTTGCAAATTTTATATAAATAACAATTTCACTGGCCTTCAGGTTATGAATAAAGCTAGTAGCCAGTTGAGAATGTGATTTAGTCAAGTAACCGAATCGACACGTATCATAAATGTGTGCCTTCGAGTCAAAAGATTATAATGACGTTTCAACTAAGCAACTTACTAAAAACATGACTTAGTCGAGTAACCAGATTGACATTCATCACCAATGTTTGCCTCCGTGTAAAAAAACTAGTTCCATGTCCACAAAAAGTAACAAAAAAGAATGCTTTTTAATAAAAACCTACTGAACTTGTAAGTAGCCTAGCTTTTCATGAAAACGTACTTAGTTTTAGTTACAAAGTTTGATTGACTACATAATTGTTAATGTGTTTGTAAAATTGAAAGGGGTGAATAAACTTGACATCTAAGTTTTAATTAATATGTATATTTAGTTCAGAGTTCCTATACACGAATTTTGCATGTTAATAATTTGGAACAACTTAAATGATTGTGGTTAGAGTTAAATTTGTTTCATGAAGTTGAAACCATCACCTTATTATTGCATTGTGTGATTTGTGTTTTTGTGTTGTTTGTTGTTTTGTTTGCTTGAGGATAGGTAAACGTTTAACTGTGGGAATGTTGATAACTGTAAATTGCATCATGTTTTAAGACATAATTTGATATGTGTTTAGTCGTTAATTTGATAATTTAGTATGTGTTTAGGTTAAAATTGTGTTAGTTTGTTAATTATTTGTGTTTAGGTTAGAATTGTGTTAGTGTGTTAATTATTTGTGTTTAAAGCCAATCTCTCTTGAATATTTTTAAAATTGTCCAAGGGACTACCATAAAGTTCCTACTGTTTCAACAAAAGGGATTCCCTAACTCTAATGATGTCTAAATTCTTAGAAGAGCTCTAATTAAGTTTCTTTAGTTCCTCTTTGATAGTGCAACCTCAAGTCAAGTTTGAATTAATCATAACATTGGACATTCCTGTTCAGTCCATTCACCAAGGCATCCCAAAATCCATCATTTTCACTCAAGTGATTAAAGAGCCTGAAAGGTGAATTCTTTATGTGATCTAGTGATAGGCCTTTTCTATTTATAGGAGCATGGTCTAAGCTTAGGGAATTGTTGAAGTTTGAATTATTATATTGGAACCTACTTAGCCGTTCAAAGTTCACTAGAGCTCTATCGAGTTTTTTAATTATAAGCAATTCCCCTTCTTATCTATTAGAATAAATGAAATAACATCCATTAGCTTCAACATCGGTAACTTCTAAAGTTTGGAGGCAAGACCTAAGTTCCTTATAATGAATTTTCCTACTTCTATTTCCTTTAATTTCTAAGGAAAGCAAAGTACAATTAAAGCTCCGTGACTAAATTTTTAAATAGCATCAGCCCCTTCCATAGAGAAGCTCTTCGGAATGTAGAATTAGAATCATAAATAAAAGATATCAAAACTTTTCCAATACCCAAGCATTCAACATAAAGGTGAATATATTGAAACGAGATTGAAGAATTTATCACCTTAATTAGTTCAGGATCATATGCAACAATAATTCTTTTTGGGGTGATGTTTATGAATTACTATTAGCTTCTAATTACTTTTGAAAAATCAAATATTTGCACATATATTCTCCTTTAGATTGGATTTTAAAAGACAAAAAAAGACTTTTGAGGCTATATAATATGCAACTAACATCTACTTCTATGGTTATTTAACTCCCTTATGTTCCAAGAAAAATGGACATTATTTAGAAGAGATAAGGGCATTGCCCTTTACATTATGCCCTGATCTTCTCCTCTCTAACATTTTAAAACCCTTATGAGCCTTGTATGGATCATCATCAACCTTATAACTTTGCTCATTGTCCTTGATAGGGCTCTTATTAAATCTTGAAGGGAGTTGGACTAAAATGTTTTGAGTTTAGTTCTCACTAGCCCTTACTGGCTCATTTATAGAAGTATTACTCCCTAAATTTGCTCTTTTGAGAGTCCCTAGACATGGAGAATAGCTAGCATAAATATTTTTCTTATCTTGCTTGCCAATTGTCTTAATATGGCAATTCATCAATTTATCCCTTGTTTGAGGGGATTGAGAGGTTGCATTATTTGGCAAATCCACCAACTAGTCCTTTATTGTATTTGCGGGAATGAGAGGTTGAATTATCAAGTTCAAAGTCCAAACCCATTAACTTCCCAAAATCACCTCTAGTTCGCCAAGTTGGTCTCTAGGATTTTCCTTGCTAAATTAAAGAAGGCCTTTATTGATATAAAAAACTTATTGTATCCTCCATAAGGGTGTCATTCTTTCTCAACTTGAGTAGAATAATTTCCTTAGATAAATTTTATTGCATGTCAATACTAATACAAAGGTCTGCATAACATTTTATGTACTCAAGTAGATCATGTTGCATGTCAGCACTCCTCTTGCTTCATGCCCACCAATCCTCCAATAAAGCTTATTAACATACTCAGGCCCTTGGTAAAACCAATATCCAAGCTAGGTATTACGAATATTGATCCAAATTGGAACTTAATTTTTTTTAATATCCTCAAGTTTAATATATGGATTTCATTTTTGAATAAAAATAGGAAGATTGTTGTAGTATCATGGACTAAACTCAATTACCTCAAGGGCCCTTTTCTTGAGTGGAGAACTTAAAAGAGAAATAAGTGGTCCTTGTTCAGCATAACATTTAGGTCCCCTTACTTTTCCAAATCTTGAGAGCCTATAGTTTTATCGCCGAGAAACAGTCCTTACCTAAAAAAAACACCCACCACGTATATTGTTCATATAAATTGAGGTAATGATTCCCAAGTTCTACGTAGGTTTATAAATGAGGGAAAAAGTCAAGTAATATGCCTTATTGACCTATTTTTCAAGCCCAATTACAAGGTCTAAAGAAACAGTAATGAATACTGCTTTAAGTACATGAAAATGAAACAGTGACACTCTTGATAGAGAATAACAAAATTACAACTCCAGTAGATCATTCAAAGAAACATAAATCTTATTACCGCCACCCACTCCCCGTTCAATTTACTATTACTTAAAAACAATTTCCCGCTATATAGCTTATATGTTTATGGAAACAAAACATATGTCCAAACTAGGACGATCACCAAATTCCAACCTGAGAAGTAAAGACAAAGGACACAATGACCACAATCTTCATATTCATATACGTGATTCTAGTTTTCAAAGAATTGCAGCAAATCGATTTCTCTTCCAAATGAGTTGTTGATACATTCCCTGTTTTTCCTCCAACTTAGACCAAGGAAGCTTGTGCTTAGCCATGTGTCGCTTCTTTGCAGCTATTCCCATGTTATCTCCTTCACTCTGTTAGAAACATGTAAACCATCAATCAAACAACTCAAGATATCCTCAACTTCAAATATGTACTCATGTCCAGTCATTAATTAATGCGACGTATTGTAATTGTATACCTTAAAACATAGCCCTTCATCCACATCGCATATAGGATAATCACTGGGGCAACAGTAGTCTGTTCCAGTGCAACAAACAGCATTCTGATATGAACAACAACCATAGATTAAGCAATAGTCATAAAACTCAAAGAGGCAACAACATGTCTCATCACTTGGGCAGTAGGAGAAGTCTCCGCAATCACTTGGTGAAGGAGATGGTGGTGGAGGTGGGGGAGGTGGAGGTGGAGGTGGGGGTGGCGTAAAGGGGGATGGAGGACTAGTAGGAGATGGTGCATGGTGTTGCTTAGTTGGATAGGAGGCCATCGCATTGATAGCACACACCCCGTACGTTAAGTTAGTGTTCCTTCTAATATATATATAACCATCCATTCCCCAGTCTGTACCCCATGAGTTCTTGACTATCCAATAATCTTCACCATCTTCAGAACCATAACCAACAATTAGAACAGCATGATCAATGTCGTCTGGATTACTAGAGCAATCCCCGTCGTAAATACCCTGCCAAAGTTACCACATTTATCTTATAATTTTGTTCACTTAAAAGGTACTTTCTTTAAATGATCAAAGATACTTACACTAGTATATAACTGAAAGTCTATTGCAGAGCCATCAATCCCCACACTTATAGGTTGTTGGACAGTTGCACACAAGAGAGCACTATCTGATTCACCTACATCTTCGTACCCATCAATGGATACAATTTTTCTGTCCTCCTATATGATTGCAAACGTTGTTAATCAGACAAAGAACAGTAAGTTTGCTTTATAACTGTTGCTATAGCTTCAGGGGATTGGTTAAAATATTTATAGGAATAAAAGAAAAGTTGGAAACAAACCTTAGTAGTGTTGCATGTACCATCTTCACCTGTGTAAGGGTAATTAGCTTCTGTGTCAATTCCACCATTGTTTATTACCCATTCAAAGGCATAATCCATATAGCCTCCGTCACAACCCTCATTTGTTGTGTCACAATCCACCAATTCCTGCTCTGAGAGGCTAATGAGGTCACCGGTGGTT
>JANZLD010000002.1:42787487-42799902 GCA_026413575.1 Erythroxylum carthagenense
CATCCATGTATCCTCCCAGGGGGTATTTGGGTGTTACATAATGTTAGTTCAGTCTCTAGATCTGGCTCAAGTTATACTTCAGGAGTACTCCTGGTCATACACTAAAAACCTAGTTTTACAATTCAACCACATACCATATTATCAAGAAAGGTTGTTTTAAAATGAAACAAAAAATAAAATAAAAAGGTGATTATACCAATAAAAATAAATTTTTCTTAATATTACATCCCACAACAATAATGCTAAAAACTTAACATGATAAAAGTAAAATGAACATAAAAAACAAAACAAAAATACGTAGGAAAGTGTACTTAATAAAGTGAATGATTGATTTAAACAAAGTAAATAAAACTAATTTAGATTTAAAATAATAAATAAGATTTCAAACCATTTATTAAATAAGATCCAAGTAAGAAACACCTAGAAACTTTCCAATGCTTTGAATTTATCTCACCTAATGATTAATTCTAACTCTTTAGAATGGTAGAAATTCCTAAATTGTAATTATATAATCTCCTTAATAATACAATTCTTGTCTTTAAATTGAATTAATCAAAATCTCTTTTTAATCAAAACAACCTAAGAATACATTAACTTGTTTTATAAATTACAATGATGTTTTTCATCCTGACCCAAAAGACCATGTAATTTTATCTCTAATAACCTATTTAACCTTCATTGTCCATATCTTATTTATATCATATCTTGATCTCAATGTTCTAGATCTAAAATTGATTTAAAACATCAGTAAATTTTATTTCAACATAATATAATTATTAATAATTCTCAAGAAGAATTTTTCATTAAATCAAAGCATCAGTTTAAAACATTAAGGTTTAGGGTTCATCTACCTAGAACTATATCTAAATTAGTGCAGGATAAAATAAATAAAAATCATTATAAAAAGAAATAAAAAAGATAAAAGAAATCTTTCGTATATTCCTTGATGAATCTTGATGGATTTGTTTATTCTTTTTTTTCAGAATTTATTGTCCTTAAGATCAGCTACTTTAGTTTGGCTCCTAATTATTTCTTTTTAGCTCCTAAAAACTCCTCCTTTTGTTTTTAGCCATCTCTAATTTTAAAATGTGAGACCCTAGATTTTTTTTCCAATATAGCCCCAACATAGTATTGTGTTTTGAGTCCTTTACTTAAATTTTGCCAAAGTCACTCCAAATTAACTCAAATATTCTCCAAATCCGTTCCTTTTCAATTGAAGTGCTGAAATAAGACCTAATATAAAATATAAATCAATTGAAGTTCCAAATCCTATCAAGACATAAAAATACAAGAATAATTTTCTAAAAGATCATAATAAAAATATAGTCTATTTTGCACATATCACTAACAAAATGTGAACTTACCTTAGTTGCGGTTAATAGATTAGCAATACAAAAATTTATATGTTGGATAAATAGAGAGAAATCATATCCACTACGGGCAAAGGTTATAATAAAAAATAAGGAGTTGATTTTGATGAAACAGTTTCACGAGTAGCAATACTTTAGTACATAAGGATCTTATTGGCTATAGTTGCATACAATGATTATGAAATCTAACAAACAGATGTCAAAACAACATTTCTTAATAAGAATTTTCTTAAGAATACGCATATGGAACAACCTAAAGGATTTTCATCCAAAAGGTTTCCTTGTCAATTATATAAATTGCAAAAGATCAATTATAGATTTAACCAACTGTCACATTATTAGAACATTCATTTTAATGGGACAATTAAAGAGTTTAATTTTATTAAAAATATAGATGAACCTTGTATTTATAAGAAGATTAGTGCGAGTAATAGTGGGAGTACGTTCATCTCCCTAATATTATATGTGGATGAAAAGTTGCTAATTGGAAATGATATATCGATGCTCTAATCTATAAAGAATTGGTTAGCCAAGAACTTTTTTAAAAATATGGCAGAAGCATCCTATATTCTACAAATAAATATTTGTAATGATAGATAAAAGAAAGGTTTTATAGTTTATCCTAATTCACATATATAGACAAAGTACTAAAGGGAATTCTAAGAGAGGATTATACCTATATCACATGTGATTTCTCTCTTGATGATCATATATCTAAATACACAAAAAGAGAAAGATAAAATTGATTGTGTCCTATATACTTATAATATTGGATCAATAATGTATATTTTTCTATATATAATACTAAATGTTTCTTATACTCTCAACATGATAAATAGATTTCAAATCAATCCTACTGATAATAATTGGATGGATGCAAGAAAATAGTTAAAGTATTTAAGAAGAACTAATGATGTTTACATAGTATATAGAGGATCTGAACTAAGAGTTTAAGGGTATTCAAATGCTTTTCACTTTGATCACTATAATAGCATATCATAGATATAATACATCTTTATTCTAAATGATGGTGTAACAAGTTGGAAAAGTTCTAAACAACCAACCATTATTGATTTTATGGCCTAGATAGAGTACATTTTAATGTTTTAGGTAGCAAAGGAAGCTGTTTAGATCACTAAAATTAGAGTGACTCGTAGCACTATTGAGCTAATAATATTATACTATGACAACAATAATGTCATTGCGTAGGAAAAGGAGCTAAGATCTTATTAGCTGTCCAAGCATATAATCTAGAATTTTAACTCAATAAGGGAGTTAGTGGAAACATGATTAACATTACTAAATTTTGATAGTGCTCATGACCTATTTTATTAAGAATAACTTAGTCAATAATACTTGAATATAATATGAACTGTAAAGAAATGGCTGAGTAAGTTGATAAAGAAATCGTCACTCTGAAGTAATTAGGATTTTGTATATTTCTTAATTAATAATGATTTAAGAAAATTCTCTAATTAGAGTAAATTGAGATTAGAAAAAATTATTTTCAAATATCAATTATAAAATAATTACTAATTAGTAAGAACAAACATAACTATATTTATGTTGACTATACACTAATTTCATACTCTATTTTGAATTAAAACATTTGATGATGAAATGATTAAGTTATAAATTATATGTGAATATGTTTAGTCAAACTACTTTAATAATCATAATATTTAGGTGATCATGACTTGTTAATAAACATCAATTTTAATATATAATTATAATTTGTTTATTTGGAGGATTAAAAAATTAAATAAAAGGAGCTTTAACTTATGTAATTTTAATTATGAATTATATTTATAATTTGTATTCATTATCAATATATTATGAACTTAATGTGTTTGCAATATATCACACCCATAGGGCATATTCCCAAAAGCATAAGATAATATTCGGGATATACTCTACAGACATGATATGTTAGCAAATAATTCAGAAAGATTTTTCCACCTTACACATAATATCATATAGCAAAACATTTCTATTATCCCATTTATCAATTCTCACATTCGTAGACATTTCCAATATCTGATAACGAATAAATTCCTAGAACTTTTCATTATATTACTACCAAACACGTACATCAGACAATAATTTAATCTCAGCGTAAATATACATATATCGCGAACATTAGTATATAGAAATATAGCATATCAAGCTACATATATCAGTTACAAAGTTATTAACACACTATATACAATGTAGTAACGTGTTGTGATTTACAGATACAAAACTATTACTAGACTTTGCAGATTCAGCTGATCGGACCTTTGAGCTATGACTTCCAAAACGTAGGAGTTATACTCCAACTAACTCTAAACCTCTCCTGAACTTGAAAAAAAACGTTGCAATTTTGATGAGTTTTGCAAACTCAATGAGTGAACCATCATCGATGCACTCAACAAACCATATCAAACATGACCGTTCAAACAAACATACCACATAACTAATAATATCAAGTTAAATTTCAATAACACACGTCAACTTAGGTGGAACTCAAGAAAATCATATCATATTTTAAAAAAATGAAAATGTATTTCAAAATCACAATTCAATTTAATCAAACATATATATGAAATGGAAAATATGCTTTCATTTTTATTTCTTTATGTTGTGATGAAATATGTTAATTCACGCATTAGGTTTCAAACAAATTTCTGTTGGCCAGCTTAACGAGCATTATAGCCTTGATCACATCACGAGCATTAAGCCCTGAGTTCTTATTACGAGCTTTAGGCCCTGTTTGCGAGCTTTCACCCTGAATGTCTACGTGTTGGTCATTTTAATCACAAATCCCATTATCTCATCATGAATGCCAATTGCAATTATATGAATGATCTCATACAACTGATTGTCCAAAATTCACAATCAATTCAATTCAAATAAGCATTTCACAATTATTCACGTAGTCAAAATTAACAATAAAATCAAAAAACACTTCCATATACAGTCCCAAATATCAAACTCTTTGAACCAACAATGTCCAGAATTGTAACAATTGTATAAACAACAATTCAATAACTGACATTTAACCAAAAATAAATCAACCATAATGAGAAACATCTAGGCTAACTCACAGAACACTCCAACAAGCTATTGTCTCAATGTGCTGATAATATCTGGGTATTGAAAATCACTCTGAGAGCTTATTAGACATGCATATAAACATTAGTCATTGATAACGAATAAAAAGAATATGTATGCAATCCTTAAGTGCAATATTTATATCCTTTTTTTTTTCCTTAATGTTCCTTTATAAACAACCTGCCTTCTTTAATTATAAATCTCTCTACAAAAATCCAAATACCATGATTCTTATGCCCCCTGAAACTAGACTTAAATATATCCAAAAATTACACGAACATAATCTCTCCTTAGAATACAACCCCCATTAAAATTTTGTTCTGTTTCTAGTAAGAAATAGGTTGGCAACCAATGTTCAAACAACAATAAATCATTATCAAGATATCTTCTAGCCAAATTGTTTCATAAAATCATTAATAAGATATCAATAATTACTTTTCATGTTTTATACTTTAATTAATTCAGTCTCTAAAGCTCAAAAAAATCAGGAAATAATAAAAGGTTCTTGCACAGGGGTCTGTCATGGACAGTATTAGGGAAACAAGCATAACTCAAGCTATAATCACTTTTTTATCAAGCCCCTTTCACAAAGGTCAAGTTAGAACCTATGTATACAACTGTTGTTCTTTGAGTTTTGACAAATTCATGCTCTAAAGGTATGTAAAACATATCAAAAGGGAGAATATGAAATTGAAACCGAAGTTTCGACATACCTTGGTGACTTCTTTCATTCTCCTCTTCTCTTCCTCTTCCTCCTTTTCTTTCCTTCTCTCTCTCGTTTTTTTTACTTTTCTCCCTCTTCTAACCTCACGGCATACCCTCACTCTCCCTTATGTTGCCTTTTACATCTTTTTTCTTTAAAAAGTTCAAAGAAAGTCAAACTAATCTATATGTCACTATTTCATTAGTCTTTGTGTCATCGTTATATTGGTCCATGTATTATTATTCTATTGTTCCATATGTTACTAACCTTAGGCTCCGCATGTCACTCATTTAAGCCTCCATATGTTATTACTTGTAAGGCTACACATGTCACCAATTGTAGAGCCACATATATCACCATTTATAAAGCTACACATGTCACCATTATAAAGCTCCACATATCACAAGTCTAAAGTGCCATTTGTCAAAAATTTAAAGGGCTACTTATCACCAATCTTACCATTTAGGAATTCTACTAAGCTAATTTATACATTGACTCCTCAAACTTTTGAATTTTGTACCATTAACTCCAAATCACTAACTTAAACCCATCAATTTCTAATTTGATTCTAATTAATCAATATCATATTCAAGCATTTCTGAATATGTCAATTAATTTGTCACTTATTTCTCATATTTATAAATAATAATCTATGTATGTGTATGATAGTCTCTTACATATATATAGAATAACAAATTTCGTATCCTAATGCACCAAATTAATCATCTAGTGACATAACTTATTTTATTTAATGCAATATGCATGAGCTTAATCTTCTAAATCTTCTAACCCTCAATAATTTAAGAGACAGAATATTGTAGTGTCACATATAAAGAGAAATTAAAAATAAAAATAAATTTAAATTAAGTTAACTTTAAATATAACATTTAAAACATTTTAAGATAAACTATATGGTATTTGATTTTATTAATTTTAAATTATAATTATAATTATAATTAAACTTGAAAGAAATCTACTAAAAAGAACTAGTGCTTACGTTAATCCTTATTAAAAATTGAGTTCTCCTTCTTCTTCTTCTTTTTTTACTTTGTGAATATTATTAGAGATTAGACAATTGAACAAATTAAGTTTGTTTTTAACCATTTTACTTGTTTATTCTTATTTCAAATTATTCTATTAAAGAAATTGTATAAATAATTGTAGTAAATTGTTTTGTTACTTAATCCTAATTAATTTCTTAACTAATTATGTAGTTTTAAAAATTGCATTTAACTCTAGTAACTAAATTTAGCTACTTTTTCAACTTCAAAGTGACAATAGGCTTTGCTCCTTATATATATATATATTGATCCTTAAGTTTTCCTATTTCTTAAAAATTTAAATTTCGCAATTTTGATACTCCTTAATATTGATCGAAACAACTTAATAACGTGTGTGATGGTTCCGCATCTGAAATATATAAAAGAACGAGATGGAACGGTTTGAAATATCTAATTAAATAATTCTTTTAGTTGGGAAATTCCGTCATGAGCTACAGAGGCAGATACAGTAAGAAAAAACTTATATGGACCCTCCTCTCCCATACCTCACATGCTTCCCACTAACATCTACATCTGAACCATTTAATGGATGGGCCATGTCTTGGATGGGACATCACCAGCGGTCAATTGTGCGATGTAGCTCTTTTAAACAATTTTAGCCACCCTATATTTTGACAAATTCCGTTGGCCTAACATCAAAATCATATTGTCTTCATTTTTTTTAAAAAAATTTTCACAGTAAAATGTTGGAAATTATACTAAGACAAACTTTGGTTTAAAATCCCTGGGAAGCTTTGTATTATTTGAGGACTAGGAAGTGCAGGTAAAACTTTGTTGGTAGGCATAGCTAGAGTTAGATCTGTTCACAAGCCTAGATCCCATAAGAAAGGTAAAAAGAAGCTTACCATCCCTCCCTTTCCAATGAAAACCACAAAACCACGGCATCTTGTTCACAAGCCTCTCGAAAAAGAAGATTTTCTCGTTGCGGTAACTCAACACGACATCGAATTACTTGTTCAATCCTACTTACTTTTCTAATAGCCTCTCCACCTAATGACATGGCTTATCAGCGGGTTTTGACACGTGTCAGATAATTATTGAGAGCCATGTCTATGATGGCCCACTTTGCAAAAGGTTCTTGTTTCAGCCTACTTGGCAGTCCCAATCATACACCCCCTCCCACAGCCTTGCTAAAACCCAAACCCCAAAAGTATATAGCGAGAGATGGGGGTCCCCCTGAATCATGGATCCAAAAGCCTAAGTACAGAGTGAGGTGCAATTATTCATACCGTGAACTTCATCCTAAGCAAGTGATGAGCTAAATTCCAGACGCACCCAAAAGCTAGATAAAAGAAAAGAAAATAGGAAAAGAATACAGACGAACAGAAGGAATGCCACAAAAATGGGGTATTTGGTGCAAAAGTTTTCTCTTTTAATGTTAATAGTTAGCCGAAGAAAAAAATACAAAGTCCATTCTCTTTATCCTCATATACCTTTCCCTTAAGACTCTTCCTATTCTGGCCCCGTGAAACACTCATAGACAGCATAGATAGAGGACAGGGCGAGAGAGATTTGGTGCAGCTATGAAGAACACCGTTAGATGTTGTGTCTCTTGCATTCTACCGTGTGGAGCTTTGGACGTGATACGAATAGTACACACTAATGGACGTGTAGAAGAGATCAGTGGCACAATTCGTGCAAGTGAGGTCATGAAAGCACATCCTAAACACGTCTTGAAGAGACCCTCCTCACCTTCAGAAGACAATATGGTCCCAAAGATCGTTATAGTCCCTCCAGATGCAGAGCTTCAACGTGGGAAGATCTATTTTCTCATGCCGGTGCCATCGACTACAGATAGTAAGAGTGGTACTCGCTCGTCAAGAGGGTCCGGTGCGAGAAGGAAAAGAAGAGAGAGTGGTAACACTATTAGCACAGCTAATGACGGAAGCAACAACTTGAGCAGTAACATTAACAACTCCATTTCAATTCCCACAAATCTTCTTATTTCTGATCAATACTTGAGCGAGATACTTTCGGAGAGGATATCAACTCAGAGAGATCGGAGAAGAGGACGTGTTGGAGTGTGGAGGCCTCATTTAGAGAGCATATCCGAGTCACAAAATGATGCCTAGCGAAAAGGGTCGATATATATCAGTTATAGTTTTTTTTTTTAATGATAAACTTCATTTTGGAATTTCTTCTCCATTAGGGTTCAAGAACCTGTCTATTATTCAATTTTCTTCTGTCTTTGTCTTTTTCCTATAGAATTTGCCTTTAGTGTATATATATAGGCAGGCACAAAAAGACGCAAATCGGGATTAATTACGATGATGATCAGCCTAATATAAGCAGTCGTTCTGGGATCTTGGTACTCCATATATATGGTTATAAGCAGTCGCTCTGGTCTGAAGAGCAGAAATACATGGAAAGCTGTTACTTTTTGCAAGAAATAACTAAGAGAAACCAAGTTATCTCGAGTTTTTGGTTTCATTTGTAAGAAGGTAGGAAAGAAAATGGTTTTGAGGAAGATCCCAGTTCTAATAGGGAAAAGAACTTCGCTTTGTCTTGATAGGACTTCAAAGGTGATCTCAATGTCATGATCATTGTGACAGCCATAGAAATCCTTTATAACCAATTTCCCAACTCTGTCAAAAGAAAAGCTTTGCAGTTATCAGAAAGGGAAGTGCGTATGAGCTATATTGGGAATAACGATGATTACGTTGATCATTCAATAGTTTATTAAGTGACATGAGGCTTTCATCACTCTTCCCATAAATGGGATTTACCCTTATATAAAATAGATTACTTGAATGCCATTCGACTAACATAGTCTCTCTTTTGAATTAATTGTTAATCCAAAAGGGTTAAAGCACAACGTTAACTGAGAACAGCAATCTTGTTCCGATCAATCGAGCAATTTTTAATATGTTGCATCTCTAGCACATACTCATCGGTGTTGCCCATATTCAAATTATACTTGGACTAGATGATCAAAGTGAATTTGATGTGGATGGAATAGGAGTCCCCACATAGCTTTCCACCATAGAATAGAATAATTAATAATGCCCTTGTATATCTTAGCTTACACCTACAAGTAGGCTAAACGTCTTCAAGCATTTTGGTCTCTTTGGCTTGGGAGTTGATGATGATGATTACAGAAGGTGCTTACGGCACTTGAACAGGTAATTGATATAGCGTTTGACCTCTTTATATTAGGCTGAATTTACGGTAAAACATAAACATTCCCAGGTTCCAAGATCTAATACAATGTTGTGGGTGGGACCAATAAAAAGTTTACAGAACTTGGGATATCATCGGAATGTAGTATGCACCTGCCCTGTCACCTCTTCTGTTTAGTCCTCTTATGCCTTCTGTTTCTTACTTTATTGTATTATAAATTCTACATCTGCTTTTGTTCATGTAAGTCCTCTGTTTCATTTTTGCCCTTCTTTTCCCGCTCGAAAGTTAACTCTCTCGTTTGTGATTGTGAGAGTCGGTCGGAAGAATCGGCATACATCTCAGACATATTAGAACACTGCATGAACTGTTTGTTCAAACCATTAGTTTAGGTCATTTCTTTAAGAAAAAAAAAACATAATTAAGAAATTAGTTTTTTATTGTTTCTTCCATCCTTTCGCTGCCGACAAACATACGAGGCTGCACCTTAGAAGAAATGTTGTGGAGTGTTTTTTAGACTATCTTGCTCAATGGATAGGCCATCTCAAAAGGATGGAGGATAAGAACTGTGCAAGTGATATGTAACATATATCAGAGGAATACAAAATTGGATGCAATCGATGGTTTTATTATAGATTGGTACAACTGGAAAAAAAATATTAAAATAGGCCATGTTTCTATAATCCTAGACATAACGATTATTTTAAAGAGCCACACAAATTCAGTAGATAAAATTATTTTACAAACTGAAAGTCTTTTGAGGTCAGAAACTCTAATTTAAACAGAAAAATATTGTCCAGTGATAACCCTATAATACCACCAAAAACCTTTTAGTGAATATGGTAGTGCATTTAAGAGATAATACACTGTCAGTACATTTCAGAGAAGAACACATTTTTACAACGCCTCAACTACCTACAAAAACATTACACCCTTTTATCATGAAAAGGAAATGGGTACACATGTTGCCCCAAACCGTACAGCTCCACACTTATATAAAGGTTTGTATACATCCAAGTGGAAGATAATGTTTCTCTCTAAACTTCAAAATTTCTGACTTCTTAAAGCTGCTCTAATATATGTATTGTTGTGTTACCGTCAAATCAGTCTGACTTTCTTTCATTTTTATAAGCCTATAGCAACAATTCAACGAAGAGCTCGAATCACTACTCTCATACGAAGACTTGAAGTTCAATCCAGTACAATTAAAGACATCAATTCACATCATTTGCGGAAATCAAAAGAAGAGTTGCGTTCTCTTGCCGTCTGTGGCAATGCAGTAGTCAAAGAACTCAGCATTAGAGGTTCGACAGTTGTAGGGACACTACTGGAAGCCCTTCCATTAGCGTTGCACCCTCTGCAAAGATATTTGACATCTATAGAAGCAAAGTATGTGTCTTAACTAAATTAATGCATGGAAAATGTATACCTACTTATAGAGAGCAACCCACAGATCAGAACGCAAACAATTCAATGAGAAACGGGAGAAATAGCGTTGCGTATGTGCACCCTTAGACATGTCATGTGAAGAGAATCACGAGGCTGATTATGAAAAGCTTTTCACCCTAGCTGATAATAAGATTTGATTATGTTATATCAATTGGACTTATCTTTTTAGTTTTGAGTTGATTTTTGTTGCTTAATTAACATAATAAAATAAAATTTATTCTAGGAGGTGATAAGTGGAGATTAGATCAAATTTGAATCAAAATGTCTAATTGGAGCATGATTGGTAAAATACACAAAATTTGGAAAGATAACATCAAATACAACAAATAAGACTAATATTCACTCTAAAAAGTTCAGTTCAATTAAAAGAGTTAATCCTAGCACTATTATGTAAGGATTTTGATTTTTTAAAACATTTATATCTGGAATATTGAAAGAAGTTAGTTTTTTTGGTAGGAAAAGAAGATGAGAACGTTACACACACTCTCCATAATTTCCTTTTGTCTTTCTTTGTCTTTTCTTCTTCTTTCTATTTTTTTTAGTGGAACTAAAGCCAAGAGTAGCTAAATCGAAATTTTTTGATTAAAGAGAAATCAAAACTTTAGTTATAACTTTAGGATATTCTATTCTAAAGCTACATTTTTATTTCAATTCAAGTATTTATTATTTCTTGTTCTTATATTTTATCAATAATTAATATTGATTGATCTGACAAATTATTTCAATGTTGATTATTCTATTTTTATCTATAAGTTTAATGATATGTAAGTGTCATGAATGATTGTTACAAGTAGCAAGTAGGTTATTTATGCATTTGTATTTTTAACTTATGAGAAAAAAGAAAACTAAACTTAATAGTTGTAGATCTCTCAAATATTTAATTTATGGCTTATTCTTTTTCATTATGCTTATTGCTATCATTTAATTGATATGAAATGTTATCTATACAATCAATTAATGGTAAGTTTTGATATAAATGCTAGGTTTAAATCAATTATGTTGGACCCTGAACCTTTTTGTAAGCTAGGATTATTAAATGAGAAATTACTGGCAATTAGTTATGTGTAAAGCAAAGGAGAATCCTTGAAATTTAAAAGGAATAGAAAAGATGGTTTAGATATAAGATGAGTTATATGTGAAATATTGGAAGTTAAGAGTTGGAGAGTGCTGTTGAAAAATGTTCTTTGAGCATGCTATGGTGTTTTGGCCATAACTTGATATCTAGTTATCCAAATGAGATGATTCTTGATTTGGAGTAAATTAGGGATATAGGGCTATAAATTGTCTGATGAAATCAAGTTCTGATTCAATATCTAAGAAAGTCAATTTTCAGATGGAAGTCATGTGCAGGATAATGTTTTAGTATAAGAACAGTCCGAAATGTTTTGGGTATAACTTTTGGAGTAGTGCAGCAAATTAAATGATTTTGGTGGCGTTATGAAATTAAGACAATGAGGACCAATTTTCTCGAAGGAAGTGCAAGCAAATTCCTTCAATTACATGATTAGAAAAGGTCTTGATTTTGGGAACAAGCCAAGTATGATTTAAATGAATTTTGAGGTATTGATAGATTAATTATTCTATTTTTGTGGAATTAATTAGCATGTTAATGTGAGTAATTA
>JANZLD010000002.1:42875944-42894628 GCA_026413575.1 Erythroxylum carthagenense
TTTGCGTCTCCATTGAAGGTCATAGCTTTTGGTGTTGATTTGAAAGGGATGGATTGAACCAAAGTAAGGGTATCAATTAGAAGAGTAGGAATTGGATATTTTACTAAACATGCTTCAATATTTTGGAAACGTAAGACAATAGAGAAGATTCTTCTAGAATAAAGTGTTATGTTAGAATATTCAAGGGTACTTTTGGTAAGACACTTACGAGTAAAAGATATAAGGCATAAATGAAAGGGCAAATGGGACAATTCTCAATTATTAAGGGCAAAATTGGAAGAAGAAGTGTTGTCCTGCTTATAAATGAAGAAGAAAAATGTGAATGGAAAGAAGCAAAAGAGAATAACGAAATGAGAAAGAAAGAGAAAGAGAGAATGTCATGAAAAAGAGAGAGAAATATAAAGAGACGAAGAGAATGAGAGAGAGAAGAGAAACCAAGCTAGGGTTTCAATTTCCTTAGCCTATAAAAGAGATTTTGAGGTTGTTCAAGAAGAGAGAAAGATAGAGTAAGAGAAGAGCTTCCATTTGAGCCAAGGATCTCTTCATTTGGTGAAGAACCAAAGGGATCGAAGAGACCAATTTCAGTTAGATCAACTCACGAAGCACACATTAAAGATACAACAGGAAAGAGTCTTAGAGAGCTCAGGTTGTTTGCAAAGAGAGGAGACATTCTGAGCAAGCCTATAAGCAAGGAAATCAGGTGGGTACATGTTTATAATAGAGTAAATAAGCCACTACTGTTTTCTTTAAATCAAAGAAAGTTTAATGTTTCCAATTGCATCATAAGTGCTACATTCATTGTCCATGAATGATTTATGAAATTTGCTATGTGTTTGCTACATGGGTTGTGTGATGATTTATAAAAGTGATTTTCTTTTGAAAAGATCAAAGGTACATGAATTCGTGTGGTTTTCAAGATATATATCAAGTATATGAAAAAGCAAGTTTACAAGAAGTGCCATTTTGGGCAACAAGCTTACAAGATTTTAAAATATATGTGTTATGTGGGTTTGTGGTAATCTCCTAAGTTAAGTCACTTGCACGTTGACCAAGTTAAAGGCTTCTCCCAACTGTCAACTAGTGGCATGGAGCTCCTTCATGGACTCCCATAAGTTCACGACTACACAAGACCCTTATGGGAATTATGTAGTACGTTCTGTTTTGGATTCACCTGAACCATTTTGATATGCTTATGTGCTCATGGCAAGTTTGATGAATTCATGTTTTGCAATTTGTGGATTTTGGCTAAAAGCCTAGGAAGCATGTACTTTATAAACTCACTGAAAATTTATTATGACAAGTAAAATGGTTTCAAAAGTTTTTGCTTATCTTTTTACTATAAACTGTTACCTACAAGCTTTCAAGCTCACCCCCTTCCTGTCCCCACCTCCAGGTGATGAGCAAGATATGGAGTGAAAGAAAGTCAAGGCACCACTCCAAATTTGCTTATTTTGTATTTAGCGTTTTCAGACTATGTTGTAAGGTGGCTTAAAAGGCCGTTATAGCTTTGTAAAACCCTTTTTTTTAGGGTATTGAAATGTAAATGATGAAAAATTATTTGTATGTAAGGTATTAAAGAGCATGATGTAGTAAAGATACGCTCAAGTCTTATGATATTCGCAAGAGGTTGGGTTCTAGAAATGGTGCAACATCACTAACACCTGAAAATTTTCAGATTTCATGTCCTTTGAGGTTACTTCATTTCAGGTTAATTTAAGTTATATATTGGTTACACTAAGGCTTACAAAATTCTCTCACTTATATCTTTAATAGCCACTTTTTACAAATACACCTACAGTTCTAATTTTCCAGATTCAAAAACACCTAAATAACACTTATCTTTAGCATGAATTCTGCATCAATTATACTTTAAATCCCAACTTAAATCATCTATACAACAACCCATAAGCTACTATTTTTGTACATGCAAAAACATAATAGAAAAGTACCCAAGTTCATGTTGAAATTTCTAGCACAATTCATCATCAATATCATATACAATTCATTAGAATTTCATCATCATAAATTCTCTATTATAACATGCCATGAATACCAATATTTTATTTACTTGTCTAGCTCAAATTCCAGCTCAAAGATTAAGCTAATTTGGTTCTCTATGCATGCAATAATCATCACGAATCCAGGGTAACAACAGGTTACTTTTCGGCTAAAACAAAGGACAACAATAATCTGATTCTTTAACCATCTTGTGAAGGGTAAAAGCATGGATTATTGGTGTGGAAATTGGATACAAAGATAGAAAAAAATATAGGAATGTAATGGTGAGAGAGTTTTGGTGGTGTAAAAAGAAAAAAGAAGAAGAAATGAGCATAACTAAAATCAGTCCTATAGAAACTTAACACCTTGAATGCTAGTGTCTCCATATTACTATGACGTATGTCCCTAAGCATGTTCTCCATTTTTCCTGCATCTTTGTTACCAAATTTCACCATTAAGATAGGCCATTTTTTACTAACTCATTGTTTTCATTTGTCAATTAATTATCTATGTCATTCATCACTTAATTTTCCATGCCAAATGCCACTAATTCATTGGCTCAGTCATCTTAATTTTTCATGTATCAATTTGTCCTACCACTTGACATTTTTCCTAAGCTAAATGTACATTAAATTCACAATTTTCCAATTGTATAAATTAATTCCAATTTTACTACTTATAATAATTCAAATCAAAATGCAAGGCATAAACAATACACAATTCACATCATGATCATTTTAACCTTTCATACCCTGGAATAAATCAATTGAGTGCATATACATTCTTCTCAATGTGTACTAAATCATAATTCATATGTGTATGATATCATTATGCATGTGAATGAAATGAAATTCATGAATTCTCAATGATATGACTTATATGCAATAATATAGCGTTCTAATCCCTCAATTTGAAAATCAGTTATTACAACATAGACAGCTGCCCACAACATTCACATCTTGAACTTGCAAAGAAGGACATGCATCAGTAGTGTGAATAAAATCAGCACAAATTCTACAAGCTCGTGCTTGGGTAATACCACCAGCTACAAGTTTCAACACTAAAGTAGTCAAATGAGCTACTTGTTGAGAATTTATCTTTAATTGATCTTGAATGGCTTACACATTTGTTTTGTTAACTCTTCTAACTTGATTGATCTCATTTTTAGTTCCAAATTATTATGAATTTTTAGCCATGTAAGAGATTAATTGTCTAGCTTGTGCAGGAGTTCTATCAACTAATGCCTCATCACTAGCTGTGTCTATCATGTTCCTATCATGAGGTAAAAATCCCCATAGAAATATTGAATTAATAGTTGGTCACTAATCAGATGATTGGGGTTACTAGCACATAGTCTTTTAAATATTTATCATTATTCATATAATATCTTATTCATGTTTTATCTAATTCTACATATTTCTTTCCTAATAGATCCTATTTTACTAGTAGGAAAATATTTTCAACAAAAGCTCTATGCAATTTCACCCATTATGTTTATAGATCTAGGAGGCAAATAATATAACCAATCTTTAGCAAAATCATTCAATGAAAATGGAAAATCATGTAATTTAGCTTATTCTTCATCAATTCCTTTAGGTCTCGTAGAAGAATAAACAACCAAAAATTCTTTTAAATGCCTATGAGGATTTTAGGCAATAAATTTAAAAAATCTGAATTCAGCTTCAAGGGTCTTTCCAAAACTGGAAAGACAATGCATAAAGGTTGATCTTTTTAGTTTGGCTCTTAAAGTTGCTTTAAGGTAGCTATAAACATTTCTACCCTTTTATCTTCGTTTTCCAATTTGATTTGTACTTAAGTTTCTTTTCCATCTCTTAATTTCATAAAAAATCAGCTTACCTTAAAAAAGAATTGTTAGTTATAATTCAAAATAGATAAATAAACTATGCAAATAAATCTCTCCTTAGTAATGGTGCAAAAATTTAATACATGTCATTACATATATATAAATTAAATATTTATTTTAATTTCAAACTATTAATCAATTTAGTATAGAGCAAATAAGAGTCGATCCCCCAAAGAAAGTTAATTTACTAATTTATTTGATTAATTATAATAATTTTAAAAGAAATAATTACATCCTAATAGTTTCGCTTATATGAAAGGAATTCCAAACAAAATATAAAAACATAATATCCTCTTTAACCTCTTTAAGAAATAAATTTATCATACATTTTTAGAATCACATAATCAATATTTAAAAGCTAGAAATTACCTTCTTTCTCAAAAAGTCATAATCAGTTAAAATATATAATGCTGAATTTTTTACTAATGAAATCAAATTATACAAATATGAAATTTTCAACTATAAGACATGTCGAAATGAACATATAGTCCAAGTACGAGAGCTACAGTAGTTGTTAAAATAGGAAGCCCAAAAAGTCGTGTGAAGCCATTGTCATATTGTCGGCGTGCTCAATGCCACTCTTTCACCCTATTAAGTTAATAATCCTATTTTGCCCACATTAAGTATATTACTTGTAATTTAGCCTCAAGATAGAATTATCTTAACTAATTTGGGTTGTCCATATTCATAAAACTAACTTTACATATAATATTAACTTTATCAATGACATAAAATTAGAAAAAAATTTAAAACCATAACAATAATAACGAAGCCTATAAATTTAACTAAACCGATACATATATAAAAAGAGGGGAGATTTTATGGTCCAAATCAAGTCTAGAAATCAAAAAAATAAAACATAAATCTAATATAATATTTATAAATGAACAAGCATGCTTTAGTTTTAGTTTATCAATGCTATTTGATATACTTGGATCATCTGAGTTATTTAATAGGTTAAATGTAGAAAACTAACTAGCTAGCTTTTACTTGTCTCCTTACAATTCTTAGAATTGAACTAACTCAATCCTAACTCATGCACATTATGAACTAAAAGATACATTCAACCATCTATAATTTATTTAAAGAACAAATAAATTCTAGCTAATACAATGCATTTTGAATTAATGCTTTAAAAATCACATTCATATAATTAAGGGCATCTCCAATCCTATTAACAACGTGAATTCGAAATCAAAGAATTCATATATTGAATAAGTATTAAATTAACTCAGTAATAAGTTAATTAATTAAAAAATTAATAATCTAAATATTCAAAGTGCATCTCTAAACTAAATTTAACAATTAGAATCAACTATATATAGGATATCATAAACAAAGGGAATAAGGGTTTCAAGAAAACTCATTGGATGTGTTTGACTTCACAGACCTCGAACTTGCCCTAAAGGTCTAAAATTTCTTCCTCCACTAGTCACAAATAGCTTGGAACAAGTAGGAATTAGTTCCTTACGACCCCTAATCACTTCTTGGAATGATTCCTAGTTTTAACTAACCTTGGAAGAGAGTGCTAAATCTCTCGGACCAACCCTCCTTCATGTGACTACTTGCTCATCTTCTCCTCCTTACTACTACGTTTTTATAGCCTAAAAGGATTTAGAGCCAGGTTTTTTAGATGGAGATAAAGACATTGAGTGGGTGAGTCTCCTTCTCCCCCTTTATTACTGTGTTTATTTTCTCTTCTTCTGCTATGCATTTTACTCTGTTTTGGCTTTCGCATTTTATTCCTCTACACTTTTTCCTTTTTTATTCCTCTTTCACATTTTGTTGTTTTGCTGCTTATCCTCTGGTTGTTTTCCATACTGTGTCGTCTTGTTTTTTGGCTGCTGGAATTTGTTGTGCTATGTTTTTGTCTCTGCTTTTGCTGCTACGTTTTGCTTATTGCTCTCTACTGTGTCATTTTGGTACTATCCTTTAATGTGCTTCTTTTAGCTGTTGTAGTTTTCTTTTGGGTGCTATCATTTTGTTCTTCTACTGATAGAGTTTTTCTACTGCTTTTTTTTATTAGGTTGTTTGCTGTTGATTTTTCTATTGGGCTTTGTTTTGGATGTTCCTTTTAGGTCATATTTTCTTTTAGCTTCCTTTCCTCAAGTCTGTTAAGCCTACATGAAAATATTTAGTATAATTTAAACCCTTTTTAGAAACAAAATATATAATTAAATAACTTTAATAATTAATAAGAAAACCCAAATGTTCTATGTAAATAACATGAAATATTGGTGTAAAATATGCTATAATTTCTACTTATAAATGAGAAAGAGAGAGATATACTATAGACTTTCTAAAGGTGAAAATCGATATACCACTTCTGGAAGTTATCAAGAAAATTCCAAAACATGCAAAGTTCTTAAAAGAACTATGCACAAATAAAAGAAAATTGAAGGATAAAGAGAGAATAATTTTGGGGTAATGTATCAGCTATAATAAATTGAAAACTTCCAGAAAAATGCGAAGATCTCAGTATGTTTACACTTCGGAATGTCATTAGTGATAAGGAAACTGAGCGTGACATACTAGACTTAAGTGCATCTATTAATGTCATGTCATACTCAATTTATAAAGTTGTAAATTTGAATTCTTTGTAAGAAACTATTGTGATTAATCAACATAATTATTTATACGTCCTACTGGTGTTGTCGAGGATATTTTTGTTTAGGTTAATATTTTATGGTATTTTCAATGAACTTTTAAATCTTAAAAATGGATAAAGATAGTGTAGAACATTTAGCTTCTAATTTTTACTTTAGTCTTCATAAAGATGACTAAAGTAAAAATATATGTGAATGAAGATGCCATTTCCATTGATTTTGATAGAGAGAGAGTGAAATTTAATATTTTTGAAGTAACGAAGTACCTTAACGATTTTCTCTCCATTTATAATATGGATGTTATGAATTCAATTATGCAGGACATTCTAAAGAAGAAAGTGTTGATAATGAGTAAAGAGTTTAATGTTAATTAAAAGTGAATGAGCGAGTTGATGAAACTTGTGAAGTTGTAGAATCATTGTCAATGATGCTAGTAGATTCAAAAACTTTAAATGTTAAAATTGCTATATCTAATTAGAAAATGTTGCCTTCTGTTTTTCAGGCTCTAAAGATAGAATTGAAAGTCCTGCCTAATCACCCAAAATATGTGTATTTGAGTGAAGAAAAGTCATTACTTGTAATCATATCAAAAAATTTGATTAAAGAGTAATAAGAAAGGCCAGTAAAACATTTAAAGAAGTACAAAACTGCAGTTAGTTAGATGTTATTTGATATAAAAGACATAAGTCCATCAATTTGCATGCATAGGATTCTTTTGGAAGAAAATGCTAATTCAAATAAGGAACCAAAATGGAGACTTAATCCAACAATAAAAGAACTTTTTGAGGTAGGTATAATATATTCAGTCTTAGATAGTGAGTGAGTGAGCCCAATTATGTTATGCCAAAGAAGAACTGGCACTGATGAGGGTGAAAAATAGGTAGCAATTGTGTATAGATTTTAGGAAACCTAACTTAACTAATAGAAAGGATCATTTCCTAATATCCTTTATAGATCAAATATTAGAAAGAATTATAGTTGAATCATGTTTTTGCTTTTCAGATAGTTTTTTAGGGGACTATCAAATAACAATTGCTCAAGAAGACCAATAAAAAATACCTTTACTTATCCTTTCAGAATGTATGCTTTTAGGTAAATGCCTTTAGTATTTGCAATGCTCCAGGTACATTTTAAATGTGCATGATGAGTATATTTTCTGCGTATATTGAAAATTGCATTAAAGCATTCGTAGATGAATTCTGTATTTACGGAGATTCATTTGATGATTGCTTAAATCATTTATCTAAGGTTCTCAAAAGATGCATTAAAACAATTTTGGTGTTGAATTATGCAAAATATCATTTTATAATTGATCAAGTCATTGTGTTGGAACGTGATTTCATCTTAAGCCATAGAAGTTGATAAAGCAAAGGTTAATTTAATTTTAAACTTACCGTACAATATAAATGTTAGGGAGTTTGATCCTTTCTTAGACATACAGGATTTTATGCTTATTAAAGATTTTGCAAAGATTACTATACCATTATTAAAGTTACTACAAAAAGATGTTCCATCGTTGAAGTTATTGCACTAAATTGGGATATACCATTTGAGATTATATGTGATATTAGCAAACTCTACAGTGGGAGCAATTTGGGATAAAAAATGGGAAGCAAAGTTATGTCTTCTATTATGCTTCAAGAACATTGGATGCTGCATAATGAAATTACTCTACAATTGAGAAGGAGTTTTTAATAATTATTTTTTCTTTAGATAATTTTAGATCTTATTTGCTTGGCTTTAAATTTATTGTGTATTCTAACTATGCAGTATTGGAAAGGAGGCTTTTTCTAAAGAGACTGTTTCCGTGACTCGAACCCGTGATCTTTTGGTCACAAAGGAGAAACTTTTACTAGTTGCTCTAAAGCTAGCCCTCTAAGTCTAGGAAGGAGAAGATAAGGAATGAGGTAAAATAATATGTTTGAATGAACTTTACGCTGTGTTTGGTTACTGTCTTCAATATGCAGAGACGGAATAAGATGAAAATTTGGAGATGGAACAGAACAAAAATTGGAGACAGTGAGGTGTTTGATTGTGGCGGACAAAACAGAAAAAACTATCTCCATCTCGAGGACAGAAATGTGTTTGGTTGTAGTGGACAGAACATAAAAATAGTATCAATGACGAAAATGCCCCTGTAGTATAATATGATTAGAAATATATAATTCATTGATTGTTTTAAACGAATGATTTGTATTAGTAAAAAAAGTTAACAAATAATAATAATAACTATAATAATAAGAAATTAATTTTGTATAATAATAATAATAATAAGTACAAAATTTATAACAATAATTAATAATCACAGTAATAGCAATAAATAATAATAATAATAATAATAATAATAATTACAAAATTTATAATAATAATTATTAATAATAAAAACAACAATAATAATAAGATAATTAATTTTGTATAATAAAATTAATAATAAAAATTAATAATAATAATAATAGGTACAAAATTTATAATAATAATAATAATAAGATAATTAATTTCGTATAATAAAATTAATAAGAATAATAATATTAATAATAAAAGAATAATAATAAGTAGAAAATTTATAACAATAATTAATAATAATAATATCAATAATTAATAATGATGATGATGATGATGATGATGATAATGATGAGTTTAATGATATAATTAAGAATAAAAAGTTGCTTATGTGAGAGGAGGGGTATTTCTAACATTTCCTTATGTGTTTTGTTTTTTTTCCTTAGGACAAGAACTCTTATACTACAGTCTTGGAAGGAATAAAAAATTTCTGTCCTTGTGCTCTAAAGATGGAACAAAAATGGGTGAGGACAGTAAGCAAACAATACGAGACACAAAACTTTTGTGTCCTTGTTCTCCGTCCTCACCTATGAGGATGGCAACCAAACACTACATTATTTATGGAAGTTATGCTTTGATCAAGGAATTAGATGATGTGTGCCAAAGAGTGAATGGCACTATGTCTTAACTTATTATCACAATTATCCATATGGATTAGAAAGGTTTTAGATAGTGATTTGTATTGGGAAAATTTGTTTCAAGATGTTTACTCATTTGTAAAATTTATGACAAATGTTAGAAGATAGGTACATTGTCTCATAGAAATGAAATGCCTTAAAACCTTTTTCTTATAGTTCATATATTCGATATATAGGGCACTAATTTTATTGGCTCTTTTATTTCATCTTGTAGTTTTTCTTATATACTGTTAGCAATTGATTATGTTTTTGGGTGGTACCAAAAGCTACCAAGACTGATGATTCTACAATTGTTGTGGATTTTATAAAATCTAATATTTCAATACATTTGGAGGCTTTGTTTAAAAAGTATAGAGTGCATCATTGAATAGCTGTTGTATATCTTCCATAAAAAATAGAAAAGCAAAATGATTAAAAAGAAAAGTGAAATCTATTTTGTTAAAGACGATAAATAAAAAAGTGTTATTATATAATTCTCGATTAAAGCTCATGTCAGGTAAATTATGTTCAAGATGGATTGTTCCTTGTATTATCACTAATGTATTTCCTTATGATGCATTGAAAATAAAGAGTTTAGATACTAGAAAGATCGTCAAGGTTAATGGTCCTATATTGAAATCATTTTACAAGGATATAGCATTTGCAAGTTTGATGGATATTAATTTGGAATTTTACTATTAAGTAGAAGATTGAGAAGAGAAGGTCATATTGAGCATAACAACCTTAAGCAATTACACTCTTTGGGAGGCAACCTAAACATACAAGTTATGAAACTTCAGAAAAACCAAAAATAGAAACGGAGGCTCATGTGAAACAGAGGTGAGTTACAACCCAAATGAGCAGTAACCTAGGTGAAAGTGGTGATTGAACCCTAGCAATCCATGTGACAAAGAAGACAGTGGCGACCTGGCAAGAGTGACAACTAGTTTCTCTTACTTTCCCCTTCGATGCTCCTCTATGGTCTTTATTTGAAATTTAATTTATGGAGGTTGATATCTACAGGGAGGACCTTTTGTAGGCCAAATCAATCTCTATAGAAGTAGATGGGGTACCTTCACCTATGCCCGTGGAAGATTTTCTAATGCTCACCTGATAGGTAGGTCAAAAATCTACTTCTAGAAAGGGAGAAAGTTCACCGAGAGATTCAGATTCCCAGGAACCCTTACCCACTACTAGCCCTTAGGCAAAGAAGATTTAATTGCAGTAGCCTAAGATACACTTGAAATACTACTTGGATGTTATGAAGGATGTTATGGTCAGTCCATCAAATGAATTGTTGCAAGTAGGAGAGAGAGCTTGGTCTATTGCCCTAGTTGGCTTTTTTTGGAGCAAGAGAACCATACTTCCATTCTCCAATGCCTAGGGCACTACACGATGGGATAACAAAGGTTTGGAAAAATCTTTGATCATGGATGATGGCACTATTTTGTTTAAATTTGTTACTAATAGCAACTTGAATGAAATCCTAGAAATGGGACCTTGGAATATAGGGGGCCAACTTCTGTTTATTCAGAAGTGGAAACTTGGGATAACATTTGCTAGGGAATGTGTAGAATTTTTTCTATGTGGGTGCATCTTCATAATTTGCCTCTAGAATTTTGGACGATCGAAGGTTTGAGTTTTTTAGTAAGTTATATAAATAAGCCTCTATGTATGGATGCTCAAACATCCAGAATAGAGCAAATTGGGCATGCAGAAATATGTGTAGAGTTCAAAAGGAATGATATACTACCTAATTATTTACCAATTCTTAAGTTGGGTGAAACAGGGGAGCTTATGAAATCTAAAGTTAAAGTGACATATCTCTCAAAGCCTTATAATTAAGCCGAAAATGGGGTTGGGAAACTTTTTCAAACTGGATGGAAGGATGAACTATTGGGGGTTATATCTTCTCCAATGGATAAAATTTGATGCTATTGAGAATCTGGATAATTTAGTAGTAGGTACTCTAGATACTAAAGATGGGAAGTTCAATATAGCATCTAGACACACCTATCAGCTATAGGTAACTGACAACCAAGAATATTTAACTACTACATAAGATTTACAATTAGTGGAAGAAGGGATAGAAGATGAACTTGGTTTACCAGATAGTGATCTAACAAGCAACCCACTGTTGATGCAATGATAATGATCTAACAAGCAACCCACTGTTGATACAACCAGAGAATAACAAAGTTATTAAGATAGCAAAAAGGTTTCATGAAAGTTCCTCTAATTCCATAAGAAGATTAGTTAGGAGGAAAATTAAAAAGAATGGATATTCCCCTTAAATGATCATTCTAATATAGAATACAAGAGGGTTAGATCTCAAACAATCTATGGTGAGAGACTTGGCAATGGATGGGAAGACTACTTTGGTAGGCCTCCTTGAGACAGAAATAAAGACTCCATATACTAAGAATGAATTATCATTTTTGGGTGCTCAATGGAAGGCAATTACTAATCATTTACATTATTATAATGGTTGGATTGTCTACTTATATAATTCAGAACACATGGAGATGATAGATACTACAATCAATTCATGCATTTGAGGTGTAGGATGAAAGATGATTATCTTATCTTTGAAAGTTGGAGTCATTCCATATTATTATGGACCAGCATAAGCAAGATACATCTAATCGTTTGCTCATCAAAATAGCTTTTGCTACTAATATTTATTCCATATGGATGGAAAGGAACAGGAAATTATATAAAGGAGTTGAAGAAGGAAAATATCAGTTAGTATATAATATAGTGAATTGGATATATGCAGCTTTGATTGCTAATAACAACAACAGACACTTAGCAAAGGATTGAAAAAAGCAACTAGATGCTATAATCAATTTATGTACTCTATCTTTGTAACTATTAGAGGATTATGAATTTGGAGGCAGATAAGTGACTCATTATAGTTGTTTTGTAGCTTTTGCTAGTATTAATATAATTCCTTTCATTTTCACAAAAACCTAAACATTATATTTTTTTTATTAATTTTGTTATATTTATTTATATGTTTTAGTTGGTTGTCTTTGTGGAGTTGCTTTGCTAGTTTAAAGGAACATTTTGGTCTTTTAGGCATATTACTAAATTCATAAGGCGATATGCTATATAGGTTTTAAGAAGAAAGACATTAAATTTCAAATAGTAAAAATTCATAAGGCGAGATCCAACCTTATGCAACTTAGATTTAGGATAATAATCCTTTAAATTATATAATACTAAAATGAATAAGGTGAGATCACACTTTAAATAACTTAACATTCTGAAATTAAATTCCTTAAATTCAAGATTGCTAAAATGCTTAAGACGAGATCATACTTTATAGATATTAGTAAATTATTTTATTTTAAGGAATAATTAATTTTTAATAAATGAATAAATAAAATATCAATTTCATAAGAAATAGAAAAAAAATAAAAATAACAAAACCCTAACTCTATTTTTCCTTTTTCTAGGTTCTCTACTCGTCACCTATCTTCATCCTCACCATTGCAGCACAAGCGAGCACCAATATCCCGTTGCAACACCAGCCAAACACTACAATAGAACATAATTCTAGTGATGAAAAGGATTGTCGCTAATAATAATTAGCGACGATTTAAGTTTGTTGCTAGAATCATCGTCAAATCCCTGTAGGTAAAAAGTATAAGTGACATTTTTTCATATATGTCGCTAAAACATTTTTCCTATGCTTGACTTTCATAACGAGAAGGTATTAGCAACGATTTTAAAAATTGTCACCAATATTTTTTTCTATGATATGTTTTTGTAGTGAAACATTATTTTCTATGTTTTCCAAAATGTAGGTAAAAGTGTTTAGCTACGTTTTTGTAAACGTAGCCAAAAAACTATTAGCGACATTTTTGGAAATGTAGCTTAGAGTGTAGTCAAAATTTTAATTTACATTTTAACTAAATGTTATACCATATCAATTATAATTATTTATGACATTTTAAATCCATATTGTTGTTTATAATATTTAAACTTTTTTTTAAATTTATTATACAAAAATAAAATAAAATAAATAAAAATTAGAAACATTGTATATTAAAAATAAGATGCTATTAAATTAGATAGTTTACCAAATTTTAATTACAAATTCAAAAATATTTGTATGCAAAGTATAAAATACAAATATTAAAATAGTTATTCAGACTTGTCTTCAGTTTCACTACTTACACAATTCAAGCTAAGTAATTTTCTTAGATACTTTTCATGCTTAGCCACCTTTGATTTAAGGGAATTGTTTTCCTTTTCAAAAAATTGAACACTTGCTAGTCTTGATGAGGATGAAGCAGTTGGCTTAGGGCCAAACCTAATCCTTTTGATGTATTCAAATTTTGTACCGACCATCTTGTTGCAAATGTCGTCTACATTTGGCTCGTTTCCATTAGACGTTGATGTTTGCAACAACTGTTGCATCATATTATAAAATTTAAAAAAGAAAATCAATATTCAATTCAAATATCATTAGATAGTACTACATAAATAAATAAAATTAAAATTTAAACAAATTTTTATACTTATATAATTATTGTACGCTTCTTTAGACATCCAGAGTGTGATCCTATCAGACTCTTCACTATGTAGTTCCTTCTGACTCTATTTTATGGAGAAAAAATATAACTCTATAAATAATATTATGTTTATTGATATAACTATAACTTTTATAAAGAGCTTACATATTCATTTTGCAAGAATATATAAATGATTTGGAGCCTTAGTTGTAAGGACTATTCATTTTTCCTTTAGTAACATAGGCTTTCTCACACTTTTTCTAAACAAAAGGAATAATCATTAAATTGTGTAACAAAATTAATGGAAGCAATTGGGAAGAAAATGAAAACAAACTTGAACGTTAAGAGAGACTCAATAATCACACAAATTGTTTCAATTTTCTGGAGACATTTGTTCCGAAAAATATCTCCTGGCCTCCTCATTCAAAAGAAAAGATTTGTAATATTTATGCAGTTCACAATGACAATCCTTGGTCCTATTTTTTAAAAGTGAACACAGTTTGAAACATCAAGTTTGTCGATATCAACAATATTCAGCTTCATCTGTGAACAATAACTAAAAGTGAAATTAATCTTTAAAAAAGTAAAACAAATAAATACATTGAAATTTTAGAAAAAATTTATCCAAAGCATTCTCTAGAAAGTTGTCTTCCTTCAACAGCTTGACATGTTTAAGGTAAGGCAATTCAGTTTTGACAATTACCGCCAACTCATTAGACAATTTTACATATTGAACCTTGTCTACAAGATAACCTTACAGGGTATCAATGTATACAGTCAACTCTCTACCAATGCACTAGTGTATTGTAGCTAGACGCCCATATCCATTAGAGTCTTGGGCTAGCGGCAAGCATCCTAGCCTGCCAATAACACACTCACTAGCACCCAACACGCGTTAAGTAACAAGGCTAGTCCTCAAACACCAATCCACAATTCAATGTCCCCCAGCATTGCAGTATCATTCCACTTGTCTTCTAGCGCACAATAACAGTCCAACGACATCTAACATCAAAAGTGTCCAAGCACTAGCAGCTAGCTACTCATTCCATTCATTCACCAAGCACACGTCCAACTCTTTGCAGTCCATTATTCCAGTCAATGGCTTTCCACAAGAATATTTTTTTATAGGGACAATTGTTGGTGCCCAGGTCTAGGTACTTATTATATGGCAACATTATGCGACGATTAGGTAAGGACCATCTGAGAAGAAAGTTGAGAGTTTTAATTTGTAAGGACAAACTTTTGTGTCAGTAGTGGAAGGTTCACTACGGCGAAACTCGTGTAGTTTGCCGCAACCAACTTTTGGATTCTCCACGGGGAAGTCCCAACATTTAATGCATGCATCTTTTGGGATAAATACGCTTCAGCTTCACCGTGGGGAGGTCTCTAGATCGAGCACAAATCACCCTTCTAGAAAGGTTTGCCGTGGCAAACTCTGAGCCTCGCCACTTTAAAACCTCTGGACAAAACCTAGAAGACAAAAAAACAATAACAAAACATACACACAACCTTAATTTCAACAACATCCAATTCTATCTCTAACCATAACTATTATTAGCTCAATCACAAGAGATAATATGAAGTTACACCAAAAAATCTTCATCAAATCCAAATTCCATTACTAAATCAAAGAGTTTTAACAACTTTAATTACATATCAAAATCCACACCATCGGCTTAATACAAAATACAAAAATACAATGAATGCTTAAGTTGATATGCTTATAAAGCTATCCCAAAAGTTATAGTTACTAACTTAGTTACAAAGTTACTGTAACATCCTGTTCCTATATTAAGAGTTAGAACCCAAAAATACGATACATGTGAGATCAAAGAGAGATTAAGAAAACTGCATTTTCATACTCATGCGTAATGTTAGCATACACACATGTGAATTTGAGTTTTTGCACACATTAAAATGACTGTACGTGCATTCATTAACATTCTGGGTATAATTGATTATAAATGTGCTTATATGAGAATTGTGAATTGTTTGTATTGAAAACTGAATTGGAGAAATATAAATATTGGATTAGAATTTTGGTGAATTTTAGTATAGATTTCTAAAAAATGTTGCATATACTGGCCTAGGAAAATGCCACTTGGCAAATAAATTAATGAATGAAAATAGAAATAATAATGAAATGATATTGAAGAAATTTCATAGATGACTTTGGATTTATTGAGAAAATGATATTGAGAATTTGGAGATAATTAAAGTAGAAATTTGGGAGACAAATGGACTGATTATTAAGAGTTATGTAGTAGCATAAGTGAAAGGCATTAGTATTTATTTTATCTGGTAAGTGTCGTGACATATGTCATAACACTTACCAAGCTTTTTAACCAACATTTATTTACATCTATGGAAAGACCATCTTCATTTTATCATGTCTTTCATTTTCAAAAAATACTCTCACCTTCTTCATCTCTTTTTTTTTTCTCATACACGATGCTTTCATAACCCAATCATCAAGGTTGAGCTTTTGTATCATCCTTCAGTTTACCACTTCAACACTTTGTCATGTTCTTTATATTTATAAAAACCCAACCAATTCCACCTTGAAAAGGTGATTATCGGGTTATGCTTGGAGGGTAGTGTTATTTGAAGATTTAAAGAAGCTTTGAAGCTAAACATGTAAGTTAAGCTTTGTTCTTCACGGGTGGTCTAAATATATCATATATGATGATAGATGGTGATATAGGAGTAAAATATATGTGCAGAAAATTGATAATGAATGGGTACATGTATATATTCTGTTTTTGGGCTAATAATCAAATATAGACCATGATTTGTTTGTGATTGAAATTGAACTGAAATGGAAGTAGGAATGAAGAGGAAATAAGCTAGAACTGATAGACTAAACAGAAGAGATTAACTAAGATGAAAATGATGACGAAGAGTGTTAGAAAATGTATAGATGCAGTGTTTTCACTAAACATGCATCTGTATTTTTGCCATATATTGGTCTGTAGACATCCCAATGGGATGATTTTAAGTTTAGATTAAACTAGAGACGTATGGCTATATTTTTCATTAAGAAATCAAAGTTGAATTCTGTCTCAAAGAGATTAAAAATTTAGCTAGAAGTTGAGTTTGTGGATTCTGTAGTGGTTTGGAACAGTCTATAGTTTTTTTAGCACAACTTTCATAATATCACACGAAATTGCATGAAATTGGTTTCATTTAAAACTTAAGACATAAAGGAACAAATTTTTAGAAGAGTTTTTTGCCTCAATCCTTCATTTTCTTTGCGAAAATTGCCATGAAAGTGTGACCTGAAGGTTTGTTTTGGAGAAGGAGAGACTTTGCAGCACTTGAATTTGGAGAAGAAAAAGAGGGGTTGCACAATCGTGCTTCTCCACGATCATGACTTTTTAGAGAATTCCATAAAAGGATGATTGTGCACAAGCACGATCGTGACTTTTCTTATCCGACTTGAGTCTCATGATCGTGCTTATGCACAATCATGACATTGAATGCTTGCTGAAGTGGACTGATGTGAACATCCTTCACTCTTTTGGTCATCACTTCTTCTCCCGACCTTATAATGACATGAGACTTAAACCATTGGACTCATAACTCATTGATATTCATCTCTACCAAAAAGTATAACCATATGAAATCATTCTGGAGAGACTGATTGATGAATTTGGGACGGAATTGATGAGGAGTTCTGGAAAATGATAGCTGGAGTTTTTTCACTGAACAAGATTCGATATTTTAGGCATAACGTGTTTTGTAGTTATCTAAATGGAATGATTATTGATTTATATTAAAAATAGTGACATAGGGATACAATTTCTATGAAGAAATCAAATTACAATTCTGTCTCCATAGTTCCGGAATCTGACTTGAAGTTGGGTATAGACTACTGTTATAGTTAAGGAATGGTCCGAATTATTTGGATTATAAATTTTGGAATATTGAACCCAATTGAATGATCTTGGTGTTATTAGAAACTTAAGGAAATAGGGAACATGTTATTAGAAGAAATTGTTGCCAAATTACCTCATTTTCATTGTCTAATTGGTCATGGAAAATAGACCCAAAGGTTTGGAATTTTGGAGAATTTATAAGAAAGAATGAGAGTTTGGATATTGTATGATCATATAATGTTATAATAACAATAGTGAATGAATTTTTGGTATTAAAGTACCAAGCACATGTGTATAATGAAGATGAAGGGGTTCATATTATTGTGGTTGTGATTTAAAGGAAATGAGTAATGAGTACCAAGTTAAAGTTAAAGTTAAAGCTAATGCTAATCTGGAGCTTACTGTGAGTAGACCTAGATGGTCTCATTTTATTGTTTGTTCTGTTTTGAAATTTTGTATTGATTGACTATTGAATGACTATATGAATGTGATTGATTGTATTGGTTTCCGTGTAGCGCCCCCTCACCGTAGGGTACACATCGAGACTCCCGCTGGTCGCTCCGACACATAACCCATGATGAAGGTGCACTACCGAACAAACCCACTAAAATCCACTTGGCATCGCAATAAATAAAACCACAATATCAGAAATCACTAAATTTTAAAATCCGTAATATCAACCTTAATACAGATCATCCAATAGCAGAATAGACAAATCTACCAGTCCCCTAAACAAAACTCAAAAAGGAAACTGATACAAAAGTCTATACTAGTCATCCTCAAAAATCCATCCCAGCTGACCGACCTTTGTGCCATCACTTCTCTTGCCGACACGCTCGCACTGCAGGAAAAGACTAT
>JANZLD010000002.1:42925236-42970236 GCA_026413575.1 Erythroxylum carthagenense
TTATTTATAAATGGATGTCGATCTTAAATCGAATTAATGAAGTCCATGATACAAAACATAGCATGAAGGAAATCATGATGAGATCATAATAATGAGATTCCTATCATGTGCAATTATGTTAGTATCTAAATTATCCCTAGTCATAGGATTAATAAGATAGGACATTACTAGCACATATTACACTTCTTAATTTGATCAAACAGTGGATCTCACAAACTGTAAGCATGAGATATTTAGGGTTAACTTGTGGATGTTTACTAAGAGTAGTAAGTACATTAGATGACTCGCTATGAGATTATTATATGGATGATTATCAAATGTCAATGATTAATCTCATCATAGCAATGGTGCAAATATCCTTAGACTTAAGGTACTCAAGGATATCTTGGATACTGATCCTGTGCTTTGACATCATTCCCTGTTGCCTTAAGACGAGGTCGCTTATAGGGTGACGATTGGGTATAGCTATTGGTATTCGAAGGTAATTGGGTAGCAAATAAATGATTCACCACTCCTGATAAAAGGAGATGATACTCACGACCTCTTGTCGGGGTCATTACTCAGGAGTCTTTGGCCAGAGCAGTTATGTGTCATGAAGAGAGTCTTCAATGACACATAGAGTAATGAAACCCTAGGATAAAACCTAACATCACTTAGACTAGATGTGATGTAGTTAGTCTAGTGGGAGTTCATATAGCCAATACTCCGAACCAAGTGTGGTATAGTATGGTGAAAGGACAAATTGCATGGTAATTTTCTATGAAAAGGTTTGTAAATCGGATAATTAACTATCTAAGAGTTCGTGTGATAATCCACTTATATTCTGATATATTGGCATCATGAAACCCTTCATGATTTGCTTGAATTAAAAGTTAATTCAAGTCACATGAAACTATTCGTGATTTGCTTAAATTAAGAGTTAATTCAAGTACCTAAAATAATCGAGAACCTAAATGTCACACGCATAAAAGATCAAATGTAAAACAATGTGTACATGGCTATTTTTAAGTAGGCCATAATCTACAATTATGACCGAAGGTGAGGCTGTAAATTAAGTAGGCCACGATTGTGGCTAATAGGCTACGATCGTGACCGAAAGCTCGACAGATGTATATAAGTGAGTTCTTCATTTATGTATAGGTCTAACTAGTCAAAAACACACTTAAGTGAGAGGATAAGGTGTCAAGAAGAGTTGTAGAGTTATAGAGAAGTGTCTTGAGTCTTGTTCATACAATTGTTGCATGAATCAAAGTGCATGCAACATAGTCTTAATCTTTCTCACTATGTGAGCATCTACTTGAACTCATCTAGTTTGGTGCTCAAACCAACCTTTACACATTGTTTCCTCTTCATCTTTTCGTGTTATTGGGTGATCAAGGAAGGGTTTGGTGTTTGAAACAACTCAAACAAGGAGAAGAATCAAGAAAGGAGGAGAATTAAAAGGTACATGTACTGAAATTTCATGTTCATATATTGTGAGTATGCATGCATGTCAGTTTCTAGAATTTTAGGGATGTAATATGGTCGGAATTGGATTCTAAAACTTCAGTTGCCTTGTTTTGCATGTGATACGATGATTCCATGACTTCCCAAGAGTGGTATCAGAGTAAGGTCATGCATGTAATAGATGATGTATTGAACATATGCAAAGTGTTTGCTGGGTTATGACTAATATGCATATGGACTTGGAAAATTTCGTATAAATTCTAAAAATAATTTCTTATTTTCTTTCATAGAAACATTTATAAGGTGTTATGTTATGTTTTTTGTCAATGGAAATTGTAATTGAATATCATTTGCTATTTTATTTCGAATTAATATCCAATATATTCATATGTTGGTTTTTAGGAATTTTTGGAAAACTGAAAGCATGTGCTGATTTTGAAAATTTTGTAATAATTCTATAAATCAATTTTAATGATTTTCTTTCGTAGAAATGTTTATTAAGGTGTTATATCATGTTTCTGTAAAAGGAAATTGCAATTTAATGTCATTTTCTATTTTATTATGAATTTTGTTGTTAGCTTTATGCATGTATGAAGTTATGGGAAATTTTGGAAATATGATAAACATACATGCTTGAAAATTCCATATTAATTGTTTATAAAATTGGTTTTATGGATTTTCTGCATGGACTTACAACATAAGATGTTTCCATATGTATAAGATGCACACACTTGTTAAAATGATTATCTTATGCTTGCATGATGTAGAGTATGACTAGTTTTAGAAGTAATATGACAAGTATCATAGACATGTGATGCGCTAGCTAATTCAACTAAATTAATAAATAATTCGCAGGAATTAGTCTCTGGAATTTTTTAATAGACACATTTAGAATGTTTATAAGACTCTAGAATTTTTCCAGAATTAATTGAATTTGATTCAATAAATAAATCAAGTCAAAGTCAACATTGGTTAGCATTTTGAAAGTTGATGGAGTTGACTTGTTTAGTGACTTATGATGTATGTGTTTTGGCTGTAAGACCTTAATAAAGTTTTTATGAGATAAGAAATGTATTATTTTGATGATTGTACCATGCTAAATGCATGTGCTTGAAATTAGGGTTCTAGAAATTTTTTGGACATCAAATTGGTCTTTTTGATGTCTAGTAGGTTAACTTATTTATCATGATGATTTTGGCCGTCAAGATATTTTTGGCTGATGTCAAAATTGTCTAGATAAATTTGAGATAACCTAGGGATATTATAGATGACTAATTGATGTTTGGGAATTTTGGAAACTCTAGGAATTAATTTAGAATTATTCCAAGTAGAGCAAAGCATTTCTAGTGTAACTAGAAAAGGGCATTTGTACTAGAATTAAAGTGTTTAATTTGGACATTTTTAGGGTTCCTAATTGAATCACATTCATAATTTGAATTAGCCTAGACTAATACTAGTAACCGATTCAGTTCAAGAGTTGAATCAAATCACAAACTTTAGATGCATAGTTAAGTCATGACCTAAATTGAACCTCCTTTGTGCGATATATACATTAGATGCATTTTAAGGGTGGTTATGGACATAGGCTCAATTTAATTGAGTTGTCCATAATCTATATATATATATGTGATGTATACAACATCATCTAGGTATTAATGAGACCAAAGAACAAATTCCTCAACCAAAATATTAGGACTTACATCTTCTATTGATATGGCAAAAACTAGAGTTCTTTTAAAATTCAGTTGTTGGGCAAACCCAAGACTGCTCTACATGAATATATTCAGACCATGGAAATTGGATTTCTAGATTAATGGGTTAGTCCTAACTGGAAGCGTTAATTTGATGAGCAAATCCAAGGTCAACATGGGTAGAGGCAATGTTGGGTTGTATACATCGGATGTATACAAATCAAAAGTTAATAACCCAATGAGTGTGCTAAATCAATAGTTGATGGCATAAGTCGATAGTTGCATAATTGAATGCAATTGGTATGAATAATACCTACCAATTGACTTAAGGTGACTTGTTGGCCAAACCTAAGGTAATTCTAAGTAATATTGGATATCGACCCATTAAGAAAACTATAAGTTTTCCCGAATTCGTAATGAGGGCTATAGATTTGAATAAAAATAATAGGACCCATAATGCATGTGATTAAAGTCCTTATCGATATGCATTAGTGTACATTCTAACATTTTCTCTCATTCTTCTAGGTTATTGAATCACCACGATGTATTCATCCAGTGTAAACCTACGTTTTCTATTATTCTCTAACAAACTCACGAGAACTAACTTCTTAGATTGGCTACAAAATTTGGGAATTGTTCTCAAATTTGAGAAATTAGGATATGTCCAAGATAAACAGCTTCCTGATCCCCTTACTATCGATGCATCTGATGAGGATCAAAAACCTTATAAGAAGCTACTGGATGACAGTGAGTTGGCTAGCTATATAATACTGGCCTCTATGTCACCGAAACTACAAAAGTAGCATGAGGCTATGGATGCTCATATCATAATCTACCATCTAACGGAACTATTTGATGAGCAAGCTTGGTCTAAAAGATTTGAGACCTCGAGGTTGCTTTTTTGCTCTAAGATGGCTGAGTGATCATCTCCAATGTAGTATACACTAGCTAGTTTGAGTTTTGTAATGAATCATGAATTAATTAAGTATAAACTTAATTCTGACTGGTTTTATCGATATTTATTCATATTTTATGCTTAACTATCAGATGAACCAAATATCCACCTCGATACCTGAGCTAATTAATATGCTCAAAACAGCTGAAAAACTGTAAAGAAAGACAGTAAGGCTATGATGCTAGTGCACTCTCCTTTTGGTTCTTGCAAGAGGAACCAAAAGAAGAAGAAGTCTAAGAATCCAATGGGAGATGTAGCCAAGCAGAAGGCAAAAGAGACTGCATCAAAAGGGATTTGCTTCCATTGTAATAAGGAAGGAAATTGGAGGAGGAACTGTAAAGCTTATCTGGATTCGTTAAAGCAGAAGAAGGCACTAGATGCCCCAATGTCTACTTCAAGTATGTTATTTGTCATTGAGGTTGATATTATTTCTTATCATAACATTTAGGTATTAGATATTGGATGTGGCTCACACATATGTGTTGATATGCAAGATCTCAGGGATAGTAGACTGCTCTAGAAGGGAGAAATGGGCCTATGTGTGAGAAATAGAGCAAGGGTTACTGCATTAACCGTAGGAATCCATGTTTTGTATCTTCCTAGTGGGCTAGAGTTAGTTTTGGATAATTGATATTACATACCTGTTATGACACATAACATTGTATCTGTTTCAAATCTTAATAAAGCAGGATTCATTTAACTTTAGCAATGGTTAATCAATTAAGTTGAATGAAATGTTGTATGGTAATGCTACGTTGTGCAATGGTATTTACATAATAGATATGTACAATCCAATTGAAATGTCAATGACAATAAAAATCAAAAATGAGATAACTTAAAATCATCTTACTTATGACATTGTCAACTTGGCCATATAAGTGAGAGACGTATGGCTAAGCTATACAAGAATGGTAGCTTAGGGTCATTTGATTATGAATCATATAACACATGTGAATCTTGCTTATTAGGCAAGATGACTAAATTACCTTTTAAAGGAAAGTTGAACGAGCAAACGGATTATTAGACCTAATACATTCTGATGTATGTGGTCCAATGTCCATTCATGCCAAAGGTGGTTTTGTGTACTTCATTACCTTTATCAATGATTATTCACAATATGGGTATGTGTATCTATTGAGATACAATTCTGAAGCATTTGAAATGTTCAAACAGTTCATACATGAAGTAGAGCAACGGTTCGGTAAAACTGTTAAGACACTTCGATCAGATCTAGGTGGTGAATACTTAAACGAGGAGTTTCTAAGTTATCTCGGCCATAAGAGGATTTTATCCCAATAGACTCCATCTTATACACCACAACATAATGGTGTGACTGAAAGAAGAAACTGAACCTTGTTGGACATGGTAAGGTCAATAATGGGCTTAGCAGATCTACTGAAATCTTTTTAAGGTTATGCACTCGAGACTGTTGTTTATGTGATAAACAGAGTCCCTTCAAAAGTAGTTGAAGTTACTCCATTTAAGATATGGACTAACAAAAAACCTTATCTTTCTTATATGAAAGTTTAGGGTTGTCTAGTTTATGTAAAGCAAATTCAATCAGACAAGCTTAAGTAAAATATGATAAATGTCTATTTATAGGATATTCTAAGGAAACAATTGGATATCAGTTCTATAATGCTTTGGAGTAAAAGGTGTTTATCTCAAAGCATGATGTCTTTTTTTAGAAAGAGTTTCTTATAAGAGAAGATAATGGGAGAAAAGTTGAACTTGATGAAGTTCATGATGCTCAAATAGACGCAGATTAACTACATAAACTCGAGATTTTTGTTCATGGAGATGAGACACACTTGAAACTTCTGTCACACAAAATGTTCGTAGGTCAAGTAGGATACGCAATTTCCAAAGAGATATGGATTTCTTGTAAGTGAACAAAATGACGTATTGCTCATAGAGAATGATGAGCCTACAACCTATGAAGAGGCTCTAAAGAGTTCAAAATCTGAAAAATGGCTTCAAGTCATAAAGTTTAAAATAGATTCCATGTTTGAAGACCAAGTATAGACTTTGATTTACCCACCTAAAGGGCTAAAACCCATAGGGTGCAAGTGGATTTTTAAGAAGAAAATCGACATGGATGGTAATGTGATTACCTATAAAGTGAGACTGGTCGCTAAACTATATCGTCAAAGACAAAGAGTTAACTATAATGAGACATTTAGCCTCGTATCCATGCTTAAATCCGTTAGAATACTTTTAGCCATTTTTGCTCATTATGATTATGAGATATGGAAAATGGATGTGAAGATGAATTTCCTAAATGGAAACCTAATTGAAGATGTGTATATGATACAACCTGAGGGCTTCATAACTAAAGATGGCAAAAAGGTATGCAAGTTTCAGAAATCAATTTATGGATTGAAGCAAGCATCTAGAATTTGGAACATCCAATTTGATGAGACAATAAAAGAGTTTGGTTTCTCATAAAATCCTAAAGAACCTTGTATGTATAAGAAGGTCAGTGGGAGTGTTATCATATTCCTTGTGTTATATATGGATGACATGTTACTAATAGGAAATGATGTCTCAAGTTTGCAATCAGTCAAAATATGGTTATCCCGGAATTTTTCATGAAAAACCTTAAAGAAGCAACTTATATATTAGGAATAAAGATCAACAAAGATAGATCAAGGAAGTTGTTAGGTCTTTCACAGTCTACATACAAAGATAAAGTGTTAAAGAAGTTTAGCATGGAGTAGTCAAAGAGAGGGTTTCTTCCCATGACTCATAGGATAAAACTCTCAAAATCTGTATGTCCCAAGATGTAAGATGAGAGGAATCGCATGAGTATGATCCAGTATACTTCGATAATAGGATCAATCATGTATGTTACGTTATGTATAAGACCCGCTATATCATATACTCTAAATGTTACGAGCAGATATCAATCAGATCCTAGTGAGTGTCACTGGGTGGCTGTCAAGAATATCCTAAAGTACTCGAGAAGGACTAATGATGCATTCTTGATATGTGGAAATGGAGATCTTGTAGTGAGTGGACGTACGAATGCCAATTTTCAATCTAACCAAGATGAATCCAAATCCCAGTTAGGTTATGTTTTCACATTAAATGGTGGATTAGTCAGTTAGATTATTTCCAAACAAGAGATGACTACATATTTGACGATCGAGTCATAGTACATTGCAACTGTGGAAGCGGCAAAAGAAGTTATTTGGATCAAGAAGTTCATTATAGAACTTAGAGTGGTTCCAAGCATAGTAGATCTGATACCATTGTACTATGACAATATGGAGCTATTGCTCAAGCCAAGGAACCAAAGTCTCATCAGAGGTCCAAGTAAGCACTCAGGAGATATCACCTGATCAGGGGGATTATTGATAGAGGTGATGTAAACATAGAGAGAGTGCCCATAGTTTAGAACATCGTTGATCCTTTATCTAAGCCAGTTCCTCAAATGAAATTTGATTCCAGTGTACTTGCCTATAGTATTTGATAGAAAGGCGATTGACTTTAGTGCAAGCGGGGGATTCTTAGAATAGTGCTCTAAAGGCAACCAACTTTGGCACTTTTGTATAAATTTTATTTTGATTAATAAAGTGAAAGGCAATTTTTCATTAATTTGATGTTCATTTATTTATAAATTGATGTTGATCTTAAATCAAATTAATGAAGTCCATGATACAAAATATAGCATGAAGGAGACCATGATGCGATCATAATAATGAGATTTCTATCGTGTGCAATTATGTTAGTATCTAAATTATCAGTAGTCATAGGATTAATAAGATAGGTCATTATCAATCTAGATAGATTAACAAATATTATACTCTTTGATTTGATCAAGCAGTAGATCTCACAAACTGTAAGCAAGAGATGTTTAGAATTAACATGTGGATGCTTACTAAGAGTAGTAAGTACATCAGTATGAGATTATCATATGGATGATCTATCAAATGTTAATGACTAATCTCATCATAACAATGGTGCAAATATCCTTAGACTTAAGGTACTCAAGGATCTCTTTAATATTGATCCTATGCTTTGACATCATTCCTTGTTGCCTCAAGACGAGATCTCTCATAAGGTGGTGATTAGGTACAACTATTAGTATTTGAAGGTAACTAGGTAGTCAATAAAAGATTCACCACTCCTGATAGAAGAAGATGATACCCACGATCTCGTATTGGGGTCATTAATTAGGAGTCTCTAGTCAGAGCAGTTATATGTCATGAAGAGAGTCTTCAATGACACATAGAATAATGAAATCCCAGTATAAGAACTAACATCACATAGACTAGATGTGACGTAGTCAGCCTAGTAGGAGTTGACACCTAGCCCATACTCTGAACCAATTGGGGTATAGTATAATGAAAGGACGAATTACACAGTAATTGTCTATGGAAAGGTTCATAAGTCTGATAATTAACTATCGAAGAGTTTGTGTGTTAATCCACTTATATTCTGATAAATTGGCATCATGAAACCCTTCATGATTTGCTTGAATTAAGAGTTAATTCAAGTGGCATAAAACTATTCATGATTCGCTTAAATTAAGAGTTAATTTAAGTGCCTAAAAAAACTAGGAACCTAAGTTTCACACACATAAAAGATCGAATGTAAAACAATGTGTGCATGATTGTTTTTCAGTAGGGCATGATCGTGACCGAAGGCGAGGCTATAAATTAAGTAGGCCACAATCGTGGTCCATGTGGTCTATGACTACAATCGTGACCGAAGGCTCGACAGATGTACATAAGTGAAGAATAGAGGTTTAACCAGTAAAAATCACATTTAAGTGAGAGGATAAGGTGTCACGAAGAGCTCTAGAGTTAGAGAGAAGTGTCTTGAGTCTTGTTCATGCAATTTATGCAATTGATACATGAATCAAAGTGCATGCAACATAGTCTTAATCTTTCCCCCTATTTGTGCATCTACTTGAACTCATCTAGTTTGGTGCTCAAACCAACCTGACACATTGTTTCTTCTTCATCGTTGCTTGTTCTTGGGTGATAAAGGAAGGGTTTGGTGTTTGCAACAACCCAAACAAGGAGAAGAATCAAGAAAGAAGAATAATTAAAAGGCACATGCACTGAAATTTCATGTTCATATATTATGAGTATGCATGCATCTAAGTTTCAAGAATTTTGGGGATGTCATATGGTCGGAATTAGATTCCGACACTTCTATTGCCTTGTTGTGGATGTGATGCATAATGATTCCATGACTTCCCAACAACACTAACATACACACTCTATATTCTTTCCCCTATATTCAATATTCAAGTGAAAAGTTATCTCTCTTTAAACTCTAAACTTTAATACATTTAAGTGGAAGGTAATCCTTCTCTCAAAGTATTACTAGTAAAAACTATTCTGACATTCTTTTTTGCAAAACCTACATTAACAACCTAATGAAGATCTTGTATCCCTAATCCATTGAGAAAATTTGTAAACCTAAAGCCCAAATCAATAAAAGAAAAGACATTGTTGAGAAAAAAGAAATAGTCGTATTTAAAGCATTTAGAATTGCATCCAAAAATTTTAAATTTTTAAAAAAAGAATAGGTTTTAAAGTTGAAAAGATTTATCTTTATATAGGGAGTGGGACACTAAAGACCAAGAAAATTATTGAAATTTAATAATTCAAGTGACCACTCTTCACTTAGACATGGTAATCCTTATCTATCTTATTATACATTTATATGTAGGTGTCTTTATAAAGATAGACAAACTAATAACAACTATTTATTTTATATTTTATTTATGATTTTATTTTATAAGCTAATTGAAATATTTTGAGACCTTATTTATGGTGAAGAATTAGTGGTCTATTAAGTTTTTTCATCAGGCCAAACACCTAACCTACTATTTCTTGTCACATTATTTGAACTACAATTTTCATATGCCTAAGTCCCATTCTTATGTAAGCTAATCATAAGGTGAATATAATAGAAGTGATTCACGACTTCTTAGCTAGTAGTGTGAAAACTAATCTTAATCAACATGAGCCGAGTATGGAAAGTGATAAGGAGAGGAACTAGTTTTCTAATAGTAACCAAAATGCTTAACTTATGTTTTCATTTCAGTCATAATACTTGAATGAAATTAATTCATCAAAATCCATATCCTTTTTTTTCTTCTTTTTACCATTAGTTATCCTTATACTAATGACACGTTTATTTCATAAGTTAAGATTAGATTAATGGATCTTGTAGCTAGTTAAAAAGTTCTGCTAAAAATATTTTTCTCCTACTCTTTGACTTAGCTCAAAAATTTGTTTAACACTTACATTGCTATTGTTTTTCTCGGATTAATAAAGTTTAATTTTTTATATTTTTATCAAAAAGACTAGTCCATAGCCTAGAATTAGACTAGAGAAAATATTATATGTGCTTAATTAAAATAGCATAATACATAATGTATAAAAATTGTACAATATAAAATAATAAAAAAATAGGCAATAAAATAGAAAATAAATATTTATTAATAAACATAATCAACTTTAGATTAAATTATTATACTAACTAAACACATTTATAGGTTCTCCCATCTAATGAAAAGTCAACTAAAAGTCTTATATCAAGGTTTGGAATGAAAATTTCACAATTTGATTGGAAATAGTTTAATTAAAAGTATATTATATTAGGGGAAACCATGTTATACTAACTAAACACATTTATAGGTCCTCCCATCTAATGAAAAGTCAAGAGTCTTATAATGATGTTTGGAATGAAAATTTTTTAACTTGATTGGCAATAGTTTAATTAAAAGTCTATTATATTAAGGGAGACCGAACCTTAAGCAAACACATTATGGGATGACAAGCTGCTAAAGAAGATTATGTTCTTTTTTATATGTCATACATATATCAGGTATTGTAAGCTAGACTTAGGCAAACTAATAAGCAAAACTAAAGAGCTATAACTAGGTTACCAACTCATCACCACCAAATTTTGCAACCTAAAATAAGTTCAAATAAGAACCCAACATAGATAGATTACCTAATTCTCCACAACCTTACCTAACCATTTCTACATATTTGTTTAGATCCAGTTACTTTGTATAATAGTATGGTCTTGGTAGGAGTAGACCTTATACCTTATTAAGAATCCTTAAATTTAAATACTTAGGAATTTTATGTCAAATGTTTGAAGGTGCCAACAATCATATTAAAAGAAGATAGAAGATTGAATTAATATATAAAGAGAAGGGGCCAAAAATAATATTAAAAGAAGATAGAATATTGAATTCATATATAAAGAGAAGTACCATACCTTAATTGAATGAGTCTTTTTCAAATAAAAACCATTTTCTCTTATTCTCATTTAATGAAAGATAACTTTATTTATGAAAATTAAAAAATTCTTTTACAAATGAATCTATTCACATCAAACTGATCATGCTACATTAAATTAAAAAAATTAGATCACACACAAAACACCACTTTAACAATAATTATATATTAGAAACAATGCTTATATTTATATACATAAGTATTCAAATCTCACAAAGGAGTAACCTTTGGCTCCTATTCATGCTACCTGATGACTTGGTAATTCATATTGATCTTGAAAAGAGATTAGTTTACCTTTAATAACGTCAAACCTTTTGTTTTTAATAAAGGGTGAATAAACAAGGAAATGTATTCATTTAGAGAGGTATCTATACATTTGTACTTTGGGACAGAGGTAAAAATATCATTTTCACCATATCATAGTTCTCATAAATAGTAATAGTTTATTACAATTTTTTTAAAAAATAAAATAACAAAAAGATCAAGCAAATTTTCAAATTTGATAAAAGTAGATACATATGATTATAATTATCTTTCTAGTCAATCATTTATAATCTTCCTTTAAAATTATCTATAGTGAAAGTAATCATATGTTTAACGCTTGATATTGACTCAATAGTACATAGCCAAGCATCACTAATTTCCAATAACTAAAGTCCAAGAATTGGTTAATAAACAAAACTTTTAATATAGCAAACATTCATATAATACATTATCATATGATAAAATAATTAGGTCACCTCAGTATAAATGAAACTTATTCATTATTAAATTCTAAACATACATGAATCAATAAACAAAAAGGAAATCACAAGGTTTCAAACATCTATAAAGATTTGAAATATATCATTTTAAAGAAAAAATGTTGCTTAAGAAAAACTGCTGCTCTACTTAGCTTATAATATTTGTAAATTTGATCACTCTGTAACATAATAAACTAGTACTTTTAAGCATATTAAAATTTTCAACATATTTGAAGTTTTTGGTAGTATTCATTGATGTTTTGAAGTACAAAATGAGAATTGACTTAAAACTTTTCGAAGTTAAATTTCTCAAAAACTAAAACCAAAAATCATTCCCTTTATAAGTTCCATTCGAAAATCAATAATCCCATATCAAAATGTTGACTTAATAATATTATTAAGACAATATCATTACAAATTGGTAAATTATGAAATACTTACACACTAATCAAGTCATTTAACAGCACCACAACTACACAGTATAAAAACATAGATAAGATGAAGACCACTAACATCTATTCTCTAGTAATCTCCAAACCATATACTTTTTAAAATAACTTCTAGAGATCCAATTCATAGTAATTAAGTAAAATCAAATCAAAAAATACTATTATGGAAAACAATTAATGAGAATAATCATGATCAGTATATGATATTAGTAAGTGTACTCATTTTCTATAGTTTGATTAATAAATATGAATCTCATGAGAGCATGTCAAAGTCCTAACTTTTCAAAGTAAAATTATATAAAAGAGGACAATACAAAATTATCACATTTTAGAATTTTAGAATTACAAATAATTTAGAGGGAACTGGAGTTTGTTAGTAAATTATTTAGTAAATATAATATATGATCAATCATAGTGACTTTTCTTACCTTCGATAGATTTAGGCCTTTTTTTATAAATTTCTATCATAATGTCATTCACTTCAATGATCACTTAGAGAGGCCTAGTGAGACTAAACTTTTAGGTAAATTATATATTCCAATTTGGAGTTCACTATAATTTGCAGCCCTGTTTCTGTCTAAAATAAATTGTGAACGTATATTCTAACTATTAACAATAGATGTTAAGATATGAAAACTAACCATGTGGAGTTTGAATATTATGTACCAACTAAGCCATATAAGTTCAATCGTATACAAATTTGAACTTGTTCCATATGTGTAGCAGATGCAAGTTCTTTTTTTATTTTTTACTAAATGAAACATATTATTCCAAAATACAAAATTAAACGTCTCAAGTTTGGTATTATTGAATAGTAGAAAAGAGAAGCTAGAATAGAGTAAATTAAATAAACCGTATCTAATAATAAATAAGTCATATTTAAAGTATGATTAAAGGTCTTTTGCTATCAAAATATTTAAAGACTACTTTCTAATAAATATAAGGAAACAATTTGGTAGTCATTATTTATTTGTTATTAGTGATTATAAATATTATAAATAATAAAATATATTATTTTATAAAATAATTTTTAATTTAATAATAAAGATTTTTTTAAAAAAAGGAAAGAATTGCATTAACTATATGTAAAGCTAATACACCATTACAATGATTTCAAGGCTAGTAGGTCGAACATTAAAAAGTTATACAGATGAGGCAAAAACTACAAAATATAGTCCAGATCAATAAAGTCATGTACTTATAATTGGCCCTTAATTTGTCCTCCTTTCTCTGTCCCTACCATATTCTATTAAATCTTAACCATTCATTTATGTGGGATCTTATAATTGGCCCTCAAATTCTCTGTCTCCCTTTTTCTATCCCTATCCATTAAATCTCAACTATCTATTTATATAAAATCTACATAAATAAATGACTGAAATTTAATAAGACAGGATAAGGTCAGAAACAAGGAGACAAAAGATCACGTTCCTTGTAATTACCATCGAAGTTTCATTTCAGGTAAGAGAGCGCTGTACATTCTTTGCGACAAAAGCTAACCGTACCCAATTAATAATGATGTCCGCAAGCTGGTATTTTTCTTCTTCCTTGTGTGTAAAAAAGTAGCTATATATTGCGCTCTTTCCAAATTACATAGATGATTGTAGTAAAAGCTATTCTAGGAAGAAGTATTTTGAGTGTCCACAAATAGCTCAAGGTTTGCTCCCAATTGTACATGGAAGCAATGTTTTAAAAATTGGACTGATAATTGAATCAAATAAGCAATTAATTCAATGGTCAATGGTTTAATCGAAATTTAACCGTGATCGAATCGATGACTAATAAATATATAAATTTTTATTTTATATACTATATATATAAGATAGTTTTTAATATACTATTTAATTATTTATCTAATTATAACCTTATCTTAAACCTTCAAATTTCAAAACATACAATTTTTGTAAGGTTCACCAAATACAAAACAAAATAAGATAACAAAGCTCACTAGTCATATTTTATCAAAAAGATTAAAAAAAAGATCACTAATCATAAAATTTATTCAAGTTGAAATCATCAAAATCAAGGTATTTTAAATCGACAGGCCAATTCTTTCTTTCATTGGTTCAGCGGTTTTTACCGGTCTGATCGCAAAATGAACGAATCAATCATTCACAAAAAATACGGGCTAAACTGGACCTTTCATGCTCCGAGTCACCAGTTTTCTGATCCGACCGACTGGTTCAGTCCAGTTTTTAATACATTGCACGAAAGTATCACATGAAATGAGGTGAAGAATTTTGCTCCAAACTACTTTAGAATATCGGCATAGAAAGAAGAGATGTTCTCTATATTCCATATGCATCTTACATAAAAACACAAGTAGCTTCTATATTACCATGCTACTGCCTTCTAATCTTGAGCCTGTTCCGAATTGCTAACCAAGCAATAAAAGAAGCCTTAGGATTCAAAGTATTCCTCCAAAGTAGATTAAACCAAGGGACCTCAACGAGATCGTTGGTAAATAGAAGATGGCAAGATTGTTTGAGAAAGTACCATTTGGATCGGGGTCCAAATGATTCCATCATCATTCATCACATTATCCAATTGAGGTAAGTATTGCACAAGGAGATCAAAACCTCTAAAATATCCATGCCCATGCCATTCACCATGAAAGATAGAGATGAGACTTTTAGGTTCTAGGGTAATCCATTCCTCGAATGAATCAATTCAGAGATGCATATAAGAGGGCTAGAATCTAACCAGTTAACAAACCAAAACCAAGTTTTGTGGTCATTACCTATGTTGTGCTTGATTCAGGGATATGTAGTGTCTCTCATCTTAATGAAGATTATTATTGATCACCAAATGCTGGTCATGAAATTAGGTTCTTATTATAATTACATATTACAAAAGACTTAACAGCAAATCATAAGATGGTTTATGGCAAAAGCTTAGCGTTACGTCTGATCATCATATATGGAAACCAGGATGTGGAGCTTTACCAAACATTCCCAGGCCTAGCTGGGATGCAATGCTAGTATTACAAATTAACTCCTAAATAAACTAAAGCTAGCACATAAAGACTTGACTCGCGGCACTATGATTACACATATTAGCAGCTTTGCAATGCTGTAACTATTTGCAAGAAATGATCTCAAAAGCCTAACGTTTGAAGTACGGACTGAGTCGTTGAGTCACCGGGCAGAAGCGCAGGTCACCTAGTCTTTCCATTAAGATGTGTGATTCTGCAATAGATAACTCAGTCAAGGATAAAAAATGTTATCCATTGCATTAAGTGCGTAAGATAGCCTGTCAATACAAACTTATTAACAAAAACAAATGTAGGAGTTTTCTCTCAAAGCTCTTACCCTGAGGGGATCAATACTTCCACACAAACACACACAAAAAGAAAAGAAAGGAATTCGAGGTGGCATCAACTAATTCATATGCAATGGCTGTCACGGGGGAATAATAGGGCTATGATATATTTTATGCCTCACTACGTAGTTAATTAATAAAACTTAGAAGGAAGTGGCTACAACCCCAAGTCTACACTAATCCTGAGCTCGTTTCTGATAGAAACGAACAATGGTATGTAGATCGTCAAGACATGAATGCGAAAGAGATTTTGGATTAAGGTCATTTGTCCGAACAGAACTAAAATGAATCTGTTTAAGAATGGCGTATATGCATATGTAACAACACGTTGTTCGACTATCTCTGTTTCATTTGTTGCAGGAAACATATATACCATGCATTGTTTGTTGCCTTGAATAAGTAGGCATGCAATCCCAAACAACCTCAGAAAAAAAGCATTCACTGAAAACTCTTGTTCAGCTTCTGTCTATCAAAGGCTACTTGGACCTATCTTGGATGATTTCTAATAGAAATATGACAGGCACTCTTTTCTTTTCTCTTTCGTTTCCTCTTTGGCCTAAAACTGAACTTTCTGATGGTAAACTGATTTGAGTAGGAGTAGGATGGTCTACGATGCTCTTCTTTGCTTTACCGTGCGGCCCTTGAATGTAATCAAACTATGATAGGATAATGTTATAGAATGGTGGTACGATTCGATATATGTACCTCTGAGGGTCCATCTCTTTTGTTTCATGTAAAATTTCTTAGCAAAAATTCCACACAAGCTTGGTGAAGGCTTGCAAGTAGAAAAAAACAATGCAACAGGTAGGCGATTGCAGAAACCAAAAGTGCCCTTCAGCACAAAAACTGCAATAACACTCAAAAACAGTGGTCTATGACATAGTATTAATCTTGCGCAGGAAGATGAACAAGTGCAAAAGCACAGGCAAGTCTTATCTTTGAAAATCCTAACAGTAAAAAGATTTGACATCAATTTTCACATCAAGTGAAGAGCATATACTAAGGGCGTCGCTAACACAAAATTTTATTAGTCATTCCCAACTTGTGAAGGCAAGAAATTTACGGTTTCAATGAAGCTAGTCATTCCACAGCAAGTCACAAAATTTTGTCTGTTTGTGTAAGGTTCACGAAGTATGTCAACAACTGACTTATAGGTCAACATATAAGTAGAACAGGACCTTGTTCATTTTAATGGACCTATGTACTGGGATGAATAATATATAAAAAAGTTAAACATTAGTGCGATGAGAAACAACGTTCATTTTATCAATTCGGTAAGCACTTCACTAAAATAAGATCCCTGAGTTGTAATTGCACTGTTTTTTTAGTTGTATCTTTGTCTCGTAAGACAATCTACTTGAACTCTTCAAAGAACAGGTAAAAAATTGCAATTCCTTTCATCATAGTACGTACTAGAGCTTCATGTATTGTGTAAAAACAAAAAGAACCAAACTAAACTTTTATTAAATTGAATTTTATCTGTATCTTTGAGTAACCAAGCTAGACAGGCTTTATGGCTACGGAAGATATAAGGTCGTGTATCTTGATAGTTTAACCACGACTTCAGTCAATAAGTAAAAACATGAAATGCATTTACATTTGTATCAAAATGCATAAATTCGATGTACTCAACTTTGCCAACTATTGAATAACTACATCACATCTAGCGACATAAATTACTACTAATATTTTTTATATTAAAATATTCATATACAGAATATTAAATTCAAGCATATTATACACAATTATACACATTTTTGCTTAACTTTTCATCAATATATTAGTGATACAATTCCATCTAAGGGAAGATATGCAACAAACATGTTCCAAACTAGAAAGTAGTACTAATGGAACCATAGTATATTTAATTATTCACCAAGATCTAAATATTTATTCTTCTTTCATTTTTTATTCTCTTTATTTTTCATGCAAACTTGTGTCTATTCGTGTTTTTTTAGGCCACATCATATGTTAATGTTTACTATAGTAAATAATTGTAAAGATCATAACTACAGTAATTATATTGTTGCTTGAATTCTTAATCCATATTCGATCATTTGGGATTTGATTTCTTATTTTTTTTTATATAAACATTTCCCTTTACTTCTATTAATAACATTTGCATTGAAAATTGCATTTCATAAAACCACAAAAGAGCAACTTTTTTAGTAGAAAAGCAAGGATATCAACTATAAACGTAAATACGCTACATTACAAATAGTAACTGATGTCAATAAGAATCAGTTTCCTTTAGAAAAATTCATTTTAGCTTTATCAATTCAATCTTCCCAACTAAAAGCTGTATAGTCAAACTTTATCATACTCACCAATACACACAACTAGAACAATTTTTTCTTAGAAATGACAAATATTTAGTAATAGAAGTGACTCACATACCCACTTATCTCTAGCTCTATTCAATTTGTACACGTACTATTACTAGATCTTAATACTGAGTGAAAAATGATATTTTAAATGTTATTCTTATTTATTCATTTCGATATCAGAAATTAAAATATATATATTTGTCTCTAATTACAACTACTAAACTTTTGTGAGACTTTTTAAGAATGGAAATAAATAAAGATCAATAAGACTATGTGTAATTAAATGTTATTGAATTAAGATTACCATGTTTATGAAAATTTATCACGTAAGAAATACATCCCCTTGATTCACTCTTAAATCGGTAACATAATAAGTTAATAACATGTGATTTCTTTCATCTTAGATTCACTTCCACACAATTCATCAAATTTATATAATAGAAATATTAATCTATTGAATGACCAATGATAGAGTGTGGAATTCAACATAGCATTCACTTTAATCACAACTAAGCACAATTTATATGAAAAAATTACATTATAGTAAAGAGAGCTATTGATTTTGACCTTGATATATTTAATCCAAAAGCTTAAATGATAGACGATCAACGGCACTTAGAATTATTACAATAATTATAGTCAATACGCATATGACTGCAATTGTAATAGATTGTAAGTGCAAATTATAATCTGAAGGTTTGCAATTGTAAGAGTGCAATTTAGATATACTTGCCTTCTTTTGGTTTATTATAATATTTATTTTATTTTTAGATTATAGCTATTAATTTGATTTCTTCTTCTTCTCATAAACGTTTTCTTTCACTTCTACTTATAATATTTACAATAAAGCTAATTTCATAAACCGTAAAGTACCAACTTGCTTAGTTAAACAAGCAAATCATATCAACAACAAATGTAAGGATGCTCCATAGTGAATATTAACCAAAGGAAAAGAGAATCAACTTCTTAATGTTAGATAGACTTTGTATATTTATTATTATGCATTTCATTTTAGCCTTATGAAGTAAATGTTACCAACTAATAATTTTATGTTTGACCTTTTACAATGTCTATAAATCTACATAATTGGAGCAAAATTTTGTTTAAAATGTTTCAAATATTTAACAATATGAGTGACTCTCATACCTACATATCTCTAATAATATTTTTCAATTTTTTACTTATTATTGCTACATTTTTTAAATTCAGTGTTAAATGATGTTTAAAATACTATCCTTTTTATTACTTTAATATATAAATATATAAGTATTTACCTCTAATCATAACTACTTAGATTGTGTGAGACAGCCGCCAAGATTGTAAGTAAACATCAATATAACTTTGCGTAAAAGTATATTATCAGATCAAGATTATTATGTTTTATAAAATTTATGAAATAATAAATGCATCTCCTCCTTAGAAACTCCAAACTAGCTACATGATAAGTTAATAACATGTGTTTCTTTGGATTTAGTTTCATGGACACGCGAACTCATCAATTTTAATTAGAACAAAGACTAGTTTGTTTGTTAAATATTATAATAACATACATTTCTTTCATCCGAGTTTCAATTACACACAATTCATCAAATTTAGTTACTAGAAATATTAATCTATAAGTAACAAATGGGATCAGATTTTATGTTCCGGTTATGATATTTCTATCATGTTTTATTAAGATTTAATGAAACAGAGTTGGAACAAAATAACTGGAACAGAGTATTTGATGTTGTAACAAATTATAGAGTGTGGAAGTACTTACATATGATGTAAGCATTGTAGCACAATCTGTTGATTTTGGCCTAGATATACCTAATTCAAAGAAGTACAATCTATGCTAAAAAGATGTAACCATTGTAGCATAATCTGTTGATCTTAGTTTATCACAATAAGCTAAAAGGATTGAATTGTTATTGTCTTTAGAATTTGATATATCTTTTTATTTTATTCCTGGATTAACTTCACAAATAAAACTTGATTTTTATTTTAAGATATAGAGCACAGAACAATTAGTACAATGTATAATTTGCAGATTGATATGGAATAGAAAAAAGTAGTGGATGCGATAAGTCTAAACCATAGTTTTTGTTTTCCAACATTAATCTTTGCTCGGTATATTACCAACAAATCGTTCACTTACTGCATTAATGGATTGTTCCCTATTCTCTATCATCTTGTTGTAGGCTAGAAGGTAAAAGTTAGCGGACTTGCAGTCCAGTCCCCCAAACAATTTACTACATCCGAGCAAGCAACCCATCACAAAATCATTCAATATTAACCTTAAATCCATAAGGTGATAGTGAGAAATAATCTCTTCTAATCGTGACATCAAAGTTTTTTACTTAAACTCACCGAAATTTTTTTGACTCTGCACAAGGAGATTAATTATATGAAATAGGATATATGTCATGTATTATCGTGTTCTTATAAAGGCAGTCATTCTTTATATACGTTAATATACTTGACTGTTTACCGATTGTAGGTGCTAAAAGATCAAGAAGATCATAAACAACGTGATTAAACTTAGAAGCTGCACAATGCATTTTTATCCTTTTAATTTGGCATAGTTTTCCGAAAATGATGTAACTTTTTTCAGTACAACTTTTAGTGGAAACCTATCAGCTAATCAAGGTAAGAATTATATCGACAGAGCTTAAAAAGATCCGAATCATGTGAAAAGAAGTATGATATGCATTACAAGAGCTCAAAATGTTCTAGAGATACCTTGCTGTCTGAGCTAAAAGAAATGAAACTCCGATGAGTAGACAACTTCACTGGACAATTAAATAGTCACAGCGGGAACTTCCTTGGGTGCTTTTAGACCTTTATAGATTTGTTCCTCACTTTCAAAACCTATCAAGGAGAGCTATTGGATATGGCAGAAATGGAAGGAAGAGCAGGCTACCATAGATAGGTTTCAGATCCATAGTAAGCGAAGAAATAGAGAGGAGCATTTTAAATAGGGACGATGTTATATGGTTATGCATGTTAAATCCCACGTCAATGTGTACAAAATTACATGCATGCAAAGATTGACACATCACTCGAGACCATTCAAGGGGACCAGAAAATCACAGAGGATCATAAAAGAGAAAATCTAGGGGAACGTAAAGAAGTGCTGCATATTATAATTCAGACATCACATGTTCTTTTCGCAAGATGTGTGTGTGTATATGTATATATATATATATATAGATAGAGAGAGAGAGAGAGAGAGAGAGAGAGGAATGGCCATTCTCCCACTATTTTGTCATAAACATCTCTTCTAATTAGAGAGTGAGGCTATAAAAGGAGACGGATGTGAAATCATTTAACCAGTAATAATTTCTTCTCTCCACGCTTCTCAACCTTAGAAGTGATACAAAGATTAGGGTTTTAGAAAGCGGCCTTAGGGTTTTAGATGAAGAAACCAAATCTCCTTCCACTAACAATCAAGATATATAAGTCCTCTAATTTTAGTCTCACTTTACATACGTCTCTCACGCTTGTTTACTGCATAATAGACAATACATATCTAACTTGTCAATCAAATATATATGCCCCTAGTTTCAAGCACTGATTAGACAAGGGTCTGATTCATTTACTGTTAGCTGAGGGGTAAAGGAAAACTTTAAACTGAATAATCGCATATACTACGTCATTAAAGAAATCATCTGCTTGAATATAGACGAAAGGAATTACCATATAGTCTGAAAAAACCAGGACATGTTGATCTATTAAGCTGACGACTGCATCGAAGGATTGGTATCTTCTCTCATAGCTTGCTTGATGGAATTCTTCTTCTTCTTTTTCTTCTTGTATGGAATCCCCCTTGCTTTAGCTTGACAGTCCCTCACTTCACGCAAATAAACCCGAATAGCTCCGTTCCCAAATGGATTGGTCTCAGTTGATCCTCCATGTTCCTCGTAAGCAGCTCGCAGACGTCCAATTAGGGCATCGAGACTTCCCCAAGCTTGTCTTAAAGGACAGGTACAAGGAGCCGGAGGATCTGGTTGCCCAAAAAAGACACACCCATGTAGATGAACCTTAGTCTTTCCGAACTGATCGAGGTACCGGAGAAAATCAAGAACATGGTTGCAGTTACACTGTGAAAGTGGAACTGGGGGTCTCTGGTTCTTCAAGTATTGCCCAAAGGTGTTCCAGTCTCGGCGTTTCTGCGACTCGTAACGACTCAGCGGAGCAACAGCTTGATGAGGAGGAGGTTGCTGTTGTTCGCCAACCGATCGTGATGACCCTTCAGCAAAATCTTTAAGCTTGTCTCCTGACATGGTGATTAAGGTGTTTGCAGAAAGAAAATTCTTGAGTATTTTTGGCAAAAATTTGAAAAAGTGGGGACTATCTAGCTAGCTAGCTAGAGAAATAAGAGAGAGATGGAAGAAGAACGGTGAAGTAGTGCAGAGGTGAGAAAGTTGAAAATCACTTCTGTGGTGGGTCTACAGAGGAGACATGGCATGGGGCCCTTATCAAGGTGCTTTTGTTGTTCCTTTCTTACAATTTCTTATTTCGTTCCTACAATCACATTTAATTAAGATACAAACTATATTTTGAATTGAAAATTGATATTTGTTATCTCTTTGCATCATCAATACGATCGTTATCATTATTTTCATTTGAATTATGATCATTTCATTGCGTTAATATGAAATCTACGACTCTTAGTTGTAAGGCTTAATGATTCGGTTTAACTTTGTACAACTTCTTTACATCAATGAAGTTATGTAAATATATAAGCAGATTTGTGTTTTAAGAGTGAAAATAACATATAATCAATCGATGTTGCCAGAAATTTTATAGAGCTTCTAAGACTAATTAAGTTGCTAAATTTTATTTTAGAAGAGTGCTTTGTTGATAATCACATGTTTCGTGTGAAAAATTATAACCCTAGAAAGCCATCTATTCATCACCAGATTTTCAGTATATGTATGTAAGTATAAATCCCTATATAAAGTTAGTTCGGGATCTGACTTATTTATTTATTTATTTGGTTGGTAGTCCTTTTCTTATTTAATGTTGTTTTTTTTCTTCCTCTTTTCAAAAGTTTTACCCAAGTAGGCATAAAAACCAGAGGAATAATAACAAACAACGAGCGATTGCTCTGAAACTTTGAGCTAATTCATGATCATGCATGCACAAGGAAAATTCTAAATGACCATGACAGTTTTGTTTCTTTGGCCATCAGGAAATCCAGGATAAGATCCTTGCCTGCGCAACAGTATAGGTACTAGGAATCCTTGCTTTAATTGTTGAATCCTTGGAGACTATTTGGTCAACAGTATTCAAATTGGAAAGCTATTTTTGGCCTTAGAAAGTAAAGGATTTTAATTTTATGCTATAGTAGATATGGGGACATGATTCATCCAGTAAGTTACACTAGACTCGCTTTCTTAATGTTTTGGAGCTAAACAGACGATCCTGCCTACATGTATGCTTGTTATTTCATATTTGCTATTGGAATTTTGGCTACTTAGCTTAATTAGCCACTTGAATATAACTAGGGAATGTTGCAGCTCAGAAACGGCATCTGTTAAGTTAAACGATTAAATTTTAAAGACCCCTTGGCAGTAGGTTGGAGGTGTTTATTCTTATACTCTGTGAACTGATTTCTAGCCACATTGATCTGCCAATAAAGGAATATTAGTTTTCTTTTCAGTATCCTAATAACAGTCAATTTTCTGCTAAAATCATTATAATATATGCTAATAATATTTTTAGATCATATCCCAAAGTACTGACTTATGGTTCGTCTTGTTAAATATCAAATTACAAGAACTTATGAAAATTGATACCACAAAAGTCTTGCTGAAAATAGTTGATAGCATCAATGGGTTTGATCTGTTACTTTATCGCGATTTGGGAAAGTAATCCATATACTTAACGGGGTCCTAAGCCGAGAAAGTGAAGATCGCAAGTTTTCATATATTTAGATGATATTGGTGTCGACACTGGTGTATAAAGTTTATTGATTCTTCCAAATTCGATGCAGCAAATTGGTGTAAGAGAGAGTAAATATAGAATTTTCCGTTTATAAAAAGATTAAAATAAAAGAATAATTCCTTTATGGTGATTGTACAAATTTGTTGTCAAGGTCTGAAAATACAACACACTGAAAAAGAAGAGAGGTTGATGCAAAATTGAGAGACATCCTTGTGAGATATGGGTCCATATACTCATAAATTATTGTGTTTCTTTTCGAGGACGTTCGATTACTTGCATCTTACTATTGTGGCAATTCCATCAAGAGAGCTATCTTTGAGCTTTTCACTCGAAGGAGAATTGGCATAGCAATAATCGACACAACGATATACATTTCAGCCAAAGAGATTCCAAATCCAAAAGAAAAATAATAGGCCTATGTTCCAAGAGAATAGACTTGGATCACTTCACTTGAGAACTCCCCCATTTTCTTGTAAGGTGGTGTCTTCATATAAATAACAAATACTTAAAGTAGTGTATTTTCTCAATTATAGTCAAAAATAAACTCAAAGGTAAATCATTTATCATCATTCAATATATGAATAGCTTTTGTTATTGGAAAGGAAAACTTCAATTTAGAAGTTTAATTACTTTTTAATTCTCAAATTATTAATCAGCTCTCACTTACTTTTTCTTCTTTGTTCATGAAAAAGGACAAGCAGTCCATTAAATATGAATATAGTGGAGGAAGGTGTTTGTAATACTCTTATTAAATCACAAGATTCAATAATAATTATCTAATACATTAAAAAGCTTAAGTGATGACATCCTTTCATCTCAAACGTCTACCGAATTTTAAATTTTGAACAAAGACGTGGCTTAGAAACATCCCTTTAATAGATTGTAGATTCCATATGAATTAAAGTTGAATTTTTTGACATAATAATTTCTTCTCTTCTGGTCGTGAATGTTGCTTTTCAAGGAGAGGATTAAAACTTAATTCTTCAAGCTGTCACATCGTTCATCAGTTTGCAGCAGAATTTGATTTTAATGAAGACCACACAGAATCCGTATACGATAAAATTAGCACAGGAAACAATTGAACCTGATATCGAATTAGTTTATAAAGTTGTGAAAATGAAAATATTTTAGGAGAAGAAATCTTCCATTTTTAGACAGGAGCAGAATCAGTAACAGTGTAAACAACTTGACTAATTATGAGTCTGGTACCAAAGTAAAAACGTCCTAAGCAAGTGATGCCCAAAATAAGCTCTCTTTATGTGACTATATAGCTGCCTTTCTCATGTTTCATCACTTTGTCTTTTTCACTTCTTTCTTATTCAAAGCCTTTATGTTCTCCTGTGTTGTCAAGTTGAGTTTTCTAGGCAACCAAGTCCAGGAACAAGACAGACAGATACTCTAGACATATTATTACCTCCATTTACATACATATATATGATAGTACCCAGTACAGTGTACGTTTTAACCATAAATTTTCTTCGATACAATATGTCCAAGGACAGAAATAGAAATATTATTTATCAATACAAGGAGGCCCACTTCTGTTTACCCCAAAATATCAAAAATGGACAAGGTTTTTTTTTCAAGAAACTATGGGTGACTTATGTGAGGAGAAATAATGCAATGGCATGCATAATGAAAAGATCTAGCTGTTGGACACAACGGGTGTATTTTGTGAAAAGAAAAAATAAAATGAACAAAATGCACACAGAATATTTAACGTGGTTCATCCTTAACTTTGGGCTACGTCAACGGACAAAACTCAGAATATTTTTTCCACTATTATAAATAGTTACAAATAATAGGTATACAGAAATAAAACCAAAATAGTGGCTCATAAGGTATTTCCTAACCTAAAAATACTAACCTCACTATTTTGTCACTTATCAACCCTTTAGGAATATATTTCCTAGCTTCAGAACAAAATAATGCTCTAGTTTTCCTCTCTATGTTTTGTTGTAATCTTTTCTGAAGCAAGGAGTGCCTTATATAGGCACTCCAGTGATAGCTGTCTTTTGCTTATTTTCAACAACTGCGGAATCAATGCTGCAATATTGGAATCATGGAGTCCCTCCAAGTGAGAGGGACCCATCTTCAACAAATCTCCCCCTCCCGATTACATAGAGGGCTTTATCATGCCTGCTACTAATCGACAATACTCGAACTTGTCTTTTGGTAGAATTTTGGTTAACATGTCTAATCCATTTTTATCAGTATGGATCTTTTCTAACCGTAATTGTTTTGTCTTTATCACATCTCTGATCTAGTGATATCTCACACCAATGTGTTTTGATCGTGAGTGAAAAGAGGTATTCTTACCAAAGTGAATAGTGCTCTGATTGTCACAAAACAGCTGATACTGTTCTTGCTTGATACCAAGTTCATTAAAGAACTTCTTCATCCATAGCAACTCCTTCCAGACTTTCGTTGCTGTAATAAATTCCGCTTCAGTTGTAGAAAGTGCAATACACTTCTGTAACTTTGACTGTTATGCCACAACTCCCCCTGTAAAAGTAATCAAGTAAGCTGATGTAGACTTTCTCGAGTCAACATCTCCAACCATATTTGCATCTGTGTAACTAGCTAACACAGATTTTGCTCTTCCAAAATATAAGCATATTTTGGATGACCCTTGAAGATACCTGAGAATCTACTTGATTGCAGCCCAATGTTCATTTCAAGGATTAGAAAGGAAATAACTCACAACTCTAACTGCATGAGCAATATATGGCGGTGTACAAACCATAACATACATCAAACTTCCAACTGCTGAAACTTATGGAACTCTGGATATTTCATCCATCTCTTCGTTTGTAGAAGGGCACTCTCTGAAACTCAATTTAAATTGATTAGTAAGAGGACAACTAACCGCTTTAGCTTTGTCCAGTTTAAATCTCTAAAGTACTTTATCAATTTACTTCTCTTGTGGCAACCATAATGTCTTGACGCTTTTTTCTCTAATAATCTATATGCCAAGAATCTACTTTGTTGATCCCAAGTCTTTCATGGCAAAGACTTATCTAGCTATTTCTTTAGATTGTTGATTCTAGAAACATGTTTACCAACAATCAACATATCATCTACATAGAGCAATAAAATAATGAAATTATCATCAGAGAACATCTTCACAAATACACAGTGATCTGAAGTAGTCTTCTTGTAACCTTGCTCCCCTATAACAGACTCGAACTTCTTATACTACTGTCTTGGTGCTTGTTTTAGATCATATAGACTCTTCTTTAGTCTACAAACATAGTCTCCTTTCTCCTTTTTCACGAAACTCTCTGACTGTTCCATATATATCTCTTCTTCCAAATCCTCATATAGGAAGATAGTTTTGACATCCATTTGTTCAACCTCTAGATTAAAACTTACAGCTACCTAAGCACTGTATGTATGAACGTCATTTTCACCACCGGTGAAAATATCTCTTCAAAGTCAATACCATTCTTTTGGCTGAATCCTTTGACCACTAATCTTGCATTGAATCAAGGATGGTCGTTGTGTTCTTCATGCTTGATCCTAAACACCCATTTATTCTTCAATGCTCTTTTGCCTTCTGGAAACTTCACCAGCTCGAATGTTTTATTCTCATACAAGGATTTTATCTCGTCTTGCATGGCTTCTTTCCATTTCTTCTTGTATTCATCATTCATGGCTTCATCAAAGCTTTCTGGTTCTCCCCCGTTAGTCAACATTACATACTGATCAATTGGATATCTAGTAGATGGTTGTCTATTTCTACTAGATCTTCGTAATGGGACTAGAGAATCTTCAGGTGCTAGTGGTTGAATGTGAACATCATCATCATCCTCTGGTTCAACTTCATTGGAGGCATCTGTATTATCAGCTTCTAGCTGATTATTCTACACTTCATCTCCAACTTGTCTAGGCATCACTATTGGAGGATTCAATCGGAAGCTTGTTGAGTCATTATCAAAGCTTGGAACTTCCTTCTTCGCCTTGTTGATATCTTCAATAGTTTGATCTTCAACAAACATAGCATCACGACTCCCGATAAGTCTTTTCTACATCGGATCATAAAACCTATAGTCAAATTGATCTTGACTATAGCCAATGAATACACACTGTCATGTCTTGATGTCAAGCTTTTTCCTTTCATCTTTAAGAATGTGGACAAAGGCCTTGCAACCAAAGACCCACAAATGATCATAGGAAACATCCTTTCCTGACCACACCTTTTCTGAAATTTTATCCTGGAGAGGAACATATGGTGAGCTATTTAATGCATAAACAACTGCAAGTAAAGCTTCACCCTAAAATGCCTTAGGCAACTTTGAATTTGAAAGTAAACATCTGACTTTTTCCATCAAAGTCCTGTTCATCCTATCAGCTACGCCATTCAATTGCAGTATTTTTTGTGGTGTCATTTGATGTTAAATACCGTGCTTTTTAAAGTAAGCATCAAATAATCCGATGTACTCTCCGCCATTGTCTGTCCTAATGCACTTCAGCTTCTTCCTAGTTTGTCTCTCAATTGAGGCCTGAAATTGTTTGAACACATCTAGCACTTGATCTTTAGTCTTTATAGTATAGGCCCACGTTTTCCTGGAATAATCATCAATAAAAGTTATAAAGTACTGCGTGTTACCAAGTGACTTTGGCAATGGTCCGCACAAATCTGAGTGAATCAGATCTAGAACATTCTTCATTCTGGATGGAGGAGAACTCTGAAAAGAAACCCTATTTTGTTTCCCTGCTAGACAATCTGCACATTTCTTCTGATGTATCTGATTTAGACTAGATAGCATATTCCCTTTTACAAGCTGATTCATCCCTTTCTCACCAATGTAGCCTAGTCTTTTATGCCACAAATCAACTGTATTATCGTTCTCCACTATATTGACAACATCACTGAAGAGCTTTGCCGGCATCATATATAGTTTTGAGTGCTTCTGACATTTGGACACTACTAAGGAGCCCTTAGTAAGCTTCCATTTTATGTTTCCAAAAGTATTTCGGAAACCTTCATCATCTAGCCTGTTTATAAAAATCAAGTTCAGATGCATATTAGGAATGTACCTAACATCTTTCAGCAAAAGTCTTGAACCATTCGCTATCTCTAAAGAAACATCTCCTTTGCCAACAACATTTGACAGATTTGCATTTACCATCTTAACAATGCCATAATTCCCAGGTATGTAGGATGAGAAAAATTATCTGTGAGATGTAACATGATCAGTAGCCCCACTGTCAACTATCTAACTTATTTCTTGCGACACCAGGCTAACTATCTTTGCATCAATAACAAGGTTGAATACATCAACAATGTTACTTTGTTCATCATCACTACTTTCGTCTTTCTTCATATCTTTGAGTTTTTCCTTTTTCAATTTTTGGCAAAATTTCATGATGTGGCCTTTCTTCTTGCAGTAATGACATTTCACATTTGCATATTTGTTTGACTTTCCTCTACTCTTGTCTCTAGACTTTGGACCTTTGGATTAGCTCGTTCCTCTGTTTTATGTAAGCAGAACATCTGAATGTGATAAAGAGGCTGCATACTGTAATTTACGTATCATCTCTTCATTTAGTATACTGCTTTTAACAAACTCTATATTTAATACACCATTTGGTGCAGTATTTATCAAAGACACCTTCAAAGTCTCCCAAGACTCTGGTAATGAAGCTAGCACCATTAGAGCAATCACCTCGTCGTCAAACTTTATGCCCATCTTTGATAACTGATCAACCATCTCTTCCATATTGTTTAAATGATCAGCTACAGAAGTACCCTCCTGGTATTTTACTTGCATCAATTATCAAATAAAACAATTTGTTGTTGTCGGTCTTTGAAGCATATAACTGCTCCAGCTTATTCCACAACGTTCTTACATGAGTCTCATTACAAATGTGATTGTACACATTATCATCAACAAACTGTCAAATATAACCACACGCTTGTTCATGTTCAAACTCCCAATCTTCGTTGGACATGTCCTCCGGTTTAGTTGTCAAAAATGTCGCCAAATGCATCTTTGTAATCATCAAGAGATCCTTCATCTTGGTTTGTCATATACGGTATTTAATACCGTTTAGATTGATCGTTTTGTTCATTTTTACCTCCATTTGTCAAATTAAGCTAAATTTGAGAAAATCGACATCAAGGATGAAACTAGGAGGTCAAAATTTGGCAAAAAAGATATTTTCTAAATTTTCACCACAAGACCGGAATAGTGTCGTCAGACCTCACTAGAATAGTACTACAGGACCTGATAAATAGTAACTTGTGAATAATACTCATCGAAATAGTATCATCGGATCCCACTGGAATAATATTGCGAGACCCGGTAAATAGTAACTTGTAAATAGTACCGCAGGACCTAGTTACTATTTCTACACAGTGTCGTCACCTTGTAAATTTATTAAAATACTTGGAGTACCATTTATCACCTTTGCCATTTTACGTCAACTTTTCAAACGGATCATGCCAAAAAATTCGTTGTAATTTTGTCTTCTCGGTGACGTGCTTCTTTAAAAACAACTTTTAATGAAAACACAGCTTTGATACCACTTGTTGGGCGCAGTGGGAATATTTTGTGAAAAGGAAAAATAAAATGAGCAAAATGGACATAGAATATTTAACGTGATTCATCCTTAACTTTGGGCTATGTCTACTAACAAAGCTCAGAATATTTCTTCCACTATTACAAATAGTTACAAATAGTAGGTATACAAAGATAAAACCAAAATAATGGCTCACAAGGTGTTTCTCAACCTAAAAATACTAACTTCACTATTTTATTACTCACTAACCCTTTAGAAATATATTTTTTAACTTCAAAGCAAAACAATGCTTTGACTTTCCTCTTTATGTTTTGTTGTAATTTTTTTTAAAGCAAGGAATGTTTTATATAGGCACTCTACTAGTAGCTGTCTTTTTGCTTATTTTCAACAACTGCTCGATGCCACAATTTTGAAATAATGGAGTCCCTCTATGTGAGAGGGACCCATCTCCAACACTAGCTACAGCCCATTTCCTTTATTGCTTCAGACAGAGACAAAAGCTATGGATCTGAGAATGGTTCTAGCATTTGCAGATTGTTGTTCTACATCCTTTCATCTATGATTCTTACCTCCCTGATGAGGCTGCAATTTGTGCATTAATAAAAATGAGACTAGATTATACGTTTAGATATACTATTGTAAAATTTTCATATAGGAAATATTTAACCTTTTTTGGGTTAATTAGAACTAAACCAAAATATTTTTCTCTCATTCGTTTATAATAAACTAAAGTAGGTGCAAGCAATATCCAACCTATGCATGATACTTTGGTTGGTGATTTCTGATGGGATCTTAATAATTGCATAACATACGTAATTATGAAGTTATATATATATATGATAAGTAGGAAACCAATTCGAATTCTAGGATTATTCGGGAGGAATTTGATAAATAAAACTTCAATTATCTTTTAAAGAGCTGTATTACTTCCTGTATAACAATTTCGCAATTCTATTATACCAATTTGTATGGTAATCTAAAACACGTCTTAGACTGCAATTATTTTTTTGTTAACGTAGGAAAGCTGGAATTGGTAATTGACATCGACATTGACATTCATATCTGTCTACTCATACTATAGAATAGGAACAGCGTTGAGTCTAGTTAGATTTCAGTGTATATGTATTCCTCATGGGCAAACCTTGGATCAATTTGCTGCAAACATAGGAGCTCGTTAGAACACGATGGTAAACGAATTGACGTTGGTTTTTAACTAGTGAAACGGCAACTATTTAGGACATATGGGTTTTCACTGTTTTCATGAGAACTTTCGATTAAAATTGAAATATTAAGGGCGATCTCTCTTTCCACACCATCCACTTTGGACCCTAGAGAGAGGCACGTTATGCCATGGCCCACGTGACTTTATTGTGAAGATCTTTTGAATGACAATTTGTCCTAAGCTTTTTCATTATTTCCCTGATCTTAAGTGGGATATGGGACCCTGTGTTTTTCAATGAAAATGCCAAGAATCTCCATTTTAGTCCCATCAGAGAGCTGTTAGCTTAACCAAACTCTTTGTACATGAGATGGGACAACAATTACATTTAGGCAAGTTGCCAGTAGTTTCTTTAGTAGTTCTAGTGCTTTCTTGAATTGCATTTTGCTCAGTTGACCGAAGGAACTTTCAACTTTTATATCAAACTACCAAGTATTAAACTGTGAATGGATGTCTCGATTACATCTTTATCCCTCCTGACTTCTGAACTAATAGTTAGGATTCACCTGGGGAAAATTTTGGACCTCCATGAACCCAAAATTAACTTACAACATTGACCCCGGTGAAGCCTAGCTCTCTATTCACACGGTAATAAGTTTACAACTGGTACGAATGTTAAAGAGAACTTAAATGCTCCAACCGATAGTTCTAGATGGGAGTTTTTGCTTTTTATTATTGTGTCTGTTTCTTTTTATTTGTGAAAAGAGACTAATACAAGGTTGAAAAGGACAGAGGCTGGTATAAACCTTACGAATAATTAGTCTCATTAGCTCAAACTGGGTGTTGAAATAAAAAATAGAAAAACAAAGTATAAAAATAAGTAAATTTACATTATTCAATTTTAAATATTTATTTTACCATAGGCATAATATAAGGTTCCTTTGCTTAATTCCTAAAGTTCCCAATTCTTCCTTCCAATGTTTCAGACCAATCTGTTACTGTAATCTTTTAAAAGTTAAACCCTAATGAAAGTACTAATCAATTTTTTACAGACTAGTTTACTGCATGTAGAAATATTGAAGACAACTTGTTGTTGGCTCAAGAAATCGACAAAGACTAACAATCCAACAAGTCTATCAAAAATTGCTTCATAAAGATAGACTTTGCTAAAACTTTTGATACACTCAGCTGCATATTCATGCTACAGACTCTCCATGTCTTTAGGTTTCTCCCTAAATTCACTAATTTGGATTTACCAATGTATGTCAACTTCATCTTTTGATGTTTTGATAAATAAAGAAGCCACCGATGTGCTTAAAAGGAACAAAGGGGTCAGACAAAGGAGACCCATTATCCTCATATCTGTTTGCTCTGGCCATAGAGGTTATTGCTAGGATGATTTCCTACTAAATATCACAAAAGAAGACTTTCAGTTATCACTATAAATGTAGAATAATCAAACTCTTCAACTTGTCATTTATTAATAGTCTTCTAATCTTATGTGGGGTACTGATAAAGGATCAGTTCAGTTGTTGATAGAATGTTTGGATGAATTTGCAAGGATGTTAGGATTGAGGGTCAACAAGAGTAAGAGTCAGATTTACATATCTGTAACAACCTTGCTACTGAAGCAATTTCTTGAACATATTTTAAGGCTCCAGTCATTTAGAGTACTTTTAAGCACTTAAGGTTGCCAATATTAGCATTTGGGTTATCCTATAAAGATTTTAAACCACTATTTGATGCAATCTTAAGTAGAACTTGTAGTTGGATGTCAAAGAAATTATCCTATGGAAGAAGAACTTAACTAATCAAAACAATTATGAATGGTAAGTATATCTATTGGAGCTCACATATAGCCTTCCTTGTTAAAATTATGAAGGATGTTAAAAGAATATTTAGGAATTTCTTGTGGAGTGATGAAGGAATAAGTAAAGGGATTCCTAAAGTCAAGTGTAAGGACATCTGCCTTACTAAAGTTCAAGTAAGATTAGGAATCAAACTCATAAGAGTGTCAAATAAAGCTTTAATGGAAAAGAGAATTTGGAGATTATTCAATGACAGAGAAATTTTATGGGTGAAATGGATTACATTAAAGGAACATATTTTTAACCAATGAAATCTCTTTATAACTCTTCTTCAATCACCGAGTTCGCTCTAAGCCTAAGGGAAGTAGTAGGGAGAGAGATGAAACACATAATACGCAATTGAAAACTTTTGGTTTGATAACTGGTCAGATTTATGGTCTTTTTTGCTCCACCTCTCCTATAACTCCACTCAGTACAGACTACCCATTAATGCTAAAGGAAGCTCAGTGATCAAGGATAATCAGTGGACTTATCCCTCAAAAGGAGTAGATAATTTACTACTTAATATTCCTAATTATTTCCTAAACTACAACAAACTAGACATAATCATAGATTTTATGCCTCTTGTGCAACCTTGTTCACTTATAACTCGTAGGAGGTTAGATGTCAAAACCTAGTTTGGTAGAAAAACCATGTTCCTAAATATTCACTTTTCATGTGTGGTTTGCCCTTAAAGGTAGGCTACTAACCCTAGATAGAATAAGCTGGGTTGGAGTAAACAAATATCCAATATGATTAACAATTAGAAATCAGAATGCATTAAATATTTATTTGTAATTACTCCTCAAAAGTTTGGAGATTTACGTTATACAGGTTTAATTTATAGTATTATCTTATATCTATAGAGTAATCAATTGATTGTGCCATAAATTTAAAAATTAACAACCATAGTGATTTGTTGTAGAGTCTATGCATATTTATAATAGGGTTTTAACCTTTTAGTAATGTAATTACAATATAATTATAATTTTAAATCAATATATTTAGGAACTTAATATATAAGTAGCATATAAAAATAGTAAATAAAAGAAAAAGGCAATTTAATCAAGTTGGATCTTTTTGGTCACTATTAATATTTAATTAGAATTGTCCAGTTGGATCTTATATGATAGTAATTTTGATATTTAATTTAGCCCTAAATTCCAACTAAATTTCAATATTGACCAAAAAGATCCAACTTAATTAAATCATCTTTTTCTTTTATTAACTATTCTTCATATACAACTCATCAGGTTGTTAAATATGTTGACAATGGATTAAATTATGAACTTAAATCATATTTATAATTAGCTAAATTAAACACCTTTAACTTATCTTTTTTTAATTAAATAATTTATATCTATAGATTAGGATTAGTGTTTAATAATGCACTAATTTCAATATTAGGAATGTCAAAGTGATTTTGACAAATCTATATGTACATATTTTTTCACCTAATTTTATCATTTCATCATACAATATTCTAATTAGGTACTCTATTTAAGTTCATTCATATTAGTTATCTACTATTAGTAATTGATTTTATTAGTGATATTTGAAATTATTTTTAAATTTCATTCCACCTTGACCAATATTTCTGAACCAATACTAATCGAGACTAACAAAATTTTCTTTCTAATTACTTTAGGATGATGAATCGTTTATTACTCACTCATATACCTTCATATAATTCATGTTATATCTATGGATTACCGATTGAACTACCTTTGACAAAGATAGATCATAAGTAGTATCAAAATATAATAATTTCTATATGAGATACTTTAAAGATTTCAAGTCAAAATATTATTTATATAGTCATCTTAATGAAAATTCTCATAGATATATAAGTAATATTTTAAATGCAATTCTTATATTGAGTTAATTTAGTATATTTTTTCTTTAACAAACAACTATACATTTGTTTAAGTATCTCTATACTTGTTTATGGGATTAACTACTTGCTTAATAAGGAAGAAAAATAATGTATATTAGTTTTTTACACTCTATCAATGCCTATACTCAATAAAATAATGATTAAAAATAATTTAGGGATAGTACATAATAATATGAATCTTATAATTATACTCTCCTCATAATTTCATTTTTAATATACATTTGTCCCATAAATTTATCTTATTCATCAATTAATTAAAATAAAATAAAGAATGACTTTAAATAATTGTGTCATAAGAATTATAACCAATCAATTAATTATAGTAAATTAACCAACATATTTTAAAATAATGCTATTTTAAGGCACTTAATTAGAAAGAAATTTCAATTTATTAAAAATAATAAAAAGAGATATAAAATAAAAAGGAAAATGAACTAGCCAAAAGATTTATGTGGTTCAACCTTATAAATATGATATAAAATTCACATTTTTTCTCATTAGATTTGTATGTGATATATAAAAAGAATAATTGTTATCAATAAATAAATTCATTAAATTAAAAGAGGATTAGATATACATATATTAAATTAAGGTTATAGACTTTTACTTTAAAAATCACACTATTACAATTGGATACAAATATTAGTGAAGTTTAAATCTCTCAACATTACTAACACTATTTCGTAAACTACAAATAAAAATTTTTAAGAAAAGTTCAAAAAATGTTTTCGTACATAATTATATAGACATATATACTTCCTCTATTTTTCTTGTGCTATGGACACTTTATTTGTTCAAATAAGTCCATTTCAAATGCTAACTTAAAACACTTTCTTTGATTTTCTTACTTGCCACAAACAAAGTATACAACATATCATCTTTCTTATAAAATTTAGTTGAAATCTTTATTCAATTTGAAATTATCTCTAAAACACTTAAGGTTATTTAGCATGAGGATGTTTGTATAGTTATAGAATTGAATCACTCATATACTTTAATTTTGTAATTGAAATTTCAGATGTCAATAACTTTCTCTAATTCTTAAAAGAGATTACTAAGAGTTATTTTATGATAAATTTGATGACTGCAACTTTCATACACTTGTTAGCATTAGTCGAAAGATAATTCATAGATGCATGGTATAGCCAGATGCTTTAATACCCTCAATTTACAAGCCCCACCCTATAAAAACAGGAAGAAAGACCATGTTTAGTATGTTAGGTCTTTAGCCTTTTTTTTAAATACTTTCAGTGATCATGGATGATTTTATGGTTAGTAGGAATGATGAACAAGTGAAGACAGGATGGTAGAACCTCTTCTAGAGAGATACACAACTATATAGAGTGCTACACATCCGTGTCTTGAATTACACAATCTTGTAGATCAATGTGTAAGTCTCTTTAAAAATGTGAAGAGGTGAAGACATACACAGTCATGTACACGCTCGTGTGAAGATACATGACCATATGTGGAGACTGTGTAACTCTCTGCAACCATGTATGTTTGCGACTGAGACATGTTGCAAAGATAGATGGTTACTTACATGGTTGTGTAAGTTGCGGAAAAATTATTTCATGATATAAAAGAGAAAAAAAGACGTAGGTTTTCGTAGAGAGTGCAACTACAATGTCCAAAACTGAGAAAAACAAAGAGAGGGCAAAGAGTGTTCGATTATTTTGGTGATTGATTTGTGTGATTATTGATTGCAACATCAACTTTAGTTTCAACCCTGAAACTTTGTGAGACAACTTGATGTTATAGGGTCAGAGGTCAACTTTTTTTAAAATAGTTATTGAGTTTAGTGGATTTATTTTGTGATTTGTCCCATGATTTTTTTTATTCTACACTGGAGGGTTTTCACGTAAATCTTAGTGTTTGTTTCATCATTTAAAGTTTCCTATTCTCATACTATTTTACTGCTCCAACTTGAAGAGTTCTTTTTGTCATTGATATTTGATTGATCTTGTAGAGAGTTAAGTTGTTTGTCTCCTAATAAATGGTATCAAAGCCATCGTCATGGGAAAGTAGAAACAGCTTTATAGTTAAGTTAATGTCATCAAATTACTTAATATATAAGCCTATAGTATAGGACCTCGGTATTGTAAGGATCCCTTTGATCTTATTGATTTGGAAAAAGGTGGGAAGAATGATATTCCATTAAAACCTAAAAAGATGTCAGATAAAGAATGGGAAAAGATGAAGCGAAAAACTTTGTACACTATTAGACAATAGAATGATATTAACATATTTAACCATGTGTTTAAAGAAACGAATCTTTTTTAGCTATGGAAGAAGCAAAAAGGTCTGCATGAAAGGAAGATTACTGATAATAAGGCCAAACTCTCTAATTAAGAGGCCTGTAAACTTGAAGATAAAAGCTAGGAAATCAATGTCAAAGCATCTAAGTGATTTCAGGATATAATCAACAAGTTTACTACAATGAAGATCATTCTTGATGATGAGCTTCAAGCTCTATTCCTGTTGAGTTTGTTACCAAATAGCTAGGAAGTGCTAATGGCAACGATTTACAACTCAGCACTTAATGGTGTGTTCTTTTTTAATGTAATCAAAGAGGGTATGGTTAATGCAGAAATTAGAAGAGAAGAGATAGGATTCGATAACATACAAGCTTTTATGAAAAAAAGCAGGGGAAGGAATAAGAGTAGGAGTCTTAAAGGTCATGGCAAGTCTAAGAGCCATTCAAAGTCTAGACGTGACAAAGATGTGAAGACATGCCACCGTTGCGATAAGCTAGGACATATAAGAGGCTCAGCTATAAGTGGAAAAGGGATCAGAAATTTTAAGATCATCAGAATAATGTTGACATTAAGAGTACAACTATAACTGCTTCAAGCACAAGTGATGAGATGCCCTATTTTTATGCAACTAATGAATGCTTCCATGTCAGCAATTTTGGTTCTGAATGGCTAATTAATACAGGAACATCTTATCATTTTGTTCCAAAGATGGAGCACTTCTCTAGCTATAACAACGGAGATTTTGAAAGTGCAAAGATGAGAAACCAAAGTTTTGCTAAGATAGAAGGTATGAGTGACATCTGAGTTCAGAGAAATGTTGAATGCTATTGACCTTAAGAGAAGTATGACACATCCTCGATCTAAGAATAAATTTGTTATCAATCAATGAATTGGATCAAGAAGGATTTCAGTACACTTTTCAGGATAGGAAGTGGAAACTGTCTAAAGGTGCCATGATTATTGCTTGAGTAGAGTTATATTCCTTACTATACAAGAGACACTTAAAGGTGCATGGTGGTAGAGAAGTACACATAGTCGAATAGGAATCTTGATCGAATATGTGGCATTGATGATTAGGACAAATGAGTAAGAAGTGATTAAAATTACTGGTTGGAAAATCCTTTATCCCAATTAAAAAATCACAACCACTTAATCATTATGATCATTGCTTGGCTCAAAAGTAGCATAGAGCCCCTCTCAAGAGAAGATCTGTAAAGAAGTAGGAGCTATTAGAGTTGGTCCATTAAGATGTTTGTAATCCTAATTAGCATGAGTCACTAGGAGGTAACATATATTTTGTTACATTCATTGATGGTGCTTCGAGGAAGATTTGAGTGTAAATGTTGAACTCTAAGAGTTAAGTATTTGCACCTTTTTAGAAATTTCATGTTATGATAGATAAGGAAGCAGAGAGGAAGTGTAAGTGCCTACGAATAAACGATGGAGGAGAGCATACTTGCAAGGTTTTTAAAGAATGTTATACATTGTATAGCATTAGATATGAGAAAATTGAACCAGGGACTCCACCAAGACAATGAGGTTGCTAAGAGGATAAACAGAACCATCATGGAGAAGGTTCGTTGTATGCTCAGGATATCTATATTGCTAAAGACATTTTAGGAAGAAGTAGTCCAAACTATAGTTTACCTAATTAATTGAGTTCTATAAGTTGTATTAGATTTTGAGATTCTTGAGAGAGCATGGATTGACAAAGATCCCACATATTATCATTTGAGAGTTTTTGGCTATAATTTATTCAGATACATACCTAAGGATTAGGGAAAGAAACTTGACTCAAAGTTGATAGGTTGCATCTTTATTGGATATAGAGGTAATAAGTTTGACTTCAAAATTTAAGACCTAGAGAAGCAAAAGGTGGTCAAAAGCAAGGACGTAATGTTCCAGGAGCATGAGAGAGGTGTTGATCTTCTAAGTGGAGATGAATTAGCACATTACAACTCATCAAATGACATAGTTAGCTCTTCACCAATTTCTTTAACTATTGAGCAGTCTACAAATGAAGAAGATGAAATATATGACCAAAAAACACATTGGTAGTGATCAAATACAATAGGATAATGATGAGCTACATGAACCACATCCAAACAATATTGGAGATGACTCTATTGAAGATAATGAGCAAAGGGAGCAATTGGATCAAACAGCTAATGAAGTATAGCTTCTAAGATCGACAAGGGAGAAAAGGCCTTCTACAAGGTATCCAAGTTCTAAATCCCTATTACTTAATTACTGCTAAGGGGGAGCTTGAGGATATGTAAGAGGTCACTTCTTGTGAAGATAAATATTTCTCGCAGCTATAAAGGAAGAGATGGATTCTTTAAAGAAGAATAAAACATACAAGTTTGTAAAGCTAACAAAAGGGAAAAGGGCATTGAAGAATAAATGGGCGTCCAAAATAAAGAGAGATGGAAACAAGCTAGTAAAGTATAAGGCAAGGTTGTCAGTGAAATGATTCATTCAAAAGAAGGACATTGACTTTGACGAAATATTTTTACCTGTAGTCAATATGACCTCAATCTGAACAGTTTTGGGTTTAACTGCCTATTTAGATATTAAACTCCAACAATTAGATGTTAAAATAACCTTCTTGCATGGAAATTTGGAAGAGAAGATATACATAGAGTATCCAGAATGTTTCAAAGCTAAAGGTATGGAAATTTTGGTCTACAAGTTAAAGAAAAGTCTTTATGGCTTAAAATAACCTCCAAGGTAGTGGTATCAGAATTTTGACTCATTTATGAAGGGTCATGGTTTCAAGTGAACATATGTTGATGCTTGCGTGAGAACTCAATCATGTTTCTTCATTATGTTGATGATATGTGATTGTAGGTCAAGACATTGATAGAATCTAATAGTTGAAGAAGTTGATATGAAAGATTTAGGACCTGTAAATCATATTTTAGACAAGAAGATAACTTGAGAAAGGAAGGATAAGCGATTGTGGTTATTTGAAGAGAAATATATTGAACGAGTGCTAGAAAGGTTCAATATACAACATTCCAAGTTAGTTAGCAAGCAATTGGCATCACTTCAGCCTATGTAAGTGCATATTTCATATTCTCTATTCCATATTCATTTATAGTAGGGCCTTTAATGTATGCAATAGTATGAACAAGGTCAAATATTGCTCAAGTTATTGGGATGGTAAATAAATTCTTGTCAAATATAGGGAATGTTCACTAGGAGTAGTGAAATGGGTTCTAAGATACTTGAGAGGCTCATTGAAGTTGAGTTAGTGTTTTGGTAATGGTGAGCTAACTCTAGAGGGTTTTACGGATGCATATATGGTTGGGGATCTTGATGGAAGAAAATCTACTTCAGGTTTTCTATATAAGTTTGTAGGGAGAGCCATCTCATGACAATCTAAGATAAAAATGTGTGTCTTTATCTACAATTGAAGCAAAATATACAGCTGCAGTGGAAGTTTGTAAGGATATGCTCTAATTGAAAAGATTCTTTCAAGAGTTGGATGTGAAGTAAGAAGACTATGTATTACTTTGTGATGTGAAAGTATAATTGACTTAAGCAACAATTTCGTGTATCATTCTCATACAAAGCACATAGACTTTAGATATTATTATTTAAGGTCCATAATAGAAGAGCAACAATTAATGTTGAGAAAGGTTCATACGAATTTGAATGGTGGTAATATACTGATTGAAGTGGTTCTAGAAACTAGCATGAGCTTTGTGTTAAGTTTGTCAGAAAGTATCTCAAATAGATGATTGAGAATATCATATCTTCCTCATATTTTGGTTGGAGGGGGAGATTTTGAGTGTTTAGCCTTATTTTGTCCTGTAGGCTTTTCATCTCAACATTCTACACTTTTATTAAATAAAAAGGAAACAATAAAAGTATTTATGCAAGTTTTTAATAGTTGATGATTTCTATTTAAATTTTAAACTAAAATTTATGTGTTTCTTATTCAAAAGTAGTGTGCAAATAAAAAATTGTTTAGTTATTTTTGAATTCTTTCTATTTTATAATTTATAAAAATGATAAATATTTTTTTCTTTTTCATTTTCATTTTCTATAACAATTTAATTTTAGTATTAGTTAGATAAATATTATTTAGTTATTTATACTATATAATAATTAGAAGTTATGACCACTAAAATTGAATTAATCAATAACGAACATTCTATTTTTAAATATTTATAAGAATTGACTTAATTTTTAAAAATAGTTTATTTATTTTAAAAATTATTTAATGAATTTATTAAGTAAAAACTTATTTTTTAAAATAATTTTGATTATATTTTTCCTATTTTGTTTAAATTTCAATAAAAATTGGGTGAAATTGTTAATATTAAACATCGCATGATAACTTAACATAAAATTAATTTTCTCTAAAGTTTATTTATTAGTGTTAGCGAAAAAGAACAATTAATTTAATATTATCAGTTAAATAAATTTAAATTTTTTGATAACAATAGAACTTAAAAACATGAAATGAAAAGATAAAATAAAATAAAAATGAAACGAAATGACCTCTGTAAGAGTGAAGACGAAGATCAAATATCTAATCCATTTTAAGGTGTTGGTATTAAGTAGTAAAACGCATGTATCTGACATAGATAAATAAATTGTGATAAGCATATGTCGAATTAATAATTTGTAGTTGTTGCATTTTGTTGTGCATGTCTCCTAAATGGTTAGACAAAACCGAATTCCCAAGTGCTCCCTATCTTCCAAAAGTAAAATCCTTCTTTTCCCAATCGTTAATTCCTCTCCTCTTAGCGGCACACATCCTAGCTAGCTAGCAACTTAAGTTGGTTAACTGACAATAGGTCCTACAGATGGTCGTTTAAATGGTGTGCATGCCGTACAAATCATTCGTTTTTTTTAATCATCGGATGGCAGAACTTATTGCTATCTGAGCCAACAACTTACATTGTTGAGTTAAAATTATTTTTTAGAAAGATATCAAACCTTTTCTATATTTGTTGAGATTGTGAGACAAAATCCACATTAGATGAGCAAGAAGACGGTCAATCAATCCCATCATCAATTTGGTACATTCATTTTTTTTTTTGACTAGATATTGATTTTGATTATTGTATTTATATTATATATTATTAATATATATACTCAAAATAACCTCTTTGTCGTATAAGAATAACCATATTTTTTCTAAATTTTATCTTATTATGAAACTTTAAACTAATTGTGATGACGATGATATTATATATTATTAAATTTTATTTACATATTTATATAAAACTTTCAATAAAATAAGGCACATTAAAATTTTTATTTTAATCATAATATTTTAACTTTATTCTATTAAATCTCATTCACGAATTTACGTGAACTTTGCAGTACACCCGTATACTTTTCGTTATGTTCTTCAACGAGTACCCCAATTATAGCAATTCTACAATGGACGGAGTAACGACATCTATTGTAAATCCTGTTTTGCTAACTTTGAGATTTCCCATTATGGGACTCTTTCATCGTTGCTGGTTGCCCATTTGTCCTGTTCTAAAGAAAGCATTGAAATCATAGGCTAATGGTAAATCCAACCCATGTTAATAATATCCAAGAAAATATGTAAATGTGTGGGGTTGATGTTTTGAAAGATCAGATTTACAGTAAAAGTAAAAGGCAAGTTATTAGTGATGCACTGAAACTAGCTCACTTTCGAGTGGGACTGCACATCTTGATGTTCCTATATGTCTAGGTAACTTTGATGATTTTTCATGAACTTTAATTCATTCCATAAAAAGATATGGACCAATCCACGTGAATGGCCCCACGTTTCTGTCCAATCGCCTTTGAGTGCACTTCCTAGTCAAACGGCCCTATCTGTGCATAGACAGCCAAAGTAGAGTCCAATTTTCTCCCGTATTTCATTACTGTTAATTTAGAATCGTATACCAAATTTTATGCAGAACATATATTATATATACAAGGGAGAAATGACGCTTCAGTATTTATCCTGACGCTTCAGTATTTATCCTTACGGGCTGTCACGGGAGTGAACAAGGCCCAAATCTGGTGCAATGCAATGCGCAAGTTAGTGCCAAGGAGCTTCGGTTCTCTCTCTCCTGGTATCTATTTGCCAGGACCACCCACCACCCACCACCCACCCTGACTATCCTATATACTTCTCGAGGAATTTTGGCCTTCCAGTCAAGAGACAATGGACTGACTCCTCAGGAATCTCTGAGGTCGTGTGTGTTTCTGAAGGCGTCGCTTCCTTTTTCCGAGAATTGGATCAGGATCGTGTCCCAATGCCTCCAATTTGATGTTGCGAATGTTTATTGCTAAATTTATTTCTGCACCTGTGCCAGACATACCTGGACTTCGTGAATTATATGCGGATTAAAACTCTGCGCAGGTTGTATTATACAGATAACAACCGTTTGCTGTACATACAATTAATATTGAAAACCATTTGCCTGCATGTCCAACTCATGCGAACCATGTGAATCCCAATGTTTGCTTGGTGTTTCTCATTGTCTAGGACCAGGAGACTCAATTAGCTAATTTAAGTAATGAAGCCAATTTGAGGGGGTATAATGACTTTCCATCATTACAAGAAAGAGTGTTTGGCCAGGTGTGAGGATAAAAGGAAACGGAGATAATTTAAGTCTGTACTAATTATTACTTTAGTATGAAGATGATGCACCATCTGAGATTATAGCATATTTATTAGATGCACCATCTGAGATTATAGCATATTTATTAGTTTTTTTTTTTGGTTGAATACAGGATTCTTGTTTAGAGCTTGTATTCAAGGTCATAACGCCTTTCTCTGTAACTCTACTACTTTGTGAGCTTTAATATTACAATTTTCATCTTAGGTTTTTTAAAAGCTTATCTATATTCATGCTTATTAGAACAAAAATCTAAAATTAGGAGGGAACTTTATTTCTTAGAAAACATAGAGAACTTTGGGCAGGGTGTCTTGTAATCGTTACTTCAAAATTGATAGCACTTGTAAATTTTTTTGTAAGATGTTCCCTAGTCTTTACTTCAAAATTTATGGCACAGGTCTACTATAAATGTAACATCCCGTTACTGCTATCAAGGGTATTATGGTAAATTGGGACGGACTGATAGGATTGTACTGCATCCATTGACTGAGCATGTTACTGGCCTCTAGTTATAGAGGAACAGGCTTACTGCATATGCATTCATCCAT
>JANZLD010000002.1:42970336-42981704 GCA_026413575.1 Erythroxylum carthagenense
GTGATTGATTTTACTGCGATGCCATATGGATATTAGCGAAATTTTCTGGTAGTGAACCTTTATCGTGGGATATGTGTAGGAATGACCTTCGGGCGTCCCGATGTGTACCCTACGATGAGGGGGCGCTACAATAAAAGCATTTATGTACACGTTAAGGTAACTAATAACTGACTTTATCATATTTTAACATTAAAGATATTCTTTCATTTAAATTTAAATTTAAATATTTAATTAATTATTATCAAATAATAACTCCTTAATCAAACTTAATATGTGTACATGGGTTTTGCTTAAGGATAAATACACGTACAATTTTTTCACTTAGCCCATGTATCCTTTATCCCATAATAAACAACAAACAACTATAGATAGTGAAAGTTCTAAAATCCAAATTATTATTGTTATGAATAATGAAAATTATATCCAAAAGCATAAATACTTCCTTTCAAGCATTATTATATCAATTATGATAAAAAATTAAGAAATTTTACTTTATGAATACAACACAAATTTTTTTCAATTTAGGAATCACCTAATGAGATAAAAATTAAATGCAAATAAACTTTACTAAAAGCAAACACTTCAATTAGACTATGCACTCAACTGAATGACAACGTTTCAAGATTTTACACTTTTTGGTGCTTGGACGTGCATTAAAACATGCAAAACAATAGTTGTGTGTTTATTCAGTGTGTAACTTTTAAAATTTAACCCTCAAACATAAAGATCATTGCACATTAGCATCATAACACATAACACACTGCCCCTAAAGTCACAATTATGCACAATTTTTCTCGAGTTGCTTAATTTTGTTATTCTAAGAAAAGCACTCTAAAATAAAATTAAAACCTAATCTGGAATGAAAGTTAAAACAAAGTAATATCGAACTCATAGGTTTCCTCTCATGCAACGCTTTTTTACCATCGCTAGCTCAACACACTTTTCGGCTTAAGGTGGCTAGAATGAATTGTGTGATTGTAGTAGTACCATAGGTTCAATAACCTTTAGATGAGCTACCTTTCTACACTTTCCACCACTCTTTTCTTTTGGTTTATTCGCTTGAATTCGTGTGGATTCCTGTGGAAAATCTTGACAAGACTTGTCAACCATTATAGCATCTGGAAATTCAAATGAATTATTACTGACATTAAAGATCCTAAATGTAACATTTTCATGCTTTACTCTTAAGTTAACATGCCTCCATCAACATCTATGAGTAACTTTACAGTGGCTAGGGATGGTCACCCGAGGACTAAGGGTATTTTTGAATCGTTTTCTATGTCCAGAATGATAAAATTAGTAGGGAACGTGAACTTATCAACCTTAACAGGTACATCTTCAATGATTCCTACAAGACATCTTAATGTTCAGTTAGCCATTTTAATGCATATCCCAGTCGATTCAAGTTCTTCTATTCCCAATTTTGGAAATAAGGTGTAAGGCATCATATTTATGTCAGTCCCTAAATCGACCATAGCCTTATCCACCTTTAAACTACCGATAGTATAGGGAATATAAAAATTTTATAGGTCAGCTTGTTTCTTTGGTAATTTAATCTCCTTGTCGAAATTCTCCTCACTCAACACTTTCAACTCTGAATTTTTAATTTGTTCCTTCCTTCTTATTTAGTAATCTCTCTTTCAATGATTAAACAAGTGAAAGTTCTGTCTTTAATTATTTTAAGAGATCAAGGACCTTATTCAACTCTACTTCTGATGTCTTTCTCTGTGCTCTAATAAGATATGAAATTGCAGATTAATACTCCTTAACTCTTTAGATGAAAACTACATTTACTCTTTAAATAACTCTTAATGTCCATTTTCTTTTCTTTTTCTTATTGGAGCTTCATTTTAGTGGTCTAGGTGATTGCCATTATTCTTTCCTCAGGATTTGTTTTAGTTAAGCTCGATAAAATCCCTTTAGGTCTCTCCACCGCTGACTTGGCCAAGTGGTCCATTTTAATTTCCAAGTTTCATATGGATGCATTTATTTGCTGATGTTTTGTCCTAAATTCTTGAATAAATTCCATAATCAGCTCATCCATATTAGGTTTCCTTGGTTGTGATGCTTATTGCTAGAATCCAGTAGGAGGCTTGTTTTGTTGTTGTCCTTGGTTACCCATGAGAAATTGAAGTGGTTCCTCTAAACATGATTGTGTGTGTTGTTGCACAAGTTATTTTAGGGTCTTAAAGTGTTCCCCAAATAATCCATGTGCTCAATTGAGCTGATTGACACTCTTGTCCTTGGTGATTTAGCCCCTATGCTTCACACTGCATCACACTTCCTTGTGGAACCATAGTGATTTTGTCTATCTTCTTGCTCAAGGCCTCCACTTGAGTCACCAATTGTGTCATCACATCCACCTTATATACTCTTGCTGATCTACTGGTTCGTGCTCTAGCTAAACACCACTGGTAGTTGTTTATGGCCCCATCCTCGATCAACTCTTAGGCCATTTCAGGTGTTTTATTATTTAGCATCTCCCTAGTTACTGCATCAATTAACTACCTCATAATTTAACTTAGCCCATTATAAAAAGTTTGGATTTTCATCCATCGATGTGGGCATCATCAAAGCATCTCTTTGAATCTCTCCTAGGTGTCATGTAGTGACTTACCTTTAGTTTGGGATTATGACGAGATGTCACTTCGCAGCTTTGTAGTCTTTTCAAAAGGAAAGTACTTTAGTAAGAATTTTTCTGCCACTTGATCTTAGGTGGTAAGTGATGAACGTGGCATCCAGTTTAGCTACTATTTAGCCTCTCCTTTTAAGGAGAATGGGAATAAAAGTAGTTTAATGGCGTCATCATTTGCTTAATTTATTTTAAAGGTATCGCAGATCTTAAAATTGTTAGCTTAAATATTTGGTTTCACTATGTTGGATTCCATACCAATTAAGTCTGGCCTAGCATAGTCAAACATTGTCTATGATTGGTTCGCTATGTTGTAAGATTCTTTAGTGTCTACGTGTCCTTCCAAATCTTCTATTGGACGATCTAGCTTAAAATCTTGCAGATTTGTCTTATTAAGATTCCTTAGCGTATTTTTTTTGATCTCAGGGTCTATGTCTAATAGGTTCATAGATGTAAACTAACCTGGATTCTAAGTCTAAAACCAAGAAAATAAACTAACAAACTAAACAAATTAAATAACGTAAAGCAAAAAATAAAATTAAATAAAGTAAAAGAAAGTAAAGTAATGACTAGATTAATAAAATATGAATTTTCTAATATCACCATCCTTGACAATGATCCTAAAAACTTGATTCACTTTCTCTAAGTGTGTCACTTATAAATTACCATAAGTGCATAGTGTAGCTATAGCTAGTACCCAAAAATTTGAGTCAATCCCATAAGGATAGTGATTACAAGTAATTACTGTTAATCTATTATCTAGTTGATGAATTGATTGTAATTTTTAAACTAAAGAAACTAAAACTTAAACAAATAAAATAAACAAGAAGTAGGATTTAATAAGATAATTAAAGCAAACGCTTAGTAAATTATCAATATAAGGAAATTAGTACCTAGGTTTCAAATCTCCCAAAACCCTTAAGAGATTAATCTATTATTATGCAATTTTATTACTTATTTATTAGACCTTGGAGACTCCTATGGTATGTTAATAGTTGCACTTGAGTATATTAACAACTAATCCTAATGTTTTCAACCGAATTACTTAGGTTAAAGCTTATATGATTGCTTTATAGATTTTTCAAAGTATTAACATAAGGTTCATCTATCCTAAATACTAACAAGATATTTAGTTACAAACCATTGAATATGAAACAAACATATACAGAAGGAAAATTTTGAAAATAATGAGACCGTAATTGTAAATCTCCTTGGTTGTCTTTTATCAAGTATTCTTGTGATATAGAGGATTAATCGTGTATTTTGATGGATCTTACAATGAACTCTTCGTGTTTCCCACTCTTTTGGGTCAAAATCGACTTTTGAGCTGACTTTGCGAGTTTCAGAATGCTTTGTCCATAAATCATCTTTTATTTTAAATTCTAGGGTTGTGGCTGATGCACAATCTGATGCACAATTGTGCATCAAATCATACATTACCAAATTCTTTGGAAATCATAAATTTACACGGTATAGGAGACATCTATGGGTAGATGTAGGGCCATGCATCCATTTTGTGCGTCAACTCTTCGATTTTTGTCGTGTTTTTGTATGAGTTCTTCTTCTTTAAGCCTGTGAAGGCAATTATGCTCTATAAACATGCTTGGAAGGAATTAAGTGCTAAATATATAATAAAAGTATAAAATATGAAGCTAAATACATCAAATGGGTGTAAAAATATAGTCAAATATGCATCTATCATATATCATAAGACCTTGATGCCTCATCTAATTCAACTAGATATAAAGTACTCTTAATAAACTCAAAATCCACAAGAAACATTTTATTTCTAACTTTAACTATTATTGGTATATTTGAGGATAGAGAAATCTCAATCCCTTAAGGTTATTTGCATATTTAATATAATAATTATTTTTTATCATAGTCTAATTTTTTATGATTGTACATGATAATTCCATATCATTCGACTCTATAAAGCACTAGCATCAATTATTATAGTAACTTGTTATCCTTCACTTTCATAAAGTAGATGGAAGGCTTAGGTAGGTAATATAAGCTTTTTCTATAAATCCTTAATGCAATGGGAAAAATCTCATATGTGTAAGTTTCTTAAACTTGGCTTTCATTAATTTAACATCTTTAAAAGAGCTTTAGGATAAAATTTTTGATGGAAGTGTAATTCAGATATAAACTATAACTTCTAAGTCTTCTCTATAAACTTAATGGGAGATATGAATTACTAATGATGATTGTGAAAATATCTATAAGGTTATAATTTCTTCTTTCTACCATACCATTCTATTGTGCTATGCCTGACATCATACATTGTTGAATAAAGCATCCCTTATATTTAAAAGATATAGTAACTAAACCTTTCTGTTGTCCCATTTACATGTATTTACCATAATATTGTCTTCCCATATCATATCTTATAATATTAATCATTCTTTTCTTTTATTTCTCTACTCATTCTTTCAAAACCAAAAAGGCATCTAGTGCCTTTCACTTAATATGCAAAAGATAAAGAAAAATAAACCTGGAGTGGTCATTTATGAACAATATTTTTAAGCACTCAAATAAGGGGTAGAAAATGGTCTAATGAAATTCATTGTATATCATCTCAAGAATCTTCCCACTTTTGGTGACATGTTTAGTGGACTTGTCTGCTTGCTTACTTAATGCAATCAATAAAATACTAATTTCATAATGTTTATTACATTCTTGAGTGGGATCAAAATCAACTCTATATAAACCATCATAGAAATACCTAAGTATTTTATCATTAAATAAAAGGTCAAATACATAATTTCAAAAATGAAATTTAAAGTCCAACCTATCTAATGTAGAAATTGAAATCAAACTTTTACAATTTATTAGAAAAAATCTCTAACTTTAGAACAAATCCATATTTGAAAACTAGTTGGTATGATTTAACTTCAAAATATGAACATATCATATTGCTTGAATATACACTTGTTCACTTATCTTTGGCTTTATTAGGAATAGGGAGATGATGAGTGAGATTATATCCACTAATTTAATACTTTAAATTTGGTAACGTTTTGTGTTTTTATGGATGTTTGTAATTATCATCATTTTGTTAGATATGATATATTTTTAGAGCAAAATAGAGGATCAAGGAATGGAAAAAAAATAGAAAATACAAGTCATAACAACTTTGGTGGAGCCTTTTTCAAGTACTGATTGATAAAAGTATAGGCACCTCTATACTTAGAAGAGGCACTTTTGTTCTTAGTGCCAATAAAATTATAAAAATATTAGAACTTTGATGCTAGTATGAATGTTTTTGCTCTATGAATGAGACTTCACTGCATACTTTATTTTTAATAGTGCCTTTGAACTCCTAAAACAACATTTTTATGCTAATGAAATTAAATATATAAAGAAACTTTGGACTTGAAGTGACCTTATTTTAAAAGGAGAGTATGGATAGAAGATTTTAGGGCTTTTAGAAGGGGAGGTTTATTTTTTATATTATTTGGGAGATTTTTAAAAAATTTTATTGGTATAGATTTAGAGAAGAAGAGAACACATACAAAAATTGGAAGAACATGGAGATGAAATTTTAGATTATTTTTATTTAATTACTAGTACTTTTTCCTTTTTAAATCATGAATCATACCATGTTCATGCTATTTAATTTTATGATGTTATGGTTTTATTTTAATTATTGGGCTACAATGTAACTAGGTTATAAGTACTTAAATTGTCTTAGTATTAATTCATTCTATATTGAATATTTTATTCTAAAATTAATGGTTATTATAATAAAGTTAACAATTGCATGATTTGATTCAACTTGAGACATAGAAGTAACAATTGAATTATACATCGATTGAAATATCATATGTTTGTCATAAAATAGAGATGTTTATGAAATTGCACACAACACTATCAAGTTCTTATGCTTAATGAATTCTATGGGTTTATAGTTTTCACATAGATGTCGCTAACTTTTTTGTTGGAATGTGTTATTGATGTTTAAAAAATATTAGTAATAAAATTAGAGAAATCCACTATAAATATAAAAAATAGGTCTTAATTGACTAAATTAGGTGACTCAAGTGAGATTAATCTTAGTGAAATTGAAAGTCCTTGAACTATTTAATAATGATTATGAATCATTCTATATTCTTTGTTTTTTATTATTTTCAATTACATATTTTATTATTCAATTACACCTTTTTGTTATTTCAATAAAGAGTTAGACTAATTTTAGAAGTTAATAAACACAATCCTTATAGGACAATACTCTCTTTTATGAATGTATTACTTATACTTGATAACATATACTTACATTAAAAAATTCATTACAAGTTTTTGAAACTATTGTGAAAGATTGTATTATTTATTAATACAGTACCAAATAACTATATTTTATTTTATTTATTCTCTTTCTCTTGTTTGATGCTTTACATGAACTTAGTTTAGGTTCTTACAATAGTTTTAAAGCAATAATATAGTTCCTCTTATCTCATATATAGATCAGGTATCAAAAAAATCGAAAGACAAGAGAGAAGCTATCATTCAATCATAAAACCCATAGTTGGTCCTAATATCAAGAAATAAGAATGACATACCACTGAGTAATCAAACTTTGAACAATCCAAAAGTTGTTAATTAACCAAAGGCTTTGTGACATTATGGATTATCATTGGCCAATATTTAATCAACGATGAGGAATCTTGCCATTCAGGAGAATAATTTTGAACTGAAACTAATAATGTTGTAGATGATTCATGCAATTGAATTTAATTGAATTATTTAATAAATATCAACATAAATTTTCTTAAGATTGTGGCACTTTAATATTTAGTGAGTCAATTATGAAGCCCTTCAGCTTTACCTTTTTCCTTTATTTTTAGAGATAAATAAAATAACTAGTTAAATTTTTTACCTCTAGATTTAGTGTGCATTGAGATTAATAACTTTGCTCAATATAAAGGCGAGATTTCATATAAAACATAAGAGACATAAAAGCAGTTGTTGATCTAAGTGGAAGATTGTTTTAATTTTACAATTGATTGAGTGGCATTAGAAGAACTTTGATGCATTCTCTAATAAAGAAAACTGAAGAAGAAGGATGTGAATTGCTACAAGATATGTAAACTAACAATTAATAGTTTAGTGAAAGAAATATGCCAAAAAAGGTAATAAGGATATATGAGATAGATGCAATAACTAATATCATAATTTCTATTGCTTATCTTGCTAAAAGACTACAAAATAGCTATCTAATAGCTAACGTTATCTAAACATCTTCTCTAGTTTATGAATTTTGTAATAACATTAAAGTTATAAATGCCAAATCTATAGATACAAATGGAGCAAGCTTAGTATATGTCATAGTCATCTAAACTTATCTTGCAGAAACAATTAAAATGTGTTATAGTATGAACATAACAACCTATTAGAAAAGAAAAAGGTGAACCTAAAAATGCAATTGGTAAGTTGTCAACTTTTCACACTTAATTTATTAATTAGACTAAGATTAATTCTTATAATATATTGGAAAAAATTGTATGCTTGAAGTATAAATTATTCAAATGGCTAATATAATTTCCAAAAATCATTAAGAAGATTTCCTAGTACTTTTGAGGTGAATCCAAAAGGAGATGGAAATAAGTATGGAAAGAAATTACTTTGGTAAGTGGTAAAGAAATAAAGACATTTGTGAAGGATGAAAAGTCTGGCAAGACTAAAGAAAAGAAGTATTCTCTAACAAAAATGTTTAGCAAAGAAACTGTTAAAGATAAGTAGGCAAATCAAGCACAGGCTTTTCAATAACCACCTCTCAAAGATACATGTCCTTAACATTTGAAAAAAAGTAATCTAGATCAATAATTTGCTATTTCTTGATGTATTTAAGAAATTCACTAAAACCCCGAACCTCTCTTTTCAATGAAGGTAAATTTTTATGTTTAGTGAATAGTATTTTTTTACGTGAATAGTAATTTTTGTGACCTGACCCTAAAAAGAATTGAAAATATTCACAATAGCAAGGAATCCACTTCACGAGTAGTTAGCTTCGTCACATACTGCTATGTAGGCATTTTTTCCTTGTAAATATTTTTCAAAACTGTTGGATATCCATGAATATGTTTGAAATGTATTTTTATGTAAAGAATGCTTGTATGTAAATGTTTTTAAATTAACTAAATGAATTTGTTTTAGCCTTTTTAAAATCAATTGATGTAATTGTTTGAGGTTGCTTGTGAGTAGACTTGAAGTCCAGTATTTGTAGTGCAGAATTTGGTGTGAATATAGAAATTTTTTGAATTTTTATAGGGAATTTGAAAATTTTGGAGATGTCAAAATACAACTGTTATGATGCCAAAATTTTTAATAAAATAATTTAGAAAACAAACTCCACTGTTAACATTTATTATTGTTGAGTTAAAGTTTTCTGATAAAGAGGGCAATAGGCTTAGCTCCATGGGAGCCTTCTAACTGAATTAAATATCGACTGGAGGGCAACCATGGAATGCCTAATTGCTTCAGGATAGGTGCCTCTCATAAGCTATAATCTAAACTCAATTTATGTTAAAATTATGTATATGTAGCATCATCTAATTAAAGAATCATGCTTAAGACTACTAGGTCAAATTTGAATTAAATTGTACCTTAGTGACCATATCAATGAACGCAGTATAGCTGAATTATAGGGCAATATAAAGGTCTAATAAATCAACTTAATTATCTTAATTATCATTCTTTGTTTTCTAGGATTTGTAACTTACTAAGCCAAAAGTAAATGGATTGATACACTTGGAAGCTGTTTTGTAATTAATTATGTTTCATGGTTATTCTCTCCCCCACACTTAAATTTTACTCATCCTTAATGGACATATCCAAAGCACATAAAAGTAATAAACTAGTAAAGAAAAAAGAGGAGAAAGTTAAGAGAAAAAAAGTTGCAGAAACTTCCCTAAGCCATATTTTTGCTGCTACAAATAATTTCAATCTATGTGAATCATCAAAGAAAGGTTCCTTGAACAAAAACAAATAAAAAGAAAAAGAAAAAAACGGAAAAGAAACAAGAAATAAAATAAAACAAAGTAGTAAGGAAAAATTAAAGAAAATAGATAATTATAAAAACGAAATAATAGGGAGAGAAGTAGAAATAAAATAGACTAGAGAAATAAAAGAATTAGAAGCAAATCAACTAGTCATCACTATCATAGTCATTGTTTACCTCACACACCACCAAAGGTGGAGATGGTGAGAAAGGTCTAGGATTTACTGAAAAGCTAACATGCTAGAAATAAGCGACCTCGTCCTCTTCCATCCAATCCATATGTATAAGGTTTTCTCGATGCTCCGGCTATGTACGACATATTAAAAGCTATTGTAGCTCCACTTAATTAATATTTATATTATTTCTTTCAGACAATTGTGGCATCAATTTAACTTCTTTGGGATCTGGTATTTGTTACCTCCTATTGTTCTGTAGTTGGTAGTGACTATGTATCTCTCGTATCTAAACCTCTGCATCCACCGTTAGAGCCTTACCCCCAAACTTAATACCATAACACTGAATATAATTACCTCAAGGTTTGAGGGGACATTTGACAAGCGAGAGTCATCTAAAGGAGGTTACGAAATAAATTTAACTTGAACCTTTCATTTGTATAAAGCTGTAGATTGAAATAATTTAATGCCCAAATATTCATACTTCCTCTAAAATTTTTGTATATGCAAGATAATGAAAATGATCAAAAGAAATCATATTTACTCAATGCATATATAATTTATATAAAAAGTATCATGGCATAAATGATAGACCGATCACTTCTCCAAATTTACGTAATAAATTAAATTCAACTTAGTCATTAAAACTCATGGCTATTTGCATAAGCACTTTAAATCACAAAAACAATCAAACTAGCAGTGGACTATCAAAATCAATATGTTTTCAAAGTGAAAATTTCCAAAATTGCTGCCTATTAAAATATTAATAACGAAATTGATAAGCATGGTTACTGAAAAGTGAAAATTTCCAAAATTGCTGCCTATTAAAATATTAATAACGAAATTGATAAGCATGGTTACTGAAGACATAAAAAAATCCCTCCCCCAAATTTAAGATGTACATTATCCTCAATGTATATATGAAATGAAAGTAAACAAATAAAGGGAGAGAGAATTTTTTAAAAAACCAATAGCTCCCTAACATAATATAAAAGAATAGATGCATCTTGTCAAATTTTTGCATAGGTCGCTTTTATATTAAAATGTAAGTTGACATAGTCATGATATCTAATAATAATAAAAATAAAAATAAATACAAGATAATATTAAATGTTTCAGTCCTAAGATGTGAGAATCAATGGAGGTGCATAAGGGAATATTGCCCATGAGCCAATCACATCATCTACAAAAATCATACTAACCAATCATACTAACCAAATCCCCTAGTGATGAAGCAGTGGCATCTGGCTTAGTCTCTTCCTAATGTTCAATCTCATACTCAGATGCTATAATTGTAGGTTCAATACATCCTTGATCTAATGTCAACATCAAACCGTTAATGTCCTTTTCAGACTCTGGCTCCATTGGTATTAGCTCTTCGTAGGTGTTAGATCCTCTGGTCCCTTTTTTCTGTATCTATTTTATACCATTGCATCTGAGCTATCCATTTAGGACTAGATTCTCTGATCCCTTTCTACTGTCCTATTACATCTGAGATCTCCATTTATGTGGGTCGACATAAATGGAGAGCTCAGATGTAATAGTACAGTAGAAAGGGATAAG
>JANZLD010000002.1:42995523-43006163 GCA_026413575.1 Erythroxylum carthagenense
TGCATATATGTTATCAGTACTCCTATCGGGTCTGATTTCTATACTGTTGAGGTACTTGTAACCTCATTTTGGACTTATGATTGAGAGATTATTGACTTTACTTTGACATCTTATTGTGGCCACATATTGTTATATTAATCTGGGGATTTGTTTCTGTTGTTTATTGATATTGGTTATGCTGTCCAAGTAGGAGAATGATAAAATTTTATCATAATTGTAGACTAACATAATAAAAATTATGTTGTACAAACCCTGATTAATTAGATGTCAATAGTAATTCTCTCTTTAACGTGTCATTAGGCCTGTGTTTATGGGCTCGCTATAATGGGTAGGCTTGACCCATGTATTGTAAAGCACAGGGGGCCCTATTGTTAGCCAACCTTTAAATACAGTCGCTTCATTGAAAACTGTATGTGTTTTTGCTGATTAGGTTTTGAAATAGCAGTAGTCAATCCTTTGCGTCTCTGTTAAGTCACCTCACAGAAAACAACAATAGATTCAATTGTTCCACAATTTCTAGGTATTTATCCATGCAATTATTGAATATAGTATGTTACAATCTTAGGGTTAATTAATTGTGTTGATTAATTACAAAATTAATTTGAAATCTTGTGTTAAATTTCTTTCATTATCTTTTGGGGACCTTTTAACTAAGTCAGTAAATCCGTTGCGAGGTTAAGAAGAGGTTAACAATGAATACAAATTTAAGGTAGGAAAATAAAATTTTTCTTAGTTAATAGTGATGTCTCCAAATGATGATCATGCAATTAATCTAATAAATAATAATTTTATTGTTTATAACAGTAATGATTACCAATTATCACTAAGTAATCGACTTCGACACACTAATAAAATATGTAAAAATAAAAAGCATGTGAGAAGCTTGAAGTTTCAATCGCTAAAAACCAAGATTCGGTGCTACGAATTATATTGTTGATGCAATAAATCTATTACTCAGTTTATCAAATGCAACAAATCATGTTATATTTCAAGAAATCAGTAAAATTTTCAAAGAAAATTAAATATAAGAAATAATTAAAGATGCATATTTAAGATTTGGTAACGGTGCATCTTTAAATAAATATAAGAATCTTTATGAAAAATATTTTAAAAAGTGTTGAAGATTATATTTTATATTTAATTAGTTTTATTTTAAATTTTAAATTTTTGAATAAAAAAGATGCGATAAATTCTTCTTTAAATATACTAATTTGTTAGATAAATTAGCTATAATTTTTATTTTATCTTTAGAATTTATCTTTATTAATGTATAGATGTAACAAACAATAAATAAATTATGGGCTAAATTACAGCCGCCGTCTCTTCTTTATTTTTTTAATAGTTTCAGCTTCCTCTTAAACTTACGACAAGCACGTAGTTTATGTCACCGTGTCTGTCAAGTTTCCTTATAATTGGATGGTAAAGATAACTACCCCACACAGGTAATAAAAAGGTAATGAATGATAAAAAAAAGGGGAAGTGGTTTGGGATGGCCATGGATTTTGTCGTGCGCGTCGACCTAATTTGAATTAGTATAGTCCCTTTTGGTTAGGTTGTCTACGCGGATCTCGTCGTTCGAACCTGTGACTTCAGGGTTTTATTGCGTTGAGACGCACGCCTCACATCACTGAGCTACGTAGCTCAGTGGTGTGAGGCGTGGGTCATGCACCTCACAAAATCCTAAGGTCACAGGTTCAAACGACAAGATCCACGTAGACAACCTAATCTAAGGGGACAAAACCTAAATGGTGCAGACCCACCCAAACCAGGAAGAATTCAAGAATTGTGATTGCTAATTCAATGGTAAACAGCTTACTTCGTGACCATTTCTTGAATTTCATCCCCACTTTCCATATATACCAATAAATAAAACAGAAATTTGATTCAACGACTTCATGTGGATAATTTTATATGTTCCTTTTAATATATTTCTATAGGATATATTGAACCTTCTCAGGGTCCAACGAAACTGTCGACTGAATTGATCTTTATTGCTATAGGTGAAACTTTAGCCTTATAAACATTTCACAGTGATGAGGAATATTTACTGAGCCGACCATATATATTAAAATTAGCAGGCAAGACGAACTTGAGTAAACAGAGATTAAGGAAGATGTTCCAATTTGATACCTATTCAAAGGACTTTGATTTCTTTTCCAAAAAGAAAGATTAAGGAAGATGCATATATATATATATGTGCATCTTAGCTAGCAGTCGGTGGATTAGGATTTGCTGTCTAAGTTAATTAATTCTCTTAAGTTGACCTTAAAATTAGTGAGCTAATCTGTGCTGGCATAGCAGCAAAAGGAATCCGGCTAGCTTTCTATAGTCTTTTATTATGAAAAGAAAAAGGGAAAGCTCAATGGCAAAGATAAAAATAACTACAAAGGAAAAGAGGGAGACTTTTCCTGCCTCATTTTACTAAAGCAACTTGACATTGAGTATACATAGCAACAAGCAACATGATTTTTTCCATGATTCTCTCCAACCCTTTTCAATTTCTTTCTATATACTTTAATAATCGAAGCATGACCATATCTTGAGGACAATTATTAGAGCACATCACAACTAAGGTGTTCACGACACTTGTTTTTCTAGGAGCTATTGTGATTGCCGTACTCGGTGTGAAAAAGGAGGGCGACTACTAGTTTAGGAGTAACCGTAGTCATCTACTAGATTAGGGATTTAACTCATTGTTTCCCCCTTTTTCTTAATCAGGACTAAGTATAATTCTTTAAGGTAGATAAATTATGATTACTACAATTTCAGGACATATCCTTTTTTTTCTATATTCTTTTTAACTTCAAACGGTAATATTGAGTTTTACTATTATTAATTGACTGCTTATTAGTCCCCTTTCCAGTGAATATTAGGGTCTTCATTCTTTTTAAGTTGGCACCTGGTTATATGGGTGTGATTTATTGCTAAACATGATTACATGCACAAAATTTTGGCTTAGCCTGTCACTTGTTACTTGCACATACAGGAGTTATCTCAGAATATAGTTTCAGTCGACATGCCTGATGAGAATTTGGAGACTGTCAGCTGCAGATTATATTCTGCACATTAATTTAAACCTCCATGTAGTGTGCAGGCACCAAGACTTGAACTGCCCCAATTATCAAAAAGTTCACACTAATTGTGATCACCGGCTCAATATTTATACACTAATTTATAAGCTAATATTTTAATAGAAAATGGACTTCGCGAAAGCATTTTAGAGAAAAAAAACAAGTGTGACTTTTTAAATGAAATCCATCAAAATACTTTTTTTTGTTTATATTATATAATCAGAAAAGATTCTCTTTATGGAGTATTTTTTTCTTAATTAAAAGAACATATTCCTCTATTAAAGAATGCATTAACCATCATAATTCCAACACATTCAGGTTCATACAACCTAACACTTTCAAGATTGATGAAAAAGAAGCAACGACGTTTATCTTAAATCCATTAAAAAAAAACCCTGAAAGATGGCGCCAGATAAGGCCAAAAGAGTAAAAGACAATAGCACCAACTATCTTAATAGTTCTTTTTATTAACTTAGGTGATAACATCTCAAAAATAACATTATGAGTTTAAGACGAGGAAACCTGGACATGCACTACAACAAAGTAACTTTTAGCTACAATTTGGAAATCGTAGCCAAAGGTTAGTTTGGTCACCTTTTGACATGATTTTTAAAATGGTAGTTAAATCATGTTACAACAAAGTAGCCTATTGGATACATATTTTTTTTTGTGACAATTTGAAAGCTGTAATTAAAGGTCAAACTTTTGGCTACAATTTCCAAAACTCATAGTTAAAAGTCAAACTTTTGGTCAAATTGTAGTTAAAATTCACACTTTTGGCTACTTTTTCAAAATTATAATTTCAAGTCGCGGTTAACGTTGATGCACGGATCTCTTTTGTAACAATGTCAAAAACTTATTCTAAAATTTTTAATGTAAGTATACATTATCTCAAGCAAATAATACAATAATGAAAAGAGTCTTGTCTCACAAGGATTGTGTTTATTAATTACAAAAATTAATCTAATTGAAAAAATTGATTAATAAAAAAGTAATTAAATAAAAATTTTTAAAATAATTAAAAACAAAAATGTCATATTAAACAAATCTAGGACTTCCGATTTCACCAAGATTAATCCCACTTGACTCATCTAGTTTAATCAATTAATTACTACTCCCTATGTTATCAGTAAATTTCTTTAATGTGATTTTTAATCTTTCTCAAGCATCAATAACAAATTCCAACAAGAAAATTAATGACATCTCTATTATAACTATGAATTTACGAAATTCATTAAGCTAAGAAATTCATAGTAGTATATATACAATTTCATAAACATCTCTATCTTATGACAATGATATGATACTTCAATTATTACTTTTTAGTCTCAAGTTGAATCATAAATCATACAATTATTGATCATGCAAGCACAAGCATTCGTCATAAAATGAAATAGTAAACATAGAATTGGAATAAAACATCAATTTGATTAAAATTAGGCAAGTTCGAGTATCATAACCTAACAATATTATAGCCCTAAAAAATATAACGTCAAAAAATTAAATAAAAATTTAAACATGGCTTAAGTTGCATTTTTGGCTATGTTTTTCAAAATTGTAGCTAAAAGTCACTCTTAACGCTGATGCATGAATCTCTTTTGTTCTTCTTCTTTTGGCTACGATTATATTTTTATAGCCAAAAAGCTTTAGTTATGAAATGACTTTTGTAGCTAAAAGTCACATATCCTATAAGTCCAGTTAAAATTATTTGGCTACAATAATCTATTCATAGACAAAGAATTAGGGATTGTCATTTCAAGTTGTCTCAGTATGATAAATCTTTTCCTTATGATGCAGAGACCTGAAGACATGTTCTTGAATAAATGTCTCAAGAAAATTGGAATATAATTTGTGTAATTATTAGGCTGATACAAAAGTTCAGGTTATCTTTAGTTTCTATTAATTTTTTTAGATGATTTAATGACTATCTAAATAGAGAAAAAATAAAAAAACCTTATAATCAAAGGTCAAAATCATTTATAATTGTCCGAAATGAATATATAAGATCTTTATTTTATAAGTTATAATTATATCAATAAACACTAAATTATTTATTATGCCTTGTATTTTTCTCTCATAAAATATAGTGAGAAGGAATCATATAGATAAGAGTGTGATAGGATCAGACAATATAAAGTCACTTATTATAAGAAAGGTAAATGATGAGTGTCAGCCAAAGCAGAAAACAACTATGTAAGTATAAAAATCTGTTTAACATTTTACTTCATCTATTAATGTAATGGTAAGTAATAACATTTGGATTGGATATTGATTTTATTTTTTAATTTTAGAATAAGATTCAAGAGTTATTAGAAAAATCTATATCAAAAGCGAATGAGCTCAGTACAGAAGACAATTGTGGTACCATACTTACTACACGTTTCGGCTATGTTAAAAGTTTTAGCTATGACCCTAAGTCACATGTTTCAACCTCATTATATAAAACAGTCATTCAGCTGCTTCAAGAAAAAAACAAAGGGCTTATGGATACATTATGAGAAACTCAAGCAAAAATAAGATTTTTTATTTAAAAGATTATTTGGCTTGAATTGTATCTCCTATAATTTTTTTATTTCAATTTCTATTTGTATTATAACTTAAATTTAATACCTTTTTATCTTAGGTTACATAATTGATGAAGATGCAACTGCTTAGTGATTATGTTGCGAATGGTAAAGTTATATGATGTTTGTTTTAATTAGAACTAAATAATTATTGTTTCAATAATCATAATATTTTTAGTATATTTTAACTAAGCTTTTTGGATTATTACATGTTTATCGACATGGACAACATTCCGTAGTCGTTCGAATTATACTATAATAGTTTTGTAATTTTAGCATTTATGATTTATAAACTGATCACTTTATTTATAATTTTGTCTATAAGAATTGTTAAAGTTGTCATTAATATCTTTTATATAAAGAATATTTTTTTGTTATAATTTAATGATATTTATATAATTTTACTTTTTATATACAATGCTCAATATTTTAAATTAATAAAATTTTTACGATTTATTTGTAAAATGAATTCACATCAAAAAAGTATATCGATACATTATATAAAAATTATATTGTTCAATAATATAGATTAAAAATGTAATAAATAATATATCGAATCAATAAATAACAATTTGCTACATTGCTAAAAATGTAGCTAAAAATATTTGGTTACGATTAAAAAAATGTAGCTTAAATCTTTTGCCTACGTTTCATAAAACATTATTAAAAACATTTATTTATATTTTTGAAATCGTAGCAAATATTATTAGCTAAGTTTTTGAAAACACAGTATTAGCTACGAAAAACATGTAGCAAAAAATTGTGGGCAGCGATTTTCCAAAACGTTTCCTTTAATTTTCAACCACAGGAATTTGGTAATGTTTTGTGCGACAAAGTAAAAACGTGGCTAAAAACTATAGACAACATTTTCTAGACATTTAGTTATGTTTTTTTTCCGCAGCTAAATATTAACTTTGGTGCAGTGATGAAATTTAATTTGATGTCATCTAGGATTTAAGTAAAATTGATTGAAACTTAAAGTAGCCTTAACTCATTTATATCGCACGTAACATGCCTCTCATCTTCAAAGAAGTGATTGGTTTCTGTACTATATATATATTCAGGAGATCACTCTCTAATCTCTATACCTAAAGTAAACAGGCTATATATTCCTTCGAATCCTAAGTATTGGAGAAAATGATAAGAGGTTTTTGAAATGTTCGATTCTATAGATATGTTTTTCCTTCTTGGCAATCCAGCTGTAGTACCTATATTCTTGAAATAAACTATTGTGAGATACCATATAAGCCTAAATACTCACCTGTACATGCACACATGCCTCTCTCTGCAATCAAGCCACCGCTTTACGAGCAAAATCGTAACTCCTAGATATATAAAGGAGATCCATTTCTTAATCAAATGTTAAACATTGGATATGATATGGATAGTCTTTGTGCCATGAATGATCTAGTTTCCTTGAGATTTTTAGGAATGTTAAACGTGCATTAATAAAAAGAATATTTGAGGTAGCGGAAAATATGAGATATGCAAGAAAGGTGACGAACAATAAAAATAATTATCTCCTGAGAAATGTTTAATTTATATGCTAATGTTATCAGTCTATTTGGGCATCTTTTTCAATCAGAATAAAGCTTAGGGGCTATATCTTCACCCTTCATTGAGGAAGACATTACCAACTTTATTAGCTAACAACAAATGATTGTCAAACCACAACGTATGGGGTTGGATTTCTGAACATGTATGTATGCATATTTATACGACTTTGAGACACCTAGGAAGGTATGGTATCTAACTATCTATATTGCCAAGAAGGATTGGCAGCATACTTCATGAAAAGTAAAGGATCACTTATATGCATGATTTCAAAAGGGCAAGTACCAAGGCTTTAGTTTTTAGTTTCTTTTGTGATATATGTATAGATTAATATGAACTAGAACCTAGACAAAGACTTTTCTTATCTCTTTTATGGTCCTATATGCTTAGAAACTTTGTACGCGACCTACCTGGTTTGGGACCCACATTCAGACTTTTACTAACCCTAGACTTTGATGAGATGGAGTAGTAATGATATGGACAAAAAGCTCATCATCACCTTTTCCACGCCACTCACTGTTTGTTATTGGCTCCTATATATGCCTTCATACCATACTTTTAGCCCTTGTTTGTATATAAACATGCTCAATCCTTTTTCTCACATATACAGGCAACCTCTCACAAGCACAACCCTCGGGTCTCTCCTTTTTAACGCCACAAAACCCTCTCTTCTCCTGTCGCTCTACCTTTGTCATGGAGAATCAAGAACAGTTTATCAAGCTGTTTGGGGCAACAATTACGTTTCATGCTAGTACCGGCAAAGACGATCCAAACACAGAAAATCACACAGGGGATAAGAGGCCGGACAAGATCATACCTTGCCCTAGATGCAAGAGCATGGAGACCAAATTTTGTTACTTCAACAACTACAATGTTAAGCAGCCTAGACATTTCTGCAAAGGGTGTCAGAGATACTGGACGGCGGGTGGGGCTCTTCGCAACGTGCCCGTAGGAGCTGGTCGCCGGAAAACTAAACCTCAGGATCGCAACGGCCTTGATGGATTCCCGGCCGGTTCGTTGTACGATGTCCCTGGTAGGATGCATCAGTTTGATCTGGATGAGATGGTGGTGCAAGAGTGGCACCTAACAACTGACGACAATTTCCGGCATGTTATACCGGTGAAGCGGCGGAGGAGCGGTTTAGGTGGTCAAACTTGCTCCTGAGAAGTTTTCTCCTAAAATATTAAATTGTCATGATCATCAAACGCATACCAACCAAGTTTCTTGTAAATATTTTCCAATTTAGTTTCTCCATATATACAGATAACATCAATATTAAAGTTATAAGAGTTCATGTCCCGACATTGAAAATGAAAGGCCATCTTGGTGAAATCGGTATACTTGACAAAGTCCGGCAACTCACTTAATTTATATAACAACGTGTCTATCGAAGGACAAGTATATTCAAAGTAACTCTAAACCTTAACTGCTTTCGATTTTTGAATCTTTAATTTTCAAGTCACAATTTGAAAAATTAAATTAATCTGAAATTTCCTTTCGCATAATATATATATTTATTCAATTCTTTTACCTTAAATGTAGAGTGACCTAACAACAACTCTATTTTAGACTTAAGAGAATCTTACAATATTTTTTTCTAACTAATGTACAACTCAGAATTTTTCCTTCCACTTCTGATATAAAATCAGGGTGGAAATCTGCCAAGAATAGTTTATTGCTCATGACTCTTACCACCAATGCCGCTACTGTTGTATGGTAACCCAAATCTACATTAGCTCAATAATAACTTCAGAAGAACCACAGTTCCAAATATAACTAGTAAAAAAATTGATTAATAGTATTTTTTTTATAGGCTTATAAATGCTTTCACAGCTCCTCCTCTTTTTGATATAAGGTTGTAATATCCACCTCCTATTTAACTTACTATACCTCACTTGAAATTTGATCATGAGACCAAAAAAGAATATTGTTTTGAATACCCAATTCTTAATTCATTATTATGCGCTATCACAAATATTAATTTTTAGACAATCTCTTGTTATTTCATTATGAATATTAACTAATGGTGGATTTCTTTGAGTTAACTTTATTTGAATTATTAAAGACCTCATGTTTTTTGTCTTTATTTATTTTTATTAAATGAGTTAGCTATTGTCATGATTGTGATTAGTTAGTACTATGCTACAATTAATTGAGTATAACTTATTCTATTCAATCATTTACTTGATTCAACATGAAGGTTAATGATTGCTAATTATATTTGACTCTTTGGAGATATAAGCTTAGTACAACTGATTCTAAAGATTCATATAAATATAATTAGGTTTAGATTACTCATCATAGGAAGTTCAAATCTACTATGGTCAAACTTGAGAGCCAATATAATATCATATACATTTGTTGATGCATATATATATTTACTTTCTAATTGATGAATTGGAATGGGTTATGGGAGATGGTGACAATGAATAATCCTCGAATCATCATTTTTCATTTATTAATTTTTTATTAATATACTCATTTATATTAAAACTAAAAAGAAGGTAATAAAGATTCAATTAGCTTGCATAAATTACGAAATTGAATATACATTATAAAATATATTTTTCCTAGATATATGTAATAGCGCAATTATGCATTAATTGACAATAGTCTCTTCCATCTTGATCATATTATATTAGACATTGCTAATCAATAGTTTCTTTTTTCTTTTGTCTTGCCCTCAATTGGATTTTTTAGTTCTGGGATGGTAATTTGTTAGTCAAGAACATACTCTTCCTTTACTATCTTTAAAATTAGAACAATAGAAAGGCAAAATGCCAAAGGTACAATTCTCTTTATGTTGATAAAACGGTACTTGTTGCATTCTAAACCCTAACTCTATTAGATTTCCATCAAACTTAAAAGGCAAAATGCCAAAGGTACAATTCTCTTTATGTTGATAAAACGGTACTTGTTGCATTCTAAACCCTAACTCTATTAGATTTCCATCAAACTTAAGTAGCATCAGCTTCAATCCAATCTACTTCACTTACTAGTTAGGCACAATGGATCCACCAATTAACTTACTTGTAAAAATTAGTCAAATAACAATTTAAAAAAGATCTATAAATAATTTTAGCAATTATTTATACTTATTTTCATTGAAACCCCTTTAGTTCGAAGAATGGCCAATTTCATTGAAACCCCTTATTTATTTCAAAGAATGCCCAACACTTTTCAATACCCAACTTTTATTTCAAAAGCACTATTAGAATCCCTAATTTGCAATACTATTAGGAAGCTTTTTCAACCAAGGATTAAGGCTAGAAACAAATACGAACTAATGAATATTAAAATCATGTGTGCCTCAGGCTATTAGAGTCTCTTAGTGACTAGTACTCAATAAGTCTCCACATTTTATCTGGTCCACGTTATAGTCACAAATTATATCTGATGAATGTGTTACCAACACAAGAAGTTATGTTTTCAGATAAAATGAAATGTGTGG
>JANZLD010000002.1:43014886-43025175 GCA_026413575.1 Erythroxylum carthagenense
TCCTCAAAACACTGCATACAAAATCCTACACTTATGAGCATTTTCAAAAACAAAGTAACATACACTTCAATTTGACTAATCATAAATGTCAATCCTGATATCGAAAAATATCATACTTTATGGCGATAGAAAGCTTTCAACAGAAGCTACAATTCTCATGAAGATCATTTTATCAAAATCTGCCTAGATCAAGCCAGAAAAATTCACAAAGATTTCAGCTTACAAATTCTTTTTGCTACTATTCACCTTCAAATTTTCAGAATTTGCAATTTCCTAAAATCTAACACTTTCATTGTTCATTTCTTGCTTTTCAACTCCATTTAAAGCAATTTATTCACTATCAATTCCATTTAAACTCAAAACACTCATTTCATGTATGAACCTCAAAATATCATTTCAATTTGTTCAAACTAGCATTGCTCACATAAAACATTAAACATAATCATTCAAATTCATGAATTTTCTTTTCCTTTACACATGACTAATTCACCTCAAATTTCTCATTTGATGTCAATTTATTCTTCAAAATTTCAAGAAAAGTTCGGGGTCTAACAAATGTATACTTAAACATACACTTGGCCAGATATCATTTTTGCTGTCAGAATGTTGGTTGATATCAGAGTAATCCTGGAATGGACCATTGGAAAGCTGCAAAAAAAGTTACTAGATATTTACATGGCACAAAAGACTATATGCTCACATAGAGAAAATCAACCCATCTTAAAGTGACAGGTTACTCAGATTCAGAGTATGTCGGTTGTGTAGACTCATAGAAATCTACATTCGGTTATATGTTCTTATTAGTTGGAGGAGTAGTTTTGTAGAAAAGGGAAAGCAATCCATCATTGCTACTTCCACGATGAAGGTTGAATTTATGGCATGTTTTAAGGCCACGATTTATGAATTATAGTTGCGGAACTTTATCTTAGGTCTTAGCATTGTCGACAGTATTAACAGACCGCTAAAAATTTATTATGATAATTCTGCAGTCTTTTTCTTCTCTAAGAATGACAAGTATTCAAAGGGTGCAAAACATATAGATTTGAAGTATTTATTTGCGAAAGAAAAAGTGCAAAAACATAAAGTGTCAATTGAGCATATTGGTACCAATCTAATGATAGTAGATTCATTAACTAAAGCCTTACTACCTAAAATATTTATTTGCCATGTTGAACGAATGGGCATTACAGATAAGTCTTTGTTAGCATAGCATTCTGACATATATATATACATATAATTGTTTGCTCAAATTGTTATGACACTTGTAAATTCAATTATAGTCATATTTTTGCTCACTTACTTATTATCCATATTATGTTGAATACAATAATCATTTACGTCAAATAATAATTACAGAATTAACCACTTAAAGTTTTATGAGTTAAGTTGATTATGTGATACATGGAAGGAATCATGTTGTATACTTGTAACCGCCATGATTTTATCATCTTAATTCAACGAGTAGAGTCTATCCAGGACTGATGTGCATAATAATAACAACCTTAAGGAGCAGTTTGAGCAGGTCACTTCTAGAAAAAGTAGTAGGAGCAATAGGAAAAGCTCCAAAGGGAAAGCTGTTTGATTATGACCCTAATAGTATGGAATGTGTGTTGAATAAATAATCCTTCAAAGCTGAATGCTTTAAAGGAGTTTTTCCTAAAGGAAAAAATTGTGGGTCTTTTGTATGATGGAGACTAAAATTAGAGAAGCTAATCTGAATAAACTAGCTTGCTTAGGTAGCAATTGGCAGCTCATTACGAATCATCAAATTCATGCGTATGGAAGAATCATAATAGCTTATGATGGGGATCATCTAAAACTAGAAGTTGTGGAATCTAGTGATCAATACATTCACTCTAAGATCTTATTCACAAAGGAAAATGTTTAGATACTTACTACTTTTGTCTATGGTTTCAACACCGTTTTCCAAAGAACTAAACTCTGGAGGTTCCTTATAAGGATTAAGACTTCAATGAACTTCCCTTAGGTTGTATATGGAGACTTTAACACTACTCTGTTTAGAACAGAAGCTGGAGGTAACTGTAACCTTCTCAACTATTCCCCTTATATGTTCGAATGTATGCAGGAGATAGAACTTATTAAACTAAAAGTTATAGGTCATAAGTTTACTTGGACAAATAAACAATGCTCAAATTGGCACATTAAAAAAAAAAACTAGATAGAGCTATGATTAATGTGGAATGGCTACATTCTTTTTCAAAAAGCTCTGCAAATTTCCCAGACCCTGGAATTTCAGATCATACTCTTATAAAAATTGACAATTTATTCACCATCTCTAAAGTCCATCATCCTTTTAGATTCAACAATTTTCTGGTCAACATGGATGGGTTTCAAGAAGCAATAGACAAGGGTTTGGAGCACGATTGTTATGGAACAAGACATTTCATTTGTGTCCAAAAGTTAAAGGCCATTAAATAGGAGCTGAAGATTTTTAATGGTAAGAGAGGGCAGAATATAAATAAGGAGATTGATTGTTCTAAGGAAAAACTTTCCTCTATTCAAAAAGCACTGGCAGTGAATCCTTTAGATGAAGCATTAGTGAGAGCAAAGAAGGATGCACTTAAAAATTATCTACAAGTTGTGGATAGCCACTGCTCTTTACTAAAGCAAAGAGCCAAGATTAACTGGTTAAAAGAGGGAGACAAATGCACAAAATTCTTCTTTAACTCTTTAATAGCTCAAAAGAACACTAACAAAATCTTCTCTATTAAAACAACAGCTAGAGTGGATGTCATTGGTCAAAATGAACTAGCTAAGGAAGCTTTGGAGTACTGCAGTAAACTAATTGGATCATAAACACAATCTTCTAAGGTGGATTATAACCTTAGATAGTTTGTATCTACTAAAATTCCTAATCATGAAGCTTCTAGTCTTATAAGACCTGTTATAGATCAAGAAATTGAGAAAGTGGTCTTTAATATGAATGGAGCTAAAGCCCCAGATCCAGATGGATTGGATGCTTTCTTCAATCAGAAAACTTGGAATAGGTTGGGGGGATTATCAAGGAGGCATTGTAGGAATTCTTTCTAAATGTGAGTTTACTAAAGGAAATAAACAAGACTTTTCTATGCCTCGTCCCTAAAAACTCCAATCCAGAAATGTGGAATGACTACAGGCCTATTTGGTGTACAAATGTCCTCTACAAAATCATTGCCAAGATTTTGGTGAATAGGCTGCATGAGATACTTAAATTTCTTATCAGTGAGAATCAAGAAGCATTTATGGCAGGGAGAGATATAAGGGACATCATTCTTATCATTTAAGAGCTATTGAAAGGGTATAATTGCAGAAGAAAGCCTCAGAACTGTAAGATAAAGGTAGATCTACAGAAGGCTTTGATAGTGTGAATTGAGATTTTATGCTAAAAACCTTGGAGATTGTGAATTTCCCATAACTTTCATTAAATGAATTTAGCTATGCATTACTACTGTTTCCTATAAGATATTGATTAATGGGAGCCCTAAGGAAGTGTTTAAGGGAAAGAAAGGACTTAGGTAAGGGGACCCCTTATCCCCTTCCCTAATCCTAATATGTATGGAAGTATTCACTCAACTGCTGAAGCACAAAACTTCAATGGATCCTAAATTCATATTTCACTAGAAATGTAAGAAAGTTTTGCTAACTAGCTTGTGTTTTGCAGATAACTTTATCCTCCTAAGCAAAGTGAATGCTCATTCAATCAATCTCTCTAAGGCTCTTTAAGGGAATGTCGGGCTTAAATGTCAATCAACGCAAGAGCTTTATTATACTCTCCAACAGTGCTTCTCATCTCTCAAATACTCTAGCTCAAGCTATGGGTATGGAAATAAAAACCCCCTATTCACCATCTGGGGATCCTTATCTCTTCAAGAAGGCTAAGATTTTGTGAATGTATCCCTTTGATAGAAAAAATTCAGAAAAAACTGGGGTATTAGACTAATAGAACACTATCCTATGGGGGAACTTCAACTACTGAAGTTTGTTATTATGTCTATGAATACCTACTGGTGTTCTTATATTTTCCTATCAAAAGGTTTGATTAAAATAATAGAAAAATTGATGAAGCAGTTCCTATGGGGGAAAAGGAATGGAGAGAGAGGAATAGCAAAAGTGAAATGGAAGACAATCTGTCAACTAAAAGATGAAGGGGGATTAGGTCTAGAGTCCATCTCTACTAAAAACAGACTCCTAATGTCCAAGAGAATTTGGAGAATCCTGAATGATCAGCAATCAATGTGGATCAAGTGGATATATTCGTATTTACTAAAAGGAAGGAGTCTTTGGGCCCTAAAAGCTAAAGACAGCGATTCCTGGTTCTTTAACCAACTGCTTAAAATGAGAGGGGAAATCTATCGACACATTACATGCCAAATAGGGACAGGAGACAGAATTTCCCTCTGGTATGACAACTGGACAGGGAGTGGTCCATTAATACTAAATTAAATGGCAAACTCTCTATTGAATAAATTCCCGAAGGACACTAGGCTTCAAGAAATTATATGGAATGGGAATTAGACTCTCTCCTGAAATGAAGTTTCACTCCTGAATATTCCCCTATTCATAAGTCATGGGGGGAAGAGACTTACTTATGGAAGGGTATTCCTATTTCTGGGATTATGGTTAAGGATGTCAAAAAGTTGAGAGACGGATCTGTAAATCGTATAGGATGGGACACCTTGATCTGGAATAAGGTTCTTGGACTTAATGATAGCTTTCAACTCTGGCTAATAATGTTGGACAAGCTAAGTATCTTGAATAGGTTGAAATTCCTATCTTCCTCTAAGCTATGCATCTTGTGAAACCTAAAGGATGAAAACAGGGTCTACCTTTTTTTTGAATGTGTTTAGTCTAGAGGACTATGGGCAAAAATCTCTAAGCTATTTGCTCCTGATTTCAACCATGATAGACTGAAAGAGATCATAAGGGTAATTCCTAACTTGAACTGCTCAAAATTCGATAGGGACATTATGCTACTATTGATGGCTATTTGTCTTAATGTCATCTGGAAAGAAAGGAACAATAAAAGGTTTAGAGACTAATCTACTTCGAATAGCTCCCTATTAGATCTCACTACTGCCAACATAAGGGAGCAACTGATCATCAATCAGTTACACCTCCACTGCAGTAGGAGAATGGCTCGAACCTAGAGAATATAGTGTATTGCTTAAACCAATAGCTAGTTCAGATAGTCCTATGAACTAGTTACACTATCCACCGGCAGTAATGAAACCAAAATTCTCTACTTAGGTAGCCCTAGGTCTATTCAAGCATACAAGCAGACTACACATTGCAGATCAAAGGAAATAGGAGAAGACCAGTACTAACTTACCTGGATAGCAAGGTAAGGTCAATGCTTCACCATCCTTCATTTTCCCTGTCATCAGCAAATAATGGATTAACAAAGGTACAACAAAGGAAAGAAAGAAAGTTTACAAGTTATGGTACCTTTTGAGGATATGATTCCCCTTTCGGGCTAATCTGCGAAGCCTATACCCTGAAGAAGGAAACCTAGATTTTCAAACCCTAATTTTTCAACAATGCTTGATTGAAGAAGAAGTTGACAAAGGAAGCTTCGAGGAAACTATACTAACCTGTTTCATGCCTCCAAGCATTGGATTGTTCACAGTAAGGCTGCATTCTTATAAAAGTAAAAGAAAGATTTTGCAACTCTTAAAACCGCTAAAAGTCAGTTACCAGAACCAAAATCTTTCCCATCGGTATCAAAAAAGCCGAGGACACAAAGATCCCTCCCTTCGACATCGCGACATCGTAAGATCTGGAAGTTGAAAGACAAAATCAAGCCTAATAATGTGGTCTGAAGATAGATACACAACATGATTTAATTACCTGAGATATTTCTGAGCGAAGAATAGAAGGACTGATGACTTATGGAATTTATGTTAGGATTGCTGGATGAGAGTGCTTCTACCCTAATCGAGAAAGGGAAAGAAGACTCGAGAAAGAGGTAAGTCGTTATACTCAAAAGGTCAAATGACTCTTTTAATTGTAATGGATGTGTCTATATGTAAACATCGTCATTATGTCTACCTAGGCTTTCTAGTTGATCCAAGGTTGAGAACGATGAGAACTTCTTTTATGTAATCTCTTTCATTAATAAATTTTTTAAATTCTCCAAAAAAAAAAACCGCAACTCTCTCCTCTTTATTGATTCTGCTTCTTTCTTCATAAGCTTAGTGCTTATTTCATTTAACCTAAATGCAGTAACACCATCACATCTCTTCACATAAGAGACGCATCCAACAGTTCAACATAGTTGTCTTAAATGTAACTGTATATGTATTCAACTTCGTGTTCTTACGTTGCAATCTCAGTGTGGTTATATAAGAAAAGAAAATTTGCGAAGTATAGATGTTTGGTTTCATCTTCGATAGTGGAGGGCGGTGTTGTCAAATGTTCAAATTTTGTGTCAATTATTTGAAAATTTTGCCAAGAAGCAGGCTGACGGATAAACTTCCTCTTACCACAATGGCAAGGAACATACCTCTAAAATGTAAAAGAAAAAAGTTTTCAAGTAGGAAAACAGGTACATCATCCTTTGCTAAATGAAGTTGGAATGATCAACATGAAGGATTTTCTGTTTCTTGCTTATGGTAAAGAAAGCTACAAGCTAGCATTGACATATAAGCAAGACTCCTGCTGCTTTAGACCGTCTGCAACATGTGCGATGACTCCAGCACCAGCATTGTGAAATCGTTCATTTTTCACCTATAGGAACAATAAGACAAAAGTTATCAAGAAATAATACACACACATACTGAAATTTCAAAGAAACTGAGTCGCACATGAATGTTGTTATGAGCAAAGAAGGGCCAAAATGCCGAGTGGAAGCTGACATCAACTTTTTTCCATCCTAATTGTTGCAAGCCCTGCATCATTTCCTCTGTTACAAAAAGGAATTCAGTCATTGAATTTTGTCATAAATCTGAATGAGGTTATAGTCGAAATCACCAGGTACCATCACACCTTCCATTATTTCATGATACTGCACTGCGTTTTGGGCATCGGGTTCATTTTGCACTGCCTCCTTTGCCTTGGCAGCTTTTGGAGGAAATTTGGGACCTTCAGAGGATACTGGTGGACAATATTCGACATCTACAACATGCTGGTAACCATTCAGGGATCGCCGAGGGGTCTGTCAGTTAAAATAAAGTCGACATTATGTACTATGTAATGTAATAGCTAATTACAGAGTAGGCTATTAACGTTCACATTTGAAACTATGTCCACAGATTCTGCAACTTGTTATTTCTAGCTTTCATAAGCCACAAGAGCACTTAGATGTAGAGCTAATGCACTAAATACAACATTGTGTATGAGGTGATTGTGTAAATTAACCCAACTCGCTTTACTTAGAATCAGGTTGTACAGTAATGGATGACAAGTGCAAAAAAGAATCCATAAGCCTGAGTAAATCAATCAGCGATTTTTATGTCCAATGATTTGTCAAAATCATCAAGGACAATCTAGTTTATTGAATAGCACTTCATCCCACGACACAATTAATGCTTTCCCTTATAGATACAGCCATTGAAATATAAACAGCAACAACCAGAGTTTGGGAGTTGCATCATTTTTCACCTTCACAAGTTCTTTCTCTCTCCTAATGGATGACGTGCGCCAACCAACCATATCTAGCTCATGTCAAGGAAGCTTACTGACAGGATAACATAAATCACTGTACAAATATGGTTTATGCACGGTTGCATACAGTCAAAAGATGTGGATAGCAGTTGGATACGATCATAAGAAACATTTGCATAAACAATGCGACATCTGAATGCACCAAGGGCTGACCTGCAAGTTAGTAGAGAAACAACCCTGAGAAGAGTGGTTAATAGTAAGCTATGGCTGGTTCATTAAATAATTGGAGCAAATGTGGCGTACTTACATAAACTGTCCATCTTCACAATCTGAAGTCATTCTAAGAAGAAGTGGCGGTTTGTTTGGTTGACCATCTGTGAGAAACAGTTGACTGCCTGTTTGGCCCACAAAAAAGGGAGCTAAAGGTGGAGCCAGTTTCTCTAAAAAGGATATGCCCAAGAGAAACGGAAGCTGAGATTTAAAATAATTATTAATTAGCAGACACCAAAGAAGGCGATGGCTATGAGACTTCACCATAGTTAATAGTTATAAAGAATGACACTCACAGTGAAAGAAGGGTGGAGCTCATCGAAGGGCCCTTTATTATAGGACTTTAACTAGGAAATAAAAGATACAATCGTATTATAATTTTAGAATATTTTGTAAAATAATTCTACGACATAATTAGCTAATATCATCTTCATTACACCCTTGATTCTTGTCATCCTGTTCTTGATTTTGTTTTGCCCTATCATCCTACTTTCCCCTTTCAGCTTGAGCACCCATGATTCCAATTGCCTACTATTATGTCTTCTTCCATAATGCTTGCCTGAGGATGCGTCCATACTCACTACATTCCTCAAGCACCAGCTCAAATTCGGGATAGAGTTGGCAAAATCCATCCAAAAGTTCCCAAGTGGCCTCAACAGGTAGCATACCATACCATTGAACCAAAGTTTCTAAGGCTGATATCACAGTTGAGGCGAGAATAGAGAATGTGGAGAGTAGGCTTCACATGTTCTTTCTTTAAGGCTGTGACAGCATTGCAAAAGGTGGCTCACAAAGTGAGGAGAGAAACATGGAAGACATCATATATGTGATTGTAGGGAAGGAGCTCCAGTTGATACGCGACCTGCCCAATGTGGCACTAAACCCTATAGCCATAGGGTCAATAAAAAAGTTGTGTGGGTTTATGATTCCGAGATGACTTGCCAGAGAGAATTGTTTGTGCAGCATGTGGCACAAAATCCTATAGGGCCAATTGAAAAGTTGTGTCAGTTTATGTTGCCGATGACTTGCCAGAGAGAATTGTTGGTGTAGCCTCAACAAAACCCACTGACTAGGATTGAAGGATGCCTCCCTACGAGCCCTATCGCATTGCCTCTTCATTCGAGCTTAGGCCTAGTGAAGTCGATTGTGAACCTCCGTTAATATTTGGTCACACTATTGTAAGGCATTCCCCACTACTGCCAACTTTGTTGTATCCTTAGTGTCAGAAAGGAGAGAACGATCCCTCCCATAAACCATTTGAAATGAAATGCGTAATATCATAGGCTATATCACAACAGTATTCAGCTTATGGAACCCAATGAACTCACGCTTTTGTGTGATCCCCTACAAACCAAAATAAATCTGACCAGAATTTACTTGTAAATATAGGATTATGATCATTAGCAATGCACTCAGGGAGACCATGAAGATGAAAAATATGCTGATTTACCTTGTTAACCAACTTCTGAGGTTTTGCCATCTGCTTGAAGGGCCTAGATGAAATTTCCATAATTTCCTTTTCATTGTATTGACCTTCTTGTTGCATTAGTCAAAGAGATGCTCCCAGGGCAGCCATAACAACACCACCCATAACTCTTATCACTATTTTTAATCCTCAACTCAGATTCTTCTCTATGTCGGACTCTTATAGCATTAAACCAGTTACAACAACACCCAATAGAAGTCCCGCTAAAACGTTGAATTTAGAGAGGTTCAATAGTACGCAATCTTATCCCTAACAGACCCACATGCATTATGTCATGAATGAGTTCTACTGACAAGCTTTCGCTTAATATCCCTTGCACTATACTTTTCGTTAGTTTCTTCACCGAAATTTTCAATAGCAACAGATTTTATGCTATTATCAAGCCATGTAGCTACAACAACAAAATTTCGCAATGCAACTAAGCTAGTTCTTATGACACCATCTAGTAGGAATCTTCTCAGATAACTTATGCCCAATACAGCTGATGAAATGATCCTCACTATACTCTCCAGAGGACCAATTTTTTTCAAGTGCAACTCATGCTAAAATGTTTACCATCCAAAGGCCAACTGTGACCTTTACCGTCTATTATAGCCCATGACACAACAGTTGCTACTTCCTCTAGATCTTTATCAAGATTGGGATTCATTTCTGTCATGGCAGCTATAGTTACAGGGTGTTTGTTTCTATTTTTAATTTTGGTTTTCTGTTTTATTTTCAAATTCAGAAAAAAAAACCCTATTTGTTTGAGTTTTTTGTTTTTGTTTTTGGTTTCTTCCTGTTTTCAAAAATTAAGAAAATCATAAAAAATGATTTTTGTTTCCTATTTCTCTTTTTTTCATAATCTAATTTACTATCATTTAATATATTATTTAATTATTTAAATTTTAATAAAAATTATGAATAATTTAATTCAACATTATATATTTAA
>JANZLD010000002.1:43029185-43046683 GCA_026413575.1 Erythroxylum carthagenense
TACATTCGGTTGTTCCCTAGTGCCCCATCAGCCCTCCCATTCTAACTAACTCTGACATTATTCCCTTCATTCCCCACAACCCTCTCTTTCTTTTGTGTGAATATCGTCCTAGCCCCTGTCCTTCCTTCTAGAACCAACTCTCTCTCCCCCGTTGATCCTAACACATGCAGATCAAAGACTTCTGTAATAAATACAAGAGCCACATATATAGCAGTGAAAGGATAAGCAAGTGGAACAAGATGCGCATATTTGAAAAATCAATCTACAACCAACATCAAACTGACTTCCCTTGGACCTCGAATAATGCTTTAATAAAATTCCTCAAAATATCACCCCACACCTGCTAGGGCACCGAATGATATGTAAGTTTACCACTTGTTTCATTGACACATCAGGCAACTCTACACAAATTCGTCCACTGCTGATTTCATTCCTTCCTAAAAGAAATCTACACACACCCTCTGCAAGGTCTTTTGGACCCCTTCATGGGTCATATTATGAATGCCTGAGAGAATGGTTAACAAATATACCTTTCCCTAGAAAACGATCAAGTCATCCCTCACTTCCCAAACAGCTTTGGCCTCCCCCTTCTCTATGATGTCCCGCAGTTATTTCAAGCTATAGGAGTCTGCCACTTCTTGCCAAGGGCATAAAAAATGTCAACCCATGGCTTATAAATAGCGAAGAGTTGGCCATCCTCCTCATCACATCGGAAAAGTGCACTGGTAGTTCGGTTGAGTCTCCTACCTTGTACTCCACCTTGAAATTAAAACTCATCAATTTACTAATCCAATGTTGTTGACGGGAAGTGGTTAACCTTTGTTTTAATAAAAATTTCAGGTTGAAGTGATCGGTCCTGATGAAGAAATGCCTCCTCCAAAGATATGGTCTCCAGTGGGTCACAACCATAGTAAGATCGATAAGCTCTCTTTCATATGCTGCGAGTTTGTAATGACGATCTACCAATTTTCTGTTGAAAAATACAGGGTGGCCTTATTATTATAGGACCGCCCCAATTCCACTACCAAAAGCATCACAGTACGCTATGAACTCTTTCTCAAAATTACACAACCTAAGAACACAGGCTTCAGAAAGAGCTTCTTCAAACTATAAAAGGGCCTCATTTCCCCACTGGAATGCATTCTTCTTCAATAGGCTAGTCAAAAGTGCCGCCACTTGCCTATAATTTTTTATATATGACCTGTAATACCCTACTAACCTAGAAAGCCCTTGAGAGCATTGATCAATTGTGGTACTGACCAATCTACTATCGTCTTAATCTTACTTACATTCGCTTCCACTCCGTCACCATAACTAACATGACCCAAGTATACCACATGAGTCTTCTCAAATGTGCACTTGGAATTCTTAAGAAAAAGATGGTGAGCGCGCAGCAATTCAAAAACCAAAAGCATATGCTGAATATGCTCAATCCAAGTCCTAATATATTAAAATGTCATCAAAGAAAACTGGGACAAACTTATGCAAATGAGGCTGAAACACTTCATTCATCAAACTTTGAAAAGTAGAGGAAGCATTGATCAATGTAAAGGGCATTACTAAGAATTCAAAATGCCTATGGTGTGCCATAAAAGCTGTCTTCTCTATATCCTAGCAATCTATTCTAATTTGACGGTATCCCAAACAAAGATCTAACTTTGTGAAATACCATGCTCCAAGTAGCTCATATAAAAACTCATCCACTATTGTGATTAGTAACTTATCCTTCACCATATGGTTGTTAAGCTCTCTATAGTCCACACAAAACCTCCGTATTCCATCATGTTTCCTCATTAGTAGAACTGGTTAAGAAAAGGGAGATCGACTTGGCCTTATTATTCCTTTTTGTAGCATGCCCTCACATTGCTTTTCTATCGCATCCTTTTAAAGAGTGAGGATAATGATAAGGCCAGACCACCACCGACTTGGATCCTAACACTAAAGGAATTATGTAATCACAGGTTCGACTAGACAGTAATCCTAAAGGTTTCGCAAACAAATCTAGAAATTATACCAACAATTTCTCCACAGCCATAATGCCACTCTCGGTTCTACACTCAGATCCTACCCCTTACGTTGCAACTTCTTCTTATCCAACTCAACACTCATTATTAGAGACGCAAAGTCCCAGAGTATAGGCCCCAATGTATGTACATTTGACCCCTAAAACTACGTCAAAAACATCTAAGGGAATAGAATAAAGGTCAATGGTTAAAGAATCATAATCAACTGTAGAGTTACCGCCTTACGGATATCCAAAATGGACAATTTTACTCCATTGGCCACTACCACCTACAGTCCTGGTAGTTTCTTTACTGTAATACCAATCTTGAGTATCACTCCCTTCTCGATGAAATCGTGGGTGCTCCCCAAATTTACCAATACCCACATTAGTCACCCAGCCACTAGTGCTCGTAGTTGCATCATTTGTGAGCTCTAGATCCCACTTATAGCATGTAATAAAATCTCAATAAAATTTCAGGGTCGCCTAACACCTCTTACTCCTGCTCATTATTTGAGTCTGGCACTTCATTCTAAAAAAGTCTCTTACACTTATATCTTGTTGAGTAGGATTCACCACAGTTAAAACACAGACCCTTAGCCCTTTTTTCTGCCATCTCTACCCTGGAAAACCTCTTAAAATTTTGGCTGCTAACAATAGACTCTAACGATTTCTCTCAGCTACTCACCCATTTGGTGCTTCAATTCCTAACAAAAATAGCATTGGTTGCTGATGATTTAGGGGTTGCCCACCTACCCAAAAGTTTGGAGCTACCTTGTAACAGACAATGTTGTTTCCTCTCTAAAGCACGTGCCAAATTCATCGCAACTCCCAAATTCCTAGGTTGCTGCATCTCTACCTCAATCCGAAGGCTCTCCACTAGCCCTGTTGTGAATAAATTCACCTTTTAACAGGGGGTTCAGGTTTGTAATCCTTACTAACAAGGACTGAAATTGTCGTTGATAATCTTCTACAATTCTTGTTTGCTTAAAACTTGCCAACTCCCCTAAAGGATTATTAATCATCATTGGTCCGAACCTCACATGGCAATGCTCTTTAAATCCTTCTCAATCCAATTCCAATTCCTCCCGCTCTAACTGATAAAATCACAGTTGCGCTTCTCTCATCAAGTGGAAGCTTGTCGATCAAACCTTTTCCCCCTCAGGGATATTTTGATTCTCTTAAATTTGTTTGGACCTGCTTAACCATATCAAGGGGTTCCTCGACCGATCACAAGCCAAAAATTCAAGCTTGGAGCACTACAGTACCAACTAACCCCTAGTTTGCCCGTCTATTCCCTCCTTTGAATAATTTCGGCTCCCTTGATTGCCAACGCTAGAACCACCATCATTGTCCCTTTTTTAATCCTTCCTCGATCTATGGACATTGGGTGCAAGCTCCTCCGTCTACTCCTTCAATGTTGCTACCTCACGGCCATGGTTTGTATAACAGCCTCCAGTTTGCTAAGTAGGCTTTCCGAGTTACCTACTATAGGTGGCTTTAATACCAAGTAGTTAGGTACCCTTGTACAAGATCTAGTCATGGGTCGAGACATAGAAAAAGCCACCTCCTTTTTCTTGATCATTTCTCCGTTTCCTCTGCATAGCCCATGTTGACACGAGGAAGACACTTGTCCTTAACAAGGTCTCATATTGTTATTGTCTCTCATCTAGCAGCTGTTTTTTATAAAAGTATGCTTGCCTCTTTATTAACCATCACAACCTTTACATAGACTTAAGGGATAAAATAACAACCCTAATTAAGACTCCTAATTAGGTATAATTTTGAAAATAAAATCCCAACAAAAATAGGAAACATAATATGTAAAATTCCTAAAATACAAAAGAAAATTAAAAAAAATAAAAGTAGTCTTGTTAAAACCTATAAGAAAATTAAAAAAAACAAAATAAAAATAGACTTCTACTGACTATATTGTCAACAACTTTTCTTGCACTGCGATTAAACTTTCCACACAAAGGCATCCTCAACAATGACACATTCCTCTAAACATTTTGTTGCCTATACACCTTCATCTAGCCATAAAAAGATAACTATAGTTGATGAATCTGTTGCCATTGTAGCTGGACAAGGAGACATTCAATTCATTGACTCTCTTATCCTAAAAGATGTCCTCCATGGTCCTAAATTATTTGCTAACATGATTTCAATGTAGAAACTCAACAAAGACTTTAAATGTCCAGTTATTTTTTCCTCCCTCTTGCATGTTTCAGGAATAGGGCACGAAGGGGAGGATTGGACACTAGTGAGAGGAATAGCCTTTACTACCTAGAGAATAAAGAAGGCATAATAAACTCGAGGATTTTCTTCCCACATCCTTTCTCCAGAGTCAGCCATGCCTAGTAAAGAAAAAGTATGGCTTTATCATCATCGTTTAAAACATCCTTCTTTTCATGTAATAAAGTCAATGTTTCCATCCATCTTTGATAAAATAGATGTTGAGCCTTTCCATTATGATGAATGTAAATTTGCAAAGCACAAACATGCATTTTTTCCAATAAGTAATAATAGAAGCCATACTCGTTTTTCTCTCATTCATAGTGACGTTTGGGTCCCTCTCTGATTCTTAATGTTTCTGAGGTAAAATGGTTCCTATCTTTTTTTGATGACTGTACAAGAATCACTTAGATCTATTTGTTGAAACACAAGTCAAATGTCAACAATCTTTTTCCAACTTTTTATAAAATGATCAAAACTTAGTTTGATGCACAAATCAAAAGATTTCGTTCTGACAAGATTATTTCAATCAAACTTTGTCAAATTTCTTTCAAAGAAAAGGGATTATTCATGAATTCTATTCATGAATTCTAGTGAGTTAATACTCCTCAATAAAATGGAGTCGTGGGCAAAATTTTGGTTTCATGGAAAAGCAAAAAATAGAATGTTGTCGCAAGATCACGTGTGGAATCAAAATTAAGATAGATGACTTTAGGGGTTTGCAAGTTACTTTGGTTGAAAATGATTCTTGATGAATTAAAAATTAAATGGAAAGGACTAATGAAATTATAATGTGATAACAAGCCTATAATCAGCATTGCACACAATCCTGTTTAACATGATAGAACTAAGCATGTGGAATTGACAGATATTTTATAAGAGAGAAATTGGACAGTGGCCTGCATGTTCTTCATCTCATCAAAGGAGCAAATAGCTGATGTTTTGACAAAAGGACTGTCCAGGACAGCCTTAGAAGACTATTGGCAAGTTGCGAATGAAAGATCCATCAACTTGAGGGGGAGTGTGGTATTTATGAAGATTTTATGAGATAAGTTATTTCATTAGTTAGTTGTATATTTATATATATCCTAGGATATATCTAGGGATTTTTTCTGTACATATTTCCTTGTAACCTATTCAAGAAAACAGAATAGAATTATTTTGTTTGACGGGGATTCACTTCCATTTTTACTTATCCTATTCATGGTAGAAATATGTATATGACGGTTCACAATGATTAGATCAAGGCCCTTTCTTGCCAAGCAATCCTTACTACTTAACAAAGACCAGTAATTTGTTTTAAGTAATATCATTGTTGTTCCATGAAATGCATCTAATTTTTCTCAACCAGTAGCCCCTCTTTTTATTGCACATGGAAGATGTCGCAATTATCATAATCTGTTTGATATTTTATTTTAATCACAGTCACATCAACAGGGTGTACCAAATAACAAAACAATTTTAACTTTGCGAATATTGAACTCCTAAAATTTATCAGTAAGAATCATACGAAATGTAGTAAATTATCTAGGTTGAATAAAAAATACCATATATTAGAAAGTTTCTTCCAAGACGCCTTTTCAACTCTGCTTGTACATATGTCCAGTCACTTGGGCTGCATTTTTAGAGCACTAGTCAAATAAACCCCAATTTTGGGAAAAATCTCAAACAGAAACCACCAGCAACAAGCCATTAGTTAATCTATAAATCATTTTCATGGAGAGTGCAGTACTTATTTGTTCCTCCGAATTTTTCTAAAGCCTAAAACATGTTGAACAAACTCCAGAAATGGATTATAGTGTAGCTGGAAGTTCAATTTTGGTGCATTATATATCAAACTGCCATAGCTTAGTATGTATAAAACAACACAAGATGTACATCCATCAGTCAATAAAAATGGTTGCAAGTGATCAAGCAATGAATATTCTTAAGCAAGAATCAGAACCAAATAGGATTTAAATGCTCATGATGCATCTGTCCAAGAGCAGCACAACTTGCAATAATTTGTGGAGAAGCTAATGCAGTAGATATGATATCTATGAGCTGTAATGTTCTCCAACACCACTGTCCTTCATTTGAAGCCAAAAGGCCATAGATATCTAATTCAATGAAGTAAAAGGAATGAATCAAACAAGAACTTGACGTGAAACGGAAGACATATATCCAACACATCATGGAACAAATCGACGGGTTATGGAACAACCAGCCTCAGGAAAGAATGTGCATTGCCTATGCGAAATGGTAAAATATTAACCATACTCATTTCCCTTCCTGGTCTTGACTATATTATTTATTTAATGTGTAAGCATAAAAGAGAAGTAGAAATACAATCAAGCAGTATATATTCTACCTAGCCAAGATGCCGTGAACAAGAACAAGAAGATGATCAGGTTCATTGCCACTCAAAGAACCACTGGATGATGCAAGATTTCCTCGAGTAGCTGTATTCATAGCTTGAGCTCTAGGGGTTTGATGTTTGCAAATGCTATTTGAACCTGCAAAAATATAATCATTTGTCCTAAAATTAAAGTTGACAGCATGTAATGCACAAGTTCATATACTTCAGAAAAAATTCAAAGCATATCATTTGTTGGTATATCAATGAATGATGTACACAATTCAAAAACAATGCAAAAAGTTACCAAAATTGTTAGAAATGCATTCATTACAAACAATGACCAAGGTGTGCAAAAGGCCATGTTAAGAAAAACTGTTGGTAGCAAAGTGGGCATGGATAAATTATAAAAGATGAATCTTTTAACACTCAAAACTAATGGTAATATGGATGCAGTAGCATGAACACTACTGGTGCAGGCTGCTTAAGTGGGGTAGAAACCCTCAATGAATTCATGAACTTCAACATTGATAAAACAAGTTCATTGACCTCCACCATGCCCTCCTTTAGGGTGACACTGATCTGTCAGCATAATAGAGAAGGGCATTTCAGTGCACCAGTGAAATGGCCATTTTTAGATATTTTTATGCAAGTTTTGTGTAGATCAGGGAACTTGAATGCCAAATTCCAAGATTATGAAGGATTAAATGGCAACTCTCGTAAAATGTCCTAGGAAGTTTCAAGCTAAGCTAGCTGACTCCCACTGACCGAAACCGAATTCAATTTCAAGAATTTCAACTTGCTTCCAAATGTAAAGTTCTTAAATGATCCGAAAGATTTCACATGCTCCAAAAATCTTCACATATCCTCTCACTACACCCAATTATCAGTCTACCTCTTATATGGACTCCAAAACCAAACATGCGTTCATTTAACCAAACGATTCACAATTTATTGCTAAAATATAATTTTTTTAAAAAATTCTAAAACAACCTATCACTAGCAGTAACTCGAAGAGAAAAATCCAATCTTCCTCAAATCACAACCTTTCTCCCAACAAACAAAAAGGAGTTTCCATTTAGTGCGACAAGGAAAAAAGATGATTACCAGGAGAAAAATGGAATCCCTGTGAGAAAGAACAAGAACATGAAGACGAAGACGAGGTGGAATTTAATGAAGCTCCATTCCTCACATTGTGGTTGGTGTTGTTAACATTATTACTGAATCTCCCAGAATAAGCGCATCCAGGCTGTAATAAAGAAGCTGCTGCCATCTCCATTTACTTACGCAAAATATAATTGCATACACCGTACACGAAACAGGATATGCGCAAAAATAGAGAGAGAGACTGTGGCTTAAAAGTTCCTGAATTATCGAAGCTTTCAATACCAAATGAATAGAACTTGGTTATTCTGATGATGACGACGATGATGCTTCTTTGAGGATCATTGCGTGAGGTCCAAAGGGAGAATTAAGCCCTTCCCTTTGAAATTGAGAACACAGCTCAGTTTTGATGCCTAAATTTAACTTTTTGATTACCAAATGCTTAGACAAGTAAACATCCTGCACAATTGACTTGACAATGGTCCTATAATCATCGTACAATACAACCGCAATGTCACTGTTGTACGACGCACTCTTCATTGATGAGCTTATACTCTTATAGTAAATCCAACCAAACTATTCTAATAGTTTTTAATTGCACGAGTAGCCTATAGGATACAATGGAATTTATTAAAGATTTTTACATAAAAGTCAATAGTTTATTCATAAAATCAGTTCTGCCCTAATTTTTGGAAACTTAATTGCACAAATAGTAATTATAGGAGTCTGATAGAGTGAATAAGCATAGGAGAAATTTGTTAGGGATTGATTAAGTCATTATATGAATTTGTTATAGTATTATGTAATACACTTAGGAACCCGGAAGGGCACACAAGGAAACTAAAATAACACTCTGGTTAATCCTATGGTTAATACCACTCTAAACAACCACATCTGGTTGACATTATCGACTAACCAAAGTCGAATTGAAAGTATGTATCACTACGTAAGCAATTCCAGATATTTGAGCTAACAACCCTCAACGTCTGTCCTTTAGCTTACACGGGCACAATGCTCTCATCTTTTAGGAATCCTACTTCACTCACATATTCTTACTCATTATTCCTTGTTAATGCTTCTGACTCAAGGCAATGGATATATTTAGAAGCAACAGTTCCCAAACTGTCATAAACTTTCTATTATATAAGATCCTCAAAAGAGACGAGTGTAGAGTATACTCATCTTACATCTTAGACACTAAGGAAACATGATTTCAGGGTTTGACGTTTTCATAAATGAGAAGGGAGTTAGAAGAAAACTAACTTCTTCATTTTCAATTCTAAATTTTTGTGTTCATTTTTTTGCGCATTTATAACAAAGGCAAGGTCCCGCTTTTATAAGCAAAGCGAGGGTCTGAAAAGTAAAACTACCTAGAGACAAAATGATTACACTTTAAGAAAAGTAACTTAATAATTCACCTAATCTTATCAAAAAAGAATCTACTTTTACAAAAGTCATAAAGTAAACAGTACTACTTTAAGAAAAGTCTAAAGGTAAACAAGAAGATGATAAGATGGAATCTTCAACAGTGTTGATAGTGATATGTGGGTTCATCTTTCATCATATCAGTAGTTGTCTCAAAAGTTGTGCTTACTTTACAAGTGTAAAGTAAGGTCATCTTCATCATTAGTCAACTCCATTTCTCGACCAATTTGTTCAGTGAGCTCATGGATGTTGGAATTACATTCAGAACGTCATGGACCAGAAGCAGAGGTACCTGTTGGGCTGAATTCCTCTGATTGGGGGCTTGATTCCACAGTAGGCCTATATGTTGGACATGGAAGAGTACCTCCACGATTGTGGATACAATTATCATGAATAGATGTCCATTCACTCATAGGTGGAGTTCTAAGAGGATGTCTTAGAGTTGTTTCTCTGAAATATGGTCCTTGTAACGTACAGAAAGGAGAAATATCTGTCTGTGGATGTTGGTTGTATTGGTCAAGAAGTGCATAAAGTTCTTCTATGGCAGCATCTTCTTCATTTGGCCAATCAACATAAGTACGCTAATACTGAATATGGCTGATGGTGCATAACATATTAGTATCAATCATACAATAAGGGCGATGCAGCAAATAGATCATATAAACATTTTTATTCTCTAATGTTGCATCTCAAAGACGATTGTGAGTTAATTCCATAGACATATCAATGCGTCATTTTGCTAGAGGTTGAAACCATTCGAGAAATGTCCATAAAAGAGAACCAGAATTGATTGGATTGAACAAATGGCGATACACATGAAGAGGAGACAAGGCTATTGCATAAGTAAACAAAGCAGCTAAAGACCAAAGATGCCAGAGTGTAGACTCATCAAGAAAATCATAAATATGATAGATGAATTTGTAAGGAGTGAGCATGTCAAAATGATTAGGCTTAGCAATGATGTCATGGTTGAGAAGAGTTAGATGCATATAATAAAACACACTTTGGTAGAGAACTGGAGAAAGAGTAAAGAGGAGTGGCTTTGAAGGTCGAGAAAGATAATCTGCAAGGATGTTCTTATGACCTTTCAAATGTCGGACACTGAATTTATAAGAAGAGAACCACTCTTGCCAGTGTAAAAGTTGACCGTTAGGAATTTTTTTCCCAGCTTCTTCAAGCATCTTAGGGAAAGAGGTGTTATCCATTTCAATGATGAAATGATAAGGAGTGAGGTGGATAGTAAACTTTTCGATACCCCTTTTCACAGCAAGAATCTCCTTGTACGAGTTATGATAGTGACATTCAGATGGACTGAAAGATCCACTAACATTTGTACAATAATAACGTTGGTCATTGATTTCCTCTAGAAGTACAACACCCCCAGTGTGTTGCTAGCATCTGTTTAGAGGGCACGTTATCCTTGATCAGGAATCTTTAATAGAGGAGGATCTTAACAAACATGCTTAAGATACTTGACAACTGCAGTCTATTCTTTTCCCCATTATGGTAGATTCTTTCGTAAGAACTTAGATAAGCAAGATGTATAGTTTGCCACATGTAGTATGAAATCTTTGATATAATTTACAATTTCAAGGAACTGCTAAATTTGTTTCAGAGTGAGATGTTCATCCGAAAATTGCAATAATTCTTTTGCAATATGTGAACCTAGCTGGTAGAATCCATCCTTAAATTGCATACCCAGAAATTCTATTTATGTTGGACCAATAGTACTTTTTGAGGCCAAAAGCATAATCTAATACTGTTGTATAAGATTCAAAAATCTTTTCAGAAGGGCTTGGTGTTCCTCGTGGGTCATTCAGAACAGTAGAATGTCATCGATATAGATTAAGGCACTGTTGAGGATAGGCTTATAGATTTTTGTAGTGGACTTTTGAAACAATGATAGTGCAACTTTAAGTCTAAATGGCATCGCAATCCATTGGTATTGGGCATTGGGAATGCAAAATGCAGTTTTATAACATTCGTCAAGGTGAATACCCAATTGCCAAAAACCTGCTTTAAGATCAAACTTTGAGAATATAATAGCTTTCTTGAGAAATAGTACTTGTGTACTGATTTTAGGTAAAGGAAACTTGTCATCCTGTAGGAAAGCATTCAGAGGTTTGTAGTATATCACTAGATGTTTATTTCCACGTTTTTGCTCTGAATGTTTATTGACATAGAACGCTTGACAAGCCCAATCTGACTTTGTGGGCTCAATCAATCTTTGTTGCAGCAGTATTGCACAGTCATCTTGTGCGAGCTTCAAGTCATCAGGGTTCATCCCTGGATGTGTGGCTTTTGTAGAATTAATATCCTCATTTTTCTCGAAAGGGAGACTTATGAAAAATTCAGCATTTTTTCACAGAGGATATGGGTGAGTAAACTATGCGTGGGAATATGGACAATATTCCAATAGTTTATCTCAAAATCCAGTGTAATGTGCAGGAACTTGTGTCAATTCAAACACATTTTTTATATCAGTGTATGGACTGAAAAGGTTTCAATACCTGAGGCCTATGGGTAGGATTTGTAAAAGTTGGGCATTACTATATGTATCCATTCCAATCAGAATATCTGGGTCTGGTAGATTGCTTCCAAGTACTTTAGTCCAGACTATACACTGAGGAAAGAAGCAAATGTGAATTTGTCTTCTTGTTATCAACCCAATTTTGAATGAGTTGCCATTAGCAGTAGTAAAATACTCTTCATGAGAAGTCCATGCTTCCGATGACAATATATTGGGCTTCATGATCGTACAATTGGAGCCAATATCTATAAACCCGATGGCTTTAATGGGTATGTCATATTTATCCTGTTGAAGGATTTGGATTTGGACATAAGGTCATTATACTGGTGTAAGATCTGTCTTCATACATGTCTGCTGTAACATGTATAACAAATCATCATCAGTAGAGGTAGATGAGCTTAATGATTCTTCTTCATTAGTAGACATAGAGACAGCAAACTGTGTATCACTATCCTAATGAGACTGCTCCTCAAGTAATTCTTCAATGTTGCTTCGAAGATGAATAGGCAATAGAGTTTCAAGTTTATTAAGAAACTTGACGTCTTTCTTCGTTGCCTAAGGACACTTATTTGCAAAGTGATATGGGTTTCCACAGATAAAACTTCGACGCTTATTTCAATGTGAGGATTTCTTAAAGAACCTCATAAATTTGAGCTTTCTGCTTATGTTCTTCTTTTTGAAGGTTTGCTTCCCAAGGCTTCTACCTTTCCTTCTTCCTTTGGAATGTTCTCCTTTCGTAGACTTGAGAATAATGAGCTTTCTTCTTGCAATGGCACTCACAAATTTTTTATCTGAAGATAAGGCTTCTTACAAACCTGTTTGAAAACTAAACCTCCTTTAAGGATATTCTTGAGCAAAGTATGCTGATCACATAGTTTGTCAAGAGATGCTAAAGCAAGCTAATAGATTTCTCCAAGAGATATTGTTGACATGTCTCATTGTAGAGAAACTATGGTATGTTGAATTTCTAGCTGTATTTCATCTGGAAGGGATGATATAAAAGTATAACGCAAGTTAACATCATTCCATCCATTCAAGAGATAATACTTGTCCACCATGCTTTTGTAATGCTTTTGGATATCACGCTTATAAAGAGAATAACATTTCATCATGAAATACTCCTGATGGATTTGCTTATCAATCAACTAGAAATCACCACTAAATTCTTTATGAATATGCCAAGTAGTGCTCTAGCTGTAGATACTTATATGTACTAAAGGTGTTGATACTAATTAATACTTTGCCACCATTCTCACTAATTACCAGTGAAACAGGATGTGAATTTAGACAAAATATCCTGAAAAGGATGATTAGGTTTGGTCATTTGGAAATCAATCCATGCATCGAATTCATATATTTGATCCCTCTATTTCTTAAGTAGAGGATCATTGAATGTAAACCAAGGACCTGAAGTAGGCTTGGTATTCATCTACACAGTCGCATGAGTTGCTTAAGGTGTTGGTTTAGGTCTGAAAGGTTCAATACTTATAGATTTAGCTTCATTGATTTCTAGTTCAACTTCAGTATATTGAGGCATAGTCATCAGAACATTGGATAGTTATGATAGGTCAACAAAGTTTGCTGATGAATCGGTCGATGGTGAAGAAACTGGTTCATATGATGACTCTGATAGTTGTTGTTCAGATGAACAATCATATGGTGTTGCAAAAACTTCATATGTTTGTACAGATGCATTAGAACTAGCTTCTGTATTATCTAGCTGAGAACTCACATCTTTTGCAAGAGGTTTAAAGGCCAGAGTAGTTATGTACTGTGTCTGTTTAGCTTTATCATTCTCAATAAATGAGGTGGAAGGTTGTATTGGTGGTGGAGACGTCAAAGGCGTATGAATCTGTAACGGCTTCCTCCACTATTGAATTAGTTCAAAAGGTAATAAGAAGATGATGCTTCTAGAACATTTGAAGACTCGGAAACTTGAGACTTAAGTATACAATCAAATATAGACTTTGGCTTTGATCATCGAGGCTTCTCATGAGTTTTCTGAGGATGTATATACTGTCTAATCAAAGGATAATTGAATTTAAATACCTTTGAATAGTCATCTTCGTCTGGATACTTCTGATACATAGGAGATAGATATGATGGCTAAATATTTGAAAAATCCGAAGAGGGTGAGCCATATATCTGCTTAGATTGAGCTGCATGCATATCAACTTCTATTTGTTAAACAATTCCTTGTATCTCTTGTACCTTTCAAATTTTAAAGTCAAAGTCTGGTCCCATATAATGGGCAGAGATGTATTGTCGAAGTTCAACATCAAAACGCTAAATCTGATTTTTATAAGACTGATACATCGTTTGTATATGTTCTGAAATAGAATCGACTTTCTTATGAGTAGCAATGTTTTGTTGACTAATTCCATCCAGCTTAGAATCAATCCTTCTTAGAACTCTATTATATGCTACTGTGTTAGATGTTTTCCAGTTAAGAACTTCATCAGATGGATTTGATGCAAGTATTCCTTGTGAAGTAATTCCTAACGCTCTAATATAAGGGCTATAAACAACCCGCTATGTTTCATCAGTACTCCTAGATAATTGAGGAAAATCATCCTCGTATGGCCCCGCCATCATACAGAGTATAGGAGTAGGAGTCAGAGCAGGAATTGTTAGCTTAGATCTACTAGATTCATCAGTAGATCTGCATGTAGACGACCTGAGCATCTCTCTAAGAAACCTGGGTCTGGATTTCTCTATCATCAATAGACCATTTGGATCGTCTTAGTTTGAATCATCACCAAGAGGATGATATAGTTGAGAAGGTTGGCATCGAGCTCTGAGCGTTTTCTTCTTCCTTCTCCTTTGGTATCTTAAATCATCATCATTACTATCTAACTCAGGATTGAGACAAATCTCATAATCTGGTTCACACATGGATGGGTGGACATCCCATACAAAGTGTCCACAATGATGACTGATATAGATTTAAAGTAATGAATAGGAGGATCATCTTTACCTTCCGTATGAGAGTATACAGGCTAGATCGAAGATTTGTTGCCCTAGATGATAGATCTAGATGTTCAATGAGCTGGATCATCAGGATTGCTCCTGATGTTGAAGGACCAGATGTGTCGATGTTGGACCGTGCATGGATGGATTTGATTGAGCCATCTCTCAATGTCTTCAGAATTAGAGGAGTTGTTGTATAAAAAGAGTACTGGTGAGGCGCATGGAATACCTTTTGATAGCTGGTAATCTATTTTGTTAGAATCAACTTTTCAAGCTCTTGTGAAGGCAACTGCTTCAGGATCTGAACGATAGTAGCCTAATCATTAGATCAATCAGTAACCATGGTAAGAGCATCTGAAGTAGAATTTGGAAAGTTTAAGTCCAAAGCATAATCTATAGACGATAGATCATCTGGTGATGTAGAGTAGCATAATGGATGTAGCATCTTGATCTGCTCCAGTGATCTAGATCTGAACTTGTAGTCGTTGAGACAAAGTTGGATCATCCAACCGGATGTTAAAATCAGGTGTTATGGTTAATATGACACTTTCGTTGTTGAGTGTAGTCAGCAAGGTACCAATAAGAGCATTTTGGTACGTTGTGAAGGCAATGTCAAGAAGGGATATCCTGGCTATTGTAGGAATATCTTTTCTTCTATGGAGTGTAAGAATAAGTCGTATAGCTCTAGCATGTAGATGTGTATAATTGTGCTCTCTCCATAAGGCGATCAGCTCCTTAGGGATTTCAAGCTTTACATATTGTTCTGTAGTTGTAGATCTGAGACCACACTGTTCTAATTTGAAACTTTGGATGATTTCTTTCACACGAGGTCTAGTAGTAGATAACACACTATGAATACTTCTCATCCAAGAACGGTCACAAGATTATATACTGTACGAACTCAACAATGGTAAAGAAGATTCACAAACACAATTTTCTACAGGCACTTGAGTAATTTCTATTAGATTTTTTATTTTATTTGATAGCACACGCTTTACATTAGAAGGCAAACTAGATAAAGACAAACTTAACGATAAATGAACTGGATCTAAAGAAGTTTCCATAATTCTTATGCAACTCTTTTCTTACTCACTTCCTAACCTGAATCAATGTTACCTGCCTGACAAAGATGCAAAGGTTGGCTATGTTTCTAGTTAAACCACAAGTAGTAGTGGAAAACCCTCTACAACATAAGACTAACAGGACACAAGGTGATAAATACTAAGGGGTACACAGGTGTTTTTGGCTGAACCGACTATACCTGACCACAAGCAAACCATAGTAAGGGAAAGTGTTCCTGATTTTGTTTTGTAAACCAATGCCTTACAGACAACCCTAGTGCACTGGAGATTAACAGAACCAGAGAGCATTGAAATAAGTGGAGTAAGACAACCACCGCGAGGAATGATTTTCTGAACCCATTATACTTATTAAGTCTAGGTCGTAATTCCCATCTACACTCAAATAGGTGACGATGAACTTAGGGTTATTCTGAAACTGATTAAATTGTCATTTGAAAGCCTACAATTCTTTGAAACGTTCATCACACCAATAACTAGGCTGCAAGTGTCACAAGCGAGCAACGTTGCAATAGTACAGTTTCACCAGTCCATAAAGAGTCTCGTGCCACCACCATTGCATTACACAAACTTGTGTCCCAACTACCCTTACGTCAAATTTTATATACTAGTTTTGAAATAAAAACTCAGATAATTAAGGATTTGTTCTCAAATTGAAGTGTAAACAAACGTTGTGTGGTAGGTTTTTCTTCTTGTTTTGTATATTTCGAAAACTAAATTGGAATTTAAAAGGGAACTATTTGTTTAGATAATTATTTGTATAGTGACTTATAAATTCTTTTATTGTTATGTTTGCCCGTTGATATATCCAACATATGCAAGATTTTCCATTTATTATAATGCATAAAATTCGTTGTCTTCACTTTGACCTCGTTTGGTAAACGGATTATCAACAAAAAATGAGCTGATTGACCATGTTTAGCTAATTGACTATGTTAAACAGTTATTTATTGTGTTTGGTAATTAACTAATTGGGTTGGTTGATTGAACCCAATCAACTGATTTTTAAAAAGCTTAGGAGGACCAACGTTTGCGTTCAGCGGATCAAATTAACGAATGTGCCCTTTCAAGAAAACCCAGGTTGAAGGAGGTGTTGATTCTAGAAAATTTATAGGTTTGCTTGTGGTTGGCTGAATGACCATGTGCGAAGTGCGGTAGCTAGTTGCAACAAAAAAGTTGCTCCCTTTCCTTCTTTAATTAGCTTTGTTATGTCGTTTTCTGTGTTGCCTAATATGCTATTATGGAAACTCTCTATGCACAATTTAAAACTTAGTTAGAGTTATATCCGCATTTGGGTGTTGCTTACTGGCGCTGGTGAGTGAGAAATTTGCAGCTAGCAACATTGGAGACGTAGGGAAGTAGTAATAGTGAGTAATAGTGAGAAAACATGATGCAGAAGGATGACGGTTGAGATTGGCTGTAAGGGAAGCAGTAACGTGGGAAGCAATTAAGCAGAGATGAATAGTAGAGATGGACCACTTGTTAATTTGTCCTATCAATAAATAGTACATAAACATAAGAAGATGTGCACTGAAGAAGAAGAAGGTTTTGTTTGTTTTTTAATATTTTAAATACTTAATTCCATTTAAATGAGTTTAATTGAAGTTAAGCAAGTTTTACATTACTAATAATTTTGAAAAGATATTTTTTAATTGTTTGAAAATTGTTTTCAAGGGTTACTTTTATTAGGAATGTTTTAGAAGTTAATTTAATTTTTCAAGATGTTGAATTATTAAATTATTTAATCATCAAATCAATTCCAAAATTATCATAATTATTTTTCTTAATTTGATTAAGATTAATAATTATATTGATTCT
>JANZLD010000002.1:43076672-43088732 GCA_026413575.1 Erythroxylum carthagenense
ATACATTTAATAATTATAAAAATAATAATAATAACAAATTTTATAAAAACAAAATTATTGTTAATAATAATCATAAAGTAATAATAAAAACAAATTTTATAATAAATTTAATAATTATAAAAATAATAATAAAACCAAATTTTATAAAAACAAAATTATTGTTAATAATAATCATAAAAAATAATAATAACAAATGTTATAATACATTTAATAATTATAAAAATAATAATAATAGCAAATTTTATAAAAACAAAATTATTGTTAATAATAATCATAAAAATTATAATAAAAAAATTATAATACATTTAATAATTATAAAAATAATAATAATAACAAATTTTATAAAAACAAAATTATTGTTAATAATAATCATAAAAATAATAATAATAACACATTTTATAATATATTTAATAATTATAATTATAATTATAATTATAATAACAGATTTTATAAAAACAAAATGATTGTTAATAATAATCATAAAAATAATAATAACAACAAATTTTATAATGGGTTGTGGTAGTGTCGGGAGACAGGGACAATATGTCCCTATCTTCCCTTTTTAGGAGGGACAAAAATCTTTGTCCCTATCTATTGAGGATGGTGGACACAACTCCGAAGATAGGAACCAAATGCTTTCGGAGATAGGATTTTTCTGTCCCCATCCCTGTCCCCACTAACAGGGACAGGAACCAAACATAAGGTTAAGGACATAAATCATTTTCCTTGGCAAAAATCCGTCCTCTCTACTTCCCTAGGAGCCTACCCAAGAGAATTTGCTCCTGGTGAACCTAAAGCACTAGAAGTAGACATACCAGGCCCAAATAACCTAATATATTATGAGTTTGATGATACAAGGCCCAAATAACCTAATAAATTATGAGTTTGATGATACAACACCAGTCCAAGTTTCCTCTACCATTGTAGGACCTTCACAACCTCCAACCTCCTTCTTCCAAGATGCTAAAGATCCTAATGATGATATTTTTATTCCTAATGAAGAAGGGCTTAATGAATTCCTAAATCGACTCCACACAAATGATGCAAACCCTAACAAAAGGCAAAGGATTTACATAGCTCATTCTGACACTTACAGCTTAAATGATAAAGCCTCTCCAACCATTCTCTAGTTGTGACAAGAACCGATTCGACATGACTGATGACTAAGATCCCATTTCTCACTGTAAGACCCTTATATTATTTTTCTTTATAATTACATGTCTTTTCTAATATGTTATTATGTTTGTAAGAGAATCTTTCAGATCCGCGTCATCTTTAAAGATTCTTTTTAACCTTTTAGGAATATTTGGGACTCATTTGTTTCCCACTTTACTATTTATTTTTTAAAAGTTGTGTGAATGATTGTACCTAAGGAATCTGTTCCTTAAATTTGTTTGTTCCGTTCCTTTTCTTAGTCTATAAAAGCAAGGTCCCACTATTGTTATACTCAAAGTTTGATCAATGAAAAATATTATACGTTTTCTTCATATGGTTTCTCTCTAAGTTCCCTCTCTTCTGAAAGCTTGATTATAGAATAATGTAGTTTTGATTATTCAAAAAGAGAAGTATGCTCTACACTTATCTCTTTATGAGAATTCTATATATTAGAAAGTCTTAACCATATATCCTATTTGAAGTCGTTAAAACGGAGAAAGGTTGGAAGTGTAAGAATCCTAACAGACGAGCCTTGACATTTGGTGTCCGCAGAGAAAAAGGGCTTATGTTTCTCAACCAGCATACCTAAAATTTACACTCTGATCTTGCTTTATTTTCCCTGATCTCTTATAGTCGACGATCTACTTCTAAGCACAAGATCTAGTATTCCCCGAGCCCTCTGACAAGGGATATTTTTAATACTAATTAGTATCAACCAATACTAACCAAAATAGTTGGTATCTGAACCCGATAAATATCTTGGCATTTAGCACAATTTGTTGACTATTACCAACCGAAATAGTACAAAATCTATTCCATTGATCTAGAGGCTGAATTATATAATTTTTTAAACGTTAATTTTTTTTGCACGTTAACCAACATTAAAGGCTATCATACATTTTATGCAAATGTTAGCCGGTAGACGTCAATTGTTCTGCTAATTTATTAGTCCCTTTCTTAGTAACCATTGCATCCCTTGTCACTAAAACAATCCACACAAATTTCAAGATGCATATACACCAGTCAACAAAATTTTTAACACATTTTTGACAAACAGAACTGTAATTGCGAAAAAACATAAATTATGAGCTATCTCACATGCGGCAAGCGTTTGAAATTGCCATGCTCAATTGAAGATTTTGATCAGACATTCTAAGTACACGGGAATCCTACAGGTTAGGTGCAACCTCTCGCAGGGAGGATTAGATAGGAGTCAAAAGAATAGATACATATTATATATTGCACTCATCTAATCTGTTTTTGTGAAGCTGAAATGCAGGATTGACCCAAGCTCCACAGTTGCATTGCATGCCCGCCCAATTGAAGGAACCCAACCGTGCTTTACACCCCATGCACTGTAGTTTCTCTCCCACAAAACCTTCCTGTACTGCTAAGTTAGGATTCCAATCAAATTAGCATTTTGTTCATAAAATATAATACAGGAGCAGAGTACATTGAGATGATTTAGCTATTTGCTTACCTGCTTCCATCCATTTCATGGGCTCAACAAATATGGAGGAGCATTCTGATGGTTCCTTTTCCCAGGGATCACCAGTTCTCTTTTTCCATTTAAAGCATTGATCTCCCTTTCCACGTTTATGCGGAACTATGTTCTCCTTTGCAGCAACAATTCTTCTACATTTTCTACAGCGGTAAATGACCTGAGGACTAGGGCTAGGTTCCAGATCAGGCTTATCAACAGCCATATGGAGATTTGAGATGGTCTCTGATTCACTCGGATTCGTTGCTGTTGCCATTGCTGAAAATTCTTCACCAGTTATATGCTGATAATAAAGTATCAAGTTTCTGAAAATAATAGGCGTCTTTTTCATTTGTCATTAAGAATAGAAAGAACAAGCGCATGACGATCATAAAGCAGCTCAAGGAATGCATAATTCAATCACAATTCTCACATCATGCAATCTAAAGCTTAAAATTTACTATTCTACATGCAATGAAGAATGATTTTTCCGACTTCCCCTCTTACACAGAGCCACAAGCATCCATTTACAAACCTGACGCTGCTGCCTTTAATGATGCTAATAAACTTTATAAACCTGACGCTGACGCCATGAATGATGCTAATAAACTCTTAATTTGAAACAAAATCTGCTAGAAAAGTTATTCTTTCATTCTGCAGCAAATCAGGAACAAAGCAACTCTACACTTTTATAACTGCAAGCTCCAATCTCATTCTAAGTCATATTAGTTATTCAAAAAAATTTCGAATTAACAAAAGAGATGAGAAACATAAGAACAAAGCAATAGAGAACGTAGAAGCAGTCTTCTTTGGTTAAAAGAAACAATTTCCATATAGCCCAGCTCTAAAATAAATAAAAAGTGCAGCAAATTATTCATTCCTACAAGAGGAGTTCCCGTCCTATGCCCTAACCTAAAACCAGCTAAAAATGATTACAATAGAAAGCTACTAGCTCATAGATTTGCAAAAGATAAATCATATGCTCATATAAAGGACTAAAAAGAAGTTTCTATAACCCATTTGTCCATCAAAATCACTTTGTTTTCCAAAATAGTAGCTCATGATTTTCTAATTGCGATTTTCACCAAAAGAGAATGTAAGCAACAAAACCCACATAGCAATAGTTAACCTAACTCCCAAAGACACGAAACTCTGAAACAATCACAAATCAGGTGAAGACAGTCGCAAACCTAGCCGTGATTTAAATATGAAAAAGGTAACGAAATTGAGGAATTTAAGCGAAGAGGAAGAGCAGCTATTTTGGTGCAGATTCTTCCCTTTTGCTTATCGACCGTCTCTACTCTCTATGTTTTGCAGTAAGAACTGACAACGGGAAAAGAAGTAAGAGAAATTGCATCGTTCCATGTTGTATTTTTGGGAGAGCGATGGGTACGTCATTATGGCCCATCTTACCAATGGATCAAATTAAACTAGGTTAAGTGTCTGTTTGGTTCAGCTTTTGGAAATCCCAAAAGTACTTTTTTACACCGTACTTTTTTACACCGCAGAAGTCGTTTTAAGGAAAAAATGATTGTTTGGCTGGAAAAGTAAAAAGTGCTTTTCAAAATAGAAACAGCTTTTTTAAAAGTTAGAATACAACTTTTTTAAAAGCTAGAATACAACTTTTTTAAAAGTCAAAATTTGGAGCTTTTCAGAAAAGCTCCCAAAACAGTTTTTTCGGGTAGAGGATTTGCGTCACTTCCGTAAATAACAATTATTAACGACTCTGTTTCTCTCTTGAACGTCTCGTCTGTTTCTTTTGTTCCTCACATCCATTCGTTTCTTCTATTCCTTACCTCTTCTCTACTCACAGGTTAGACTCACCTCTGTTCAAGACGTCGTTGATAGAATAAATTCCAAACAACCGCTCTTATACAGTTAAGCAACCAAATAGGAACAAAGTGCGGCGTTTAAGGCTATATTTGTTGGGACATTATGCCTTTAAATGAAATTAAACTTAACGGAACGAAATGGAATATAAATTAATTGAATATTAAAAAATTATTGTTTAAAAAATAGAAGAATTTATAATATAATATAATAAAATATTATCTAAAATAGATAAAATAAAATGTAATATATGTATAATATCAATGAATATTATACCTTGATATAAAGGAATGTATTGTTGCTTGTTATTAGAGACGAGGATGTAACTGATATTATAAAAAATTAATGAGGATATATTAAGTAGAACATATTTATCATTTTACATTTTATTGTAAACTTTTTAAATCGAAAATAACTCATTTTTACTGTTTATAATAAAATAAGATGTAATATTAAACCTTTCCTTTTCAATTTATCCAATTTTATTCTATTCAATTTTATTATAAACCCTTGTCTCAAACGATAAAATATTATTACATTTTGTTGTATTTAGTTACTACCTGCCCTACCAAATATAGCCTAAAGGCAGAGTAAGCAGAAAAGTTATTTAGATATTGCAATGTTTTGGTATCAATCAAGAATGCCGGCGTGCTAGGAAATAATTCTTCTAGAATTGGTAATTAACTTTTTATCAATGATAAAAGTGAGTTCTGAAAATTGGGAATGTGAAATTCTAAACTGCTAATGTTAAATTGTGTTTATATAAGAAACTATTTGATTTAAACAAAGAGAACGTGTAAGTATCGAAGGGAATTTAAGATAATGAAAATGAATAAAAAAATGTAAAGAAAATTGGAAAATAATAACAAGGTGTTTTGGAATGGATTGATTGTTTTTCTCTAAGTATTTGATGGTAAATTTATATAGTCTTCTCAACTTTAGACTTTTTGTCCACTTTCCACGTTTTAGCTCTAGCTAACTGCTTGTAACTATTCTCAACTTTAGTCTCAAGTATCTCCTTTGTAACTTACCAAATTCTAGAGCATTTAGACACGTTCTCCGTCATGTTCATCACTCTCTCCCAATATGTTCATCCTCCATATTCTAGACTTTTGCCATCCACAAAATCTCTGGCTAAACATTTGCTTAGTTTTCACGTTTTGGGCTTCTTTTACTTATGGGTTGGATTTCTTTGTAAGCTATTAACAATTGACCTCAATTATGTTCGGATGAGCAAACTAAACATATGGTATAGAAATTCTTTTAGCCTTTTGTAAAATGGGTACAAGACCATTATTTAAATTCTCAAATATGGATAAGTGGTTTTGGGAAGTTTAAGAACCAAAGAGATTCCAGTTTAAAGAGAAAGCTTGGAAATCTAATAAGGAAGATCTTTGCCCAGCCCTAAAATAGAGAAAAACCCTTGATTGAGAGGGAAAGGTGTAAAGATTTTATAAAGATTCTCCTATGTTTGAAATTCCTAATTCTCTGCTTGTTACAAAAGTTAAAAGTTCTACTTTATCCAAATTTCAAATTTCAAATTTCTACTACTTTCCCTAGGTTTAGCCTGTTTTGCTATAAATTCCTATCCTTTCACTCTATTTCTCACCTCAAACTCTAGACAATCTTCATCTTTTCCATTATTTTTCCCTTTCTTTGCTCAAGAATTCTCTTAGAATTTTATAGACGCTTATTAGACTATGGCTTTGATGTTGGAAATCAATCGCGATCGAATCACGGGCCCAGTAAAAAATAAAATTTTATGATTTCCAATCAGGTTTTGATAATTGTATAACTTGAATAAAAACACAAATGGAAAAGTAGGAAATTATACCTGATTCACATTTCCTTTTGAAATATTTGACAAATTTTTCCCCATGCCACCACGAGTTGTTTAATCGTTCAGCCTTTAATAGTATCCATAGAGCAACTTCTCAATTACTTTTGAGAGGAAGAACAAAAGTGCTAACTCCTAAACTTTCTTCCCATTAATAGAAAACTCATTGGGATTTTTAATTTTTATTAAAATTAAATTCTTTAATTATAATTAAAACCATATTCTAATTATAATTAATTTAACTTTAATAAAATCAAATATCTCATATTTGATCCCTAAAGTTTCTCAAACTTTGTAATTAAGTCCAACTTAATTAAATTTGATTTTTCCTTCACAAGTTACTCTTTCATGAGTGACCCATTAAGTTCCTCATATATAGACAATGATTATAAATTATAATTCTAATTTGCAATCAGAATCAGATAAATTAAAACTCCTTTTAATTTATCTTTAATTCTTCAATTAAACAATTTATAATCATAGATTAAGTTTGATATCTAGCAACATATTATGACCACCTAAATATTAGAAATGTCAAAATTGTTTGACTTAACCTGTCCATGTATGATTATGATGTATAATTTAATCTTTTCATCATCCAGTTTTCTAATTGGACAGAGTATAGATACAGTGTCTACTTTTTTGGTCTAAACATGTTAGTTCTTGCTAATTAGGAACTAATTTATAATTAAAATTTGAAAATACATTTTCAAATATCAATTCACTCTAGCCAGAGAATTCTGTAAATCACTACTAATCAAGAATAATAGAATATTCTCTTTAATTACTTTAGAGTGACAAATTCCTTATTGACTTCCTTAACTATCTCCTTACAGTTTATAATGTATACAAGTACTACCGAATGAATTATCATAGGATGGTTCATAAGTAGCATCAAAATATAGTAATTCCTACATGAGGTAACTTATTAATCTTAAGTCTAATGATCAATTATACAACCATCATTATGAGAAAATCTATAGATATATAAGTAATATTCCATTTGAGATTCTCATAGTCGAGTCAGTTCCATGACTTATTCTTTAATGAGCAATTAAACATTAGTTTAAGTAACTCTACACATTAATTTATGAGATCAATTATTTTCTTCATAAAAAAGAAACATAATGTGTGCTAGCTTTACCATTTCAACAATATCTCATCTTGATAAAAATGCAACTAGGAACATTTAAAAATAATACGTAAATGTAAATTGATCTCATCATAATTTCAATCACATAGTAATTGTTCCAAGGATTTTATCTTTAGTATTAAAACATAAAATTTAAATAACTTAAAATTAAAGAATGCATCTTATTAATTAAATAATAATGTCATACATCAAATTGCATCAAAATAATTGGCTACAAGGGCATAAACTAACAATCTTCTACTTGCACTAAAGCTAATCGCCTATGTATCTTATACCATATCCATATATATGTCAATTATGTCCCTTTTGAGATGGTGACTTAGTGAGAGCATTTACAAGATTCTCTTTAGTGGAACTCGCTCTAATACTATGTCTTCCTGCTCCACTATCTTCTTGATCAAGTGAAACTTCCTGAGTACATGTTTAGATCATTGATGATACCTTAGTTCCTTTACTGGTGCAATAAAACAATTGTTGTCACAATACAATACTATAGGCTCAATAATGCTAGAAACCAGTCCAAGTTCAATAATGAACTTCTTGATCTAAACTTCTTCCTTTGACGCCTTTGACATTAAAATATACTCTACCTTGGTTGTTGAATCTAGAATGGTTGGTTGTTTGAAAATCTTCCAACTTACAACTCCACCATTTATTGTGAAGATATACCTTAATTGTGACCTACTATCATCTAGATCTGACTGGAAACTAGCATTTAAGTATCCTTGAACTCTCAGTTTTGCTCCTCAATAGACCAAGAAAACATCTTTGGCTTTTTTCAAATACTTTAAGATGTTTTTCACTACTATCTAGAAACAATCACCTAGATTGGCTTAAAACCTACTCCTTATGCTCAAAGCATAAGAGACATTTAGTCTAGTACATACCATCGTATACATGATTGATCTAATTGTCAAAGCATATGAAATACAATCCATTTTTTCTCTTTCCACTTATGTCTTTGGAAATATACTCTATGAGACAGAAATCTTATACGACATGGGTAAGAATCCGCTCTTGGAATTCTCGATGCTAAACCTCCTTAACACTTTGTCTATGTATGTAGATTGAGATAACCAAAACAACCTATTTGATCTATCTTTGTAGATCTTTATTCCCAAAATATAAGTTGTTTCTCCCATTTCCTTCATGGAGAAGTTCTTAGATAACCAAATCTTTATAAATTGAAGCATAAGGATTTCATTTCTAATTAGCAATATGTCGTCTACATATAACATTAAGAAAATGATTACACTCCCACTAACTTTCTTATAGACACATGGTTCATCCACAATTTTTTATAAAATCAAATTCTTTGATTGTTTCATCAAAACGGATGTTCCATCTATGTGATCCTTGCTTAAATCCATAAATAGATTGTTGCAATTGCATACTTGATTAGGAAATCTCTTATATTCAAAACCTTTAGGTTATGTCATATACACAACTTCCTGCAAATTCCTATAAAAAATGCATTTTTGACATCTATTTGCCAGATCTCATAATCATGATATAAAGCTATAGCCAATAAGATCCTTATGGATTTTAGCATAGCTACCAACAAAAAGGTTTCATCAAAATCAACTCCTTATTTTTGTGTAACCTTTAGCCATTAACCTTTCTTTGTACGTATATACATTACCATTCGTATCAGTTTTTCTCTAAAAAACCCACTTGTATCTAATATGTACAATACCATCAAGCGCATCCACCAAAGTATATACTTGGTTAGTGTATATGGATTTCATTTTAGATCTCATGGCTTCATGTCATTTTAAAGAATCAATACCAGGCATTGCTTCTCTAAAATTAGTCACCTTATCATGTATGAGTGATACATTATCCTTCCCCTGTTTGATGCCTAAATCTAATCTAATGGGAGGACGACATATCCTACTAGTGTGCCACGGACTAAGTGTCTCTTCAACTCTTGGTTGTACATTGTATGTATCAACTTGAGGTTCTTGTTCCACCTCGATGTAAATTTGTGGTTTTTGAACTTCACGAAGTTCTACGTCACTCCTACTACTTTCTTTGAGAAAAAATTCTCTTTCTAAAAATATAACATATCTTGAGAAAAATACCTTTTGCTCAAGAGGATGGTAAAATTGATATATAAAACTATCCTTCAAATATCCTAGAAATTTGCATTGATTTGATTTAACTTGAATCTAATCAAATATAGCACGCTTCATGTAAGCATCACAACCTTAAATCTTTAAGCGTGACAATCTTGGTCTTCTACCAGTCCATATCTCATATGGTCTCTTGTCAACTGATTTGGACAAAACTTTGTTTAGAAGGTATGTAGCAGTTTTAATAGCATATCCCTAAAAGGAGATAGGAAGAAATGCATGATTCATTATGGAACATACCATATCTAATAGTGTACGATTTCTCCTCTCAGAAACTCCATTATGCTGTGGAGTTGTAGGAGGAGCCCATAGTAAGAGAATCTCATTCTCTTTTGAATAAACAAGAAACTCCCGTTCTAAGTATTCTCCACCTCGATATGAGCTAAATGTCTTAATACTTTTACCAGTTAGTTTCTCAATCTCAAGTCTAAATTCTTTGAACTTTTTAAAAGATTCAAACTTTTGTTTCATTAAGCACAGATAACCATATCTAGATTGATCATCTGTGAATGTGATGAAATATGAAAATCGACCTCGAGCATTAGTGAATATAGACCCACATATATGTAAATGTATTAGCTCTAGTAACTCATTTGTAAGTACTCCCTTTCCACTAAAAGGTAGTTTAGTCATCTTTGCCAATAAACAAGACTCAAAAGTTTAATATGATTTATAATCAAAAGGATTCGAATATCCTTTTTTATGTAACTTTGTGATTCTAGTTTCATTGAGATGACCTAACCTACAATGCGATAAATAAGATAGATTTTGGTTACTTAACTTTCTTTTATTGCTATTTATATTAAGATCTAGCCTTTAAAGATCTAATTTATACAAGCCATTTGCAAGTAATCCAAATTCACAATAAACATCATCTTTATAAAAAGAACAACTCTTATTCTTAATAATAAATACAAATCCATTTAAATCCAAATAAGAAATAGAAATGATGTTTCTTGTAATAACTATAACATAATAACAATTATTAAGTTCTAATACAAGGCTAGAAGGCAAAGCTAAACTATAAGTTCCTATAGCTAATGTAACAACACTTACGCCATTGCCAAATAGCAAGTTCCACTTCACCTTTCCTCAATAATCTAGTCAATGTTAACATCTACATGTTATTACATATGTGAGAACCACAACTAGTATCTAATATTCAAGTATGTAAAATAGAAATAGAAAGATTGATCTCAATCATAAATATAGCTAAAGAGGCAACTTCCTTAAGCTCTTTATCTTTCAGAGAAGCTAGATAAGATTGATAGTTCCTCTTCTAGTGTCCATGAACTTCGCAGTGAAAGTATGTACCCTTGTCATTGCTCTTCTTCTTGAAACCTCCTTTGGGCTTTACTACACTAGTAGAAGCCTTTTGTTTCTAGTTCTTATTCTTCTTAGAGCCCTTTTTCTTTATCTCAGAAGAATTCATAATAAGTACAAAACTAGGTTCCTTCTTAAGGCACCTTTTGTAGTCTTAATCATGTTCAACAGTTCGAACAATGTCATGTCTTTCTAGTTCATATAAAATTTCATGACGAACTGTAGAAAACTCGAACTTAAAGACTGCAACACCAAATCAATGCTCAACTCATGGTGCATGGTAAAACCTAATTGGGCTAATTTTTTAATATATCCAATCATCTTCAGTAGGTGCAAGTTGATTGAAGATCCTTCTACCATCTTGCATTGAAATAGTGCCTTTGAGAATTGATACCTCTCCACATCAAATAACTTCATCATAGTAGGTGCATCTATGTTCTCATACTGCCTCTGAAGCTCTAGAGACATGCTAGCCAACATCAACATGTGGCTTGCTCAATGTCATCAATACAACGTTGATATCTCTCCCAAACCTCATCAATTACATTTGAACTAGGCTCTAATAGAGCAGGAGTGTCAAGAGCGTACAACTTCATTTCTTGTTCGAGAATTATTCTTAGGTTTCGAAACTAGTCTGCAAAGTTTGGTCCAATCAGCTTGTTAGCATCTATAATGCTTCTCAACGTTAGGTTGGTACTTATCTTCTGATTCGATAACCGAAAAACATAACAGAAGCTAGTAATATTTTATATCCAAAACTAAATAAAATAAGAACTTTTAAAAATATTTGATTACTCCCACTATTTTATTTAAAATAATACCCTCACTATTATATTGAGAAATTATCAAATAATTTCCTAGTGGGTTAAGATCTTATTTCAAAATAATAAATCTCGAGTTTACTCAACAAACTAATTAAATTTAAATTAAGTACATAACATCTTTATCGATCACATCTTACGTGACTCCTAGAACTGTTAAGTGACAAATCTTTGTCTATATATATATATATATATATATATATATACCCTACCTCTAAATTCATATGATCATGAATTTGCTCATCCAAATTTAGTTAAGTAGGATTCATTAATTTAAGATAAAGCATATCTAGGTTAAAATGGCCTTGAGTTTACTCAACAAGTCA
>JANZLD010000002.1:43090303-43107938 GCA_026413575.1 Erythroxylum carthagenense
TTTGAGTTATTTGTTTATTACATGGCTGAGTATATTTGTTAAATTGCATATTGAGACTATTATGGCATGTGACCCCGGGTTTTGGGGTATTTTGACTAAATGATTGAGTATAATATTATGTACGAATTGCATGTGCGAACCGAATTTGTGTGAATGTTGGGATCGGGTCCGACGGTTCAGGTCGCCTCCGTGGGCGCAACCCGAGGGGCCGCCTCGAGATTCGGGTTACGGGGCTCGGGCCCAACAACAATCACGCAAATAATTCAAATTAAACAATTAAAGTTGTCTCTAATATCAGTATTGGAAACCAATTGCAATCGAATCATGGGCATAGCAGAAAATAAAATTTTATAGTTTTCAATTAAATCTTGATAATTGCATAACTTAAATAAAAACATAAATTGTAAAAAGGAAATCATACCTGGTTCGCATTTTCTGTTGAAATATTTGAACCATGTCAATTGCGAGTTGTTCAATCCTCCAGCTTTTAATGGTATCTATAGAACAATTTCTCAATCACTTTTAAGAGGAAGAACAAGAGTGCTAGCTCCTAAACTTTTTCCCTGTTAATAGAAAATTCTTTGAGATTTTTTATTTTATTAAAAATTAAATTCTTTAATTATAATTAAAATCATATTCTAATTTTAATTAATTTAATTTTAATAAAATCAAATATCTCAAATTTGATCCCCAAAGTTTCTCAAACTTTGTAATTAAGTCTAACTTAATTAAAATTGATTTTTCCTTTACAAGTTGCTCTTTCATTTGTGACCTATTAGGTTCCTAATATATTGACAATAATTATAAATTCTAATTCTAATTCGCAATTAGAATAAGATAAATTAAACTCTTTTTAATTTATCTTTAATTTTCTAATTAAATAATTTATAATAATATATCAAGATTGATGTCTAGCAACATGTTATGATTACACAAATATCAAGAATGTTAAAGTGGTTTGACTTAACCTATCTATGCATAGTTGTGATATATATTTTAATCCTTTCGTTATCCAATACTCCAATTGGACAGAGTGTGAATACATTGTCTACTCTTTTGGTCTAATCATGTTTGTTCATGCTAATTATCAATTTAATTTATAATTGAAATTTGAAAATATCTTTTCAAATTTCAATTCACTCTGGCCAAAGAATTTCATAATTAATCATTACTAATCAAGAACAATAGAATATTCTCTCTAATTACTTTAAAGTGATGGATCTTTTATTGACTTACTCAACTATCTCCTTATATTTCATATTATATCCAAGTAGTACCGACTAAATTATCATACGATGGTTCACAAGTAGCAACAAAATATAGTAATTCCCATATGAGATACCTTGGTAATCTCAAATCTAAGGATCAATAATACAACCATCATTATGAGAAAATCCACTGACTTATAAGTAATATTCCATTTGGGATTCTACAGTCGAGTTAGTTATGTGACTTATTTTCTAATAATCACTAGCACATTAGTTTTAAGTAACTTTATACTTTAATTTATGGGATCAATTACTTTTTTTATAAGAAAGAAACATTATGTGTGCTAGCTTTATCATTTCAACAATATCTCATCTAGATGAAAATGCAACTAGGAACATTTAAAAATAATACGTAAATGTAAATTAAATTTTACAATTATGATCTCATCATAATTTCAATTACATAGTAATTATTTTTATTTTCAGTATTAAGAAATCAAATGTAATTAACTTAATACATAAAAATAAAGAATGCCTTTTATTAATTAAATAATAATGTCATATAAAATTACATTCAAATGATTGGCTGTAAGGTTATGAACTAACATTCTACTCATCATACATCCTCCTCTTCCACTACAGACTCTACTAAATTTAAGGCTGTAGATGTACATCTCAGATTTTCTTTCTCTATACTCTTATATGCAAATTCCACCAATTTTCCTAACTTTATTCTTTATATAGTCTATAAAACTTGAGCTAGTCTCTATTCCAACTAAACCTTTATTGTCTTTTGTAAAAATATTTAATTAGCTTCTCAACCCTAAATCTCTTTATAGGTTTTTCCTTCTAACTAGATTTCTCTTCTTTCTGTATAGTAAGAGGTTTTATCCATTTTAATCACAAACAAGGTCTACCTATAACTATTGGAATCCCTTCTTCTATTGAATCCTCTCATTCATCTCTTCCTTATTTAAGAGAGGTGAGTATATCAAACTTTCCTCTATAATTCCCTCCATCTTCTACCCTAAAACTTCTAAAATCACGGTCAAAGAGTAAGGATCAGTCAGCTAAAGGGATATATAGTTATACCCTTCTTATCACTCTTCTTGGAAAAGACAAGGACTTCTTTAATTAATAACTCTTTCAAGAAACTAGAATCCTTATATATATTATCTTGATATTTTGGAGTCCCTCTAATGATTCCTTTTTTTTTTCCTTTTAGGTATGTCTCAATTTCAATTAAAGAATTTTTTCTAACTGGACTGCCTGTGGTTATGAAAGAATGTGTTTATTTAGTGGAGGAAATTTATGGTTTAAACTTCAACAATTTTATATGCTTTTCTTATTCAAAACTGATAAACAATTATGCTTCTTCTAGGAATCCCATCTCTAAAAAAGAACATATTAATTTCATCTTGGTCCTATTGAATCAGTTTGTTTTTTACCCTATAAACAACAATCCTAGTATGTAATTCCTTATCTTTTATAGAGTGTAAGGCAAATTCTTCACTTTTGATTCTATTTTTCTAGGATTCTTTTATAGGAATGTCTATCTCACTTTCTTTGTTAGAGGATTAACTTATAAGTATGGTTCATTCAACTTGGGACCCTTGCTTATTTCCTAAAGCTCAAGGATAAGGAAGGCCTTCCTTCTACTAATATTAGATTTCCAATTATCCTTGGCTTTCATCTATATGCTAGTTTAGTTAGCAAGTATTCCAATGGTGTGTTTAGTTTTTTACTGTCTTTGAAGTGTAGGTTAATGGACTAACTTAATCATATTTGAGGATTTCTCTAAGAGGCCTTATTAGCTAAATCTTCAAAACTTTTGAATCTTTCTATGTAATTGTTTACCAAAAACTTCTCCTGGCCTATTCCTCCTCCTAGCCTTTCTTTTGAGCCAAATTCTAGAGAAGTTAGAAGTTTCCTTAAGCTAAAAATTACTAAAGTCACGTTAGTAGAGGTAAAATAGAAATTCCTTTTATTCCTAATGAAGATATGCTAGAATCTTGACAAATTCTTCCATATCTCACAAGCATAAGATGTCTGAATAGTAATGTCATCCTTAGGGGAAGCCTTCGACCAAAGCTTTTTAAAAATTTCTCCTAACACTCCTTTTAGTTTTATGTAAATTTTTTAGTTTTTAAGACTTCTTAAGGGTTAAAAGCCTCTAAAGATTACCATGCAATAAGAGCTTCAGTTCTTAACTGAAATTCAACATTTTTTTCTTAAGTATGCTATCCTACATTGATTTTGTAACTCAGTCATATACTACTAGAGGAATTTTAAGCAATGTTGAAAAAAGTTTTCTGCTCTCTTAAAAAGTCCTGTCCTTACCAAGTTGTTTATTCTAAAAATTTAAGCCTCTCACAAAAATGTTGAATGGATTATGATGCAAAAGCGGTTAAGGTTCATGAGCTAAAGAATGGAGTTGAGACTTTAGAGAATCAAGCTATTGAGCATGGAAGAGTAATTAAATTGAATAAAGCTAAATAAAAATCTCTAAAATAAGATGGCAAGCGGCTTCACTAGGGATTTAATGAGGTCAAACAGACAATTAAGGAGCTAGGAAAATCATTGATGTTGTAAAAGGATTAAGTCAGCCTTTGTTAGCAACAAGTTCAATAAGCCAAATAATACCAAGTCTTTTGTATCAATCAATGGGGCGAGTATGGTTTTTTGACCTAAACCAACTTTAAACTATTTTTTCTTCAATTTTTTGACTACTGTTGGTTTTTTTTAATTTGAACTTTATTTATTAATGTTTATTTTAATTTATGATTATTTTATTTTGAGAATTCACTCTTGTTCCTTTATCTCAGGTCCTTTAAAAAAATTAAGTACATATGGTTTCAAATACTTCCCTTTGATAAACCGCCTGTGAGATTCACCTTCTAAACTAGATAACTAATAGGCATTATTGTTTAAAACTCTATGAATTCAAAATAGCCATCCTAATTTAAAGACCAGTTCCCTCATTCTCTATCTTTTGTTGAAGGAGGTAGGATCAAATTTCACACTAAATCCCCTTCTTGAAATTCCTTCCTACGAATTCTTTTGTTTTAGAATTTTAGCACCTTCTCCTTTTCAAAATTTATGTTATTTAAGGCCTAAAGTTGCACTTCTTCTAAGTCTTTAGTTCCATTAATATTGCTTCTGAATACTTGGATATTTTAAAAGCCTTTTGTTTGGTCATTCTTAGGAATGAGATTACCACTTCCATAGGAACAATGACATCATGAGAATAGGTTAAAATGAATAGGCTAACTCCTATAGTAGAGCATTTGGAAGTACGATATGCCCATAATGTCTCATAGAGAATTCGATCCCATTCTTTAACATTATCCTCTAACTTTTTTTTGGATTTCAATGATTACTTTGTTTGATGCTTCGATTTGAACTTTAGCCTGAGCATAATATAGGTTTGAATTCAAAAATTGTTACCCTAATCTTTAGCAAAATTTCTAACTTCTTAGCTAGTAAACATGATTCCTTGGTCACTTGTTATCGATTGAGGAATTCCAAATTGATGACTAATTTATTCTTTAATGAATTTTACTAAAAGATCTTGATCAACCTTCTTTAAAGGCTAAGCTTCCCCCATGTAGTAAAATAATATATGGCAAATATGATGAAATTGTGGCCTTTAATATATCTTTCCAATAAGATCAATGGCTCAAACATGAAATGATCATAGTTTAATTATATAATGTCACTTGGAAGCAGGAATTTGCTGAATTCTTCTATATCTTTGACATTATGGATAGCTAATGGCATAAGGTATACAATCGTTCAAGATTGATGGCGAATAGTAACCATTTCATTGTGTAAGTCATCTCTTCTTCATTCCAGACTAGTATGCCTTATATACCCCCTTATGAACTTGTCTAATAATTATTAATGCCTCAAACATCCTAAGACACATTAAAAGAAGTTTGTCATTTCCATATCAGAAAAGGACTCCTTCGATCACAAAATTAAGTGCCTATAGTTTAATTCTTATAGGCATTTTCTTTTCAAATTTTTCCAGGAAGCTTCTGATTTCTACCCTCCAATCTTGAGCTACTTCTTTATCAATATTAAGAATCCCTAGAGAAATCCCTTATTTATAGATATATGGATAGGATTTTTTCACACGACAAAACATTTATAAACCAATTCTTTGGATATTTATAACTCAAATGCAATTTGTGAAAGTTTATTTTCCTCCTAATTCTCTGCTCGAGGAATATACTAAAGTTCTAATTCATCAAAGAAATGTAACTATTGAACAATGACAATATAATAAGGTGACAAAGTTAAACTCTTACGTTAGCTCCAAGATCAACTAGAAGTTTTAGTGTAATTATCAAGCCTTCATACCTGGCCTAATAATTAGTGCACATGAATTCATCTTAAGGGAGAGAAGAGTCTTTGTCCCATTTGGTGTAGTTATGACTACCTTAACACCAACTGACTTCCTTGTGCTAGAACCATCAAATATCAATTCCCTCAGCTTTTTCTGATAACTAAAAATCAAATGCCCTTTATCCTTTTGTACTTCAATTATGGGATGGCTTGATATAAGAGTTAGTTAGCACCTAAACTTTATTGATTTTTTAGGTAATATATCAAGTTGAAGTCTATAAAAGTCATAATTAATTTTCCAACAGTCCCTTAAATAATTGGATTATTCAGTATATTTTTCATTAAGTTAGTCTGCAAAATCACAAAAGCTTTATTTTGCAACAAATAATGCATTAATTTTTAACAAACAAAGTATAATGCCAAACATAACTTAATGATGGGAACATAGATCTTTTCTGTAGGCTTGAGAATTTTACTAAAATAATCAATATTTTGTCCATAGTTACCTCATTACTTTGAGCCAATAAACATAAAATAGATTCTTCTGTAGAAAAAATATACAAATTTAACATAATTTCTTTTTAAGTTGGAATCAACACTGGAGGTATAGTTAGGTATTCTTTGATACTATCAAATGTCTTCTGATGCCTTTTCTCCTAATAGAATTCCTCAAAATTGATAGGGCTCATATTGGAGATTCCTCAAGCTAGATTAGCAATGAACCTCCATACGTAGTTCACCTAGCCTAGAAATCTCTAAAGTTTTTTTTTTCTTATTTTGAGGTAGCAAAAATGGCTCTTGATTTATTTATGTCTAGTTTAATTTCTTTATTGTGAACTAAAAACTCTAAAAAGTTTCTTACTTTTACTCTAAAAACAAAATTTAAGGGGTTTAACTCCAGTTTGTGCATTCTCATCTTATGAAAGGCTTCTTGTAAATCTTGGATATGATCTGCACTATTTTTTTATTTCATAACAACATCTATGTAAGCTTCTAATATGCAATCAAAGGAATTACTACCCATTTGAATGTCCCTTTAACTCTAGACATCTAAAAGTCATTTTGGAAGTATCGCTTTCAACTATAAAGATTTAATTATAACTAGAAAAATAATCTATAAAAGAAAACAAAGAATGTCCACTATCGTATCTATAAAAGAATCTACATTTGGCATCATGTATACATCCTTAGCAATGGCTATATTTAAATCCTTAAAGTTGACAAATAGTCTTATCTTTCCATTTTTCTTAACTACATATACAACATTAGTTAGTCACTTAGTATATGTAGCTGGTCTAATGAAACTACTATTAGACTACTGCCTAAGGGGTTGGCGGTGAGGGCAAAATTTTGAATTTATCATAAATCTATATATTCCACTAGCCTTGTACTTAACCTTATTAAATGAAACAGTCTTTAAATTCCTTTAAGCACTTTGCTAATTCCAGTTTTATTCTTTGATCTTAATCTTTGCTAACAAAGGCTCTACGAATTCTCCTTAATTACCTATATTCACTTCATTTAATAGTTCTTGGTTTTGGCTCTTGGAATCATCAAACTTTCTAGTAGCATATTTTAACTCTTAGACATAATTGTCCTTTATTTGTAGTTCTTCTTCTTCTTCCTTAAATACTAATTTTGCATTTTCACATGCTCCACTTTCTCAAAATTCTTAAGGATTTATTATGTCTAGAATTTGATTTTTATGGTTGCAGTGTCATTAATCTTTATGAGAATTCACTCATCATGTTCCTCTATAATGAGAATCACATCATCCTAGAGCAAGCACGATGGTAGTTATTTTTACAAACCTTTCTAACTCTATCCTCATATTTTCTTTATCTTTGTTTAGGGCATTCACTATAGGATAGTTTTTTGAATTTGTACTAGCTTCTCATGATCTTGGTAGAATTTTGCCTTCATATTGTCAACTTTTATGCATAATGGTTATGAATCAACCTAAACAATTTCTACTTCATTTCCCTTACATAAAAGCAAAAGTTGGTGAAAAGATGAAAGGATTCATAAGTTGGAATGGATCTAATCTCATCCTAATAAGATTTGGTAACTATCATGTGTGTTGACAATAAAGAAAAAAAGTTAGTGAAGACTTTCTTCCAACTGTGTAGTGAAGACTTTCTTCCAACTGTGATATTCATAGGGAGAATTTCCTATGCCTTGGTAGTTTCATTAGTAAATGCATCCATAGATACTTCAATTGGGATTCATTTTCTATCATTTTTGTTGAATGCTTGCTTTATTTTAATCGGTATAATATTTACTACAAACCTATTATGACAAAAAACTCTTGCAGTTGATCTACCATTGACATAGGATTTAATATACAGAGGTCTTATATGTTATTTCATAGTATCAACTGATTTTTCTAACACCACTGTTTTTGGAATTCCTAGTCCCATCACCAATACTAATATTTTATATTTTCCTTTCCTAGGATGGTTTCCACCTTCTTTACATAAGATTTACTAAATGAAGAAGGGAGTTTTATGGAAGAAACAACACATGATACCTAAATGAAAGTTTCTCCAATTGTAATGAATTAACTAGAATCCTTATCATGTCACTAAAAAAAAGCTAACTTTATGTGAAATCTAGGATTTTCTTTTTGTCTAGCTTCACTTCTCACTGATGATTTCTACTTTTCCTTTCATATTATTAGGGTTTGTAGTACTCTTTTTAACGAAGGCATGTCTTATAAAGGATGGCTTTATTAAAGTTGATTTTTTCAATGATAAAGGATTGCTTCTTTCAATCTTGGTAGTATACCTTTATCACTAAAGCCTTCTCTTTTGATTTTGAGTTAAAGTTATTGGATTTTATGGATGCCTTATTACCACTACTAGAATGGCAGCACCCATAATGGTGCTATAAATCGGTGCATTGTAAACTTAGGATTCGAGGATCATATCTTTGTATAAAGACTTCGGTGAAATTTGTCTAATGATTTTGTCGAGAAATTTCTACTTTATGCTGAATTCTAAGAAATTTTAGTATGTAAATTATAGTTAGGACAAAAGAACACTCACACCTATATTCTATATTGATGCCAAACAATCTTCCACAATCTTTAGCTTCTTTTAGATATCTAGCAATAGGTGTAGATCAAACCCAGTGACATTAATGGCTGCAAATGGTAAGTTCATCTATAAGCATAGTTTGGTCAACTTTAGCGAACAACATAATTTCCTTGTTGATTCTTGAACCTCCAATATAAATTCATCAAATGACTCCATGTATTGTAGTGTTTGTAGTAATCTTTACTGCTGATTTCTTCCTTTTAGGAATTCAATGCTTTGGTAGTAAGGTAATAAATTTTTCTTAAAACTAAAAATCAAATATCTCCTTTGTTTTGGAGGTGTCAATGGTGTACTACATTTGAGTATATAAAACCTACATTTTTCTTTTGAATTCAGGAGATTTGTATTTTAAAGAGAGGCAAGCATAGGTTCCAGGGATGCTGACTTTAGTTACTTAAGAATTGTAAGAATTTGTCTACAACATAAATGCATACCTAATTCTTTTTTTAGTGTCCTTTTTTCATAAGAATTTCTTCGTATTTAGACACGTTTATTACCAATTCATAAAAATCACAAAATTTTAAACCTTAGAATTTTTTCCATAATTCAACATCGAGACTCCTTTAAACCAATTTCACATACTCGGTCTCTAAGAGTGAAATTCAACATTGACTTCTCATATTTTTGAATTGAGTGATGACTATGTCAGTATTCTCACCACTTTTCTAAGTAACTCTACGCAACTCAACTACACTAACTTTGGGTTTATTCTAGAAAACTGAGTATGATTTTTTTTTTTCATTTTAGCATAGAAAAGGATTAAATTCTAGGCAACAAAACATACTAGGAGAAGGGTGTGCCTATAAATGAATTTGAGAATAATCTGAGCTTAAAATTATTGAAGTTTTTATAATTGAATAATTCTTTATATTGTGTAGTGAATCTAACAATGTGTTCAATATTCGATTGGCCATCTTACTAAAAAATTTGAATTTAGGAATTCTATAGCCATGAGGATAAGGATTCTTGTAGCCAATATGCTTTGGATAAGGCTTGTGGATTTTTGAAGCTATCTTAAATTAGGCCCCTACAATTCTTAAATAGCTTCTTTGATGGCATCCATATTGACTTGTAATCATCCATATTGATCAATTTAATTAATTATAGTAATCTTAATTGTAAAAAATTGATTATCTGAATATTTTTAACAAAAAATGATACAATTTAGCAAAAAAATCAAGATAAAATCATGATGGAGACTAGACACTAAAGACTAGTGACTAGATAAATTCAGAGAACAACTAATCATTGTAATCAAGATCGTCAATAGTTTGCATCACTTCTTTTGTATGTACAAATATTTTATTTAGTAATGTAATATTAAAATTAAAGGAATATTAAGAATATGATAATAATTAAATATACCTTTATCTTTAAATATTTTATCAAAATAATGTCTATTTGATCGATGAGTATGACTAGTCACCTTCGAATTAGTGCGTATGACTACATTAATATACAAATTAAAAAATAATATTAGATAAGATATATAAAAAATAGACAAAATTTAGAAATATTTTAGAATAAACATTTAGAATTATTACTCAACATAAGGCCATTTACTTTCGCGTAAGGAGACTTGATCTCAATGTATAGCCGCATGAACCAATCTAAAAGTACCGAACGTGAAGGAAGGAAAGTGCTGCACATCACATTGGTAAGGAACTCATGCATGGCTTGAAGTTGTTGCCTATACTTAACGAGCACAGGGAAAAGCACAGGGAAAGGAGAAACAATCTAAAAGACAATTGTCAATCGTGGCCCTTTGACTTTTCGGTTAAAGACGTCACGAAAACCCTATTTATCTAAAGAAACTAAGTGGATGTCTCCAACTTCTAATCAAGATTGTGGTCCAATGTTAGTTTAAACAATTTACTGTAACAGATTCTATGAGTGCTTAACACTGACAATAATCTTTTATACCAAATTAGTTTGGATGAGAAGTCAAACTTCACTTAAGAACTCTGCATTGACATGTGTATATGTTCTAATTGATGCACACTGAACCGGCCGCACTTTTTTGGGAAAATCCACAGAGTATATGTTCCCAGTAACAAGTTCATAGCTAGAGAAATCTATCATTGGCTCTCAATCTCCTATGTGCAAATGTCTCTAAGGAGACAAAGATGCTTGAATAGCAAGAAAGCCACTGCAACTGGATTGGTGGACGTTGAGAAATGTTAGGAGAACAAATTAAGGAAAACATGTGGTGATAAACTGAGATTTAAAAAGAAGGGAAGAGGGCATGTGTTGGGAGGTCGATTAAGGGTAGGTTACAATAGGAACAAATCTCCAACTCATAATCCACAATATTGTAATCTTCATCTTTGGTAACTTGAACGTAGACAAGTACCTGATTTAATAAAATTTATCTGTTGGTGTTTTTATTACATCTTCCATATTATAAAAATAACATAATGATATTTTCTTTTTCTAATTTTGCAATTATAAATTTATTTTTACAAGTAAAAATTTACGCTGCATGTAGTTTTATAATGTTTTATGCATACCCCTGTATCGATAGTAGATCATCAAAAAGTATGTGAATAAAAAACAAAAAATCAATTATATTATTATTATTATTCTTAAATATTTTTCAAAAAAATAGTTGACCTTGTTGTCCATCAAGATTTTAGTTTTTGCATTTGTTGTTTAACGACGTTGACAGGAAGGGCTGTTGAGACACGAGCAACCTAATGACCCCCGTAAAGCGATAGGATAGCTCGTTGACACCTCCAACTATTCTCTCTTGTTTGTCTTTTGGCCTCATTTCAGTAGACAATCTCGAATTCGAACATATATTAAAAGGCCAAAGGAAGTTTATTGTTCAAAATCAAACAACTAATAGGTAGAGAGTTGTGATCAACTTAACTTCCTTTTCGACAAAGCTGTTGCAACACTAATTTAATTTTGCATTGACCACAACAACTGAAAAGCAATTGCACGAATCAAGGGCCTGAAAGCAACTTCAGTACACTTCAACAATTCAGCTAGCCAAGAATGGCTTAAACGGTCTAAACTCTTCTGCTGAGACTTTCCTTTATAAGAAGTCTTGAGTTTGAGTCATGCAAAAAAAAAGAGAAGTGAGAAATTTTCCTTGTTGATGATCCTTTAGTCTCCTGAGTAAAACTCCTTAATCAGATCAATTACAAACGTTTCGTTTCCAGCGATAGTGTGAGAGTTAAAACTACTAGAGAACCTGATGCTGAACAGGGTCAGTAATTAATCAGTAGTTGACCACTTAAATATGTGACAACTTTTTGTGCAAAGAAGTGTACAAGCTATATAAGAACTTAAGGGATCTTGAGATTTCAGATTTACCTCCTCTAGAGATCTTAGAAGCTTAGAATTCATCCGACTAAATTGAGATTCCTAATGGAATTAAAAAAAAAAAACAATTAAGCTGGCCAGAATATTACACGTAATTGTAAGTAAGAAAGAAAAACACAGCATGCATGCAGTTTAGGCTGTAATTATTGGCGGACTTGTGCTGACAAGCTAAGATAGATCTTAGGCCTCTCATGATGAGGAGGAATGGTGTGGAAAAGTCCCTGCATCAGCTCTCCACAAATTAATTTGATAATTGGGGGAGCTCGAGGGCATGTAATTAGATCACTTATAACTTCTAGTTTTTTAAAAATATTATTGATTTTATCTCTATTTTTATTTTTTCCATTTTCATAATCATTAAAATCGTTAAATTAATTTTTGCATTGTGATATAATCTTTAAAAAATAATTTACAATAACTAAATGTTAATCTAATTTATTATTACTTATTTTTTGAAGATCAATTGTTGAATATAAACATATTGTTTTATGATCTGCTAGGTAGCACTAATGCCTGCTTTTCAATTGCCATGAGCAATATTGTGGCATCTTCCACACCCTCAGGAACTGCCAGGAAAACACCGTTTTCAAATGATTATCGAATGCACGAGGTACTCTACTCCTGCTTCACGCCTGCAGATACCATTTTGGTTAACAAATTACACTTGGTTCTCTCCAAATCGGTCACTAATAGTTAACTAGTCTTCCTCTGACTTTCCTCACCACACACACAGCACAGTAAAGAGAAACCAATAATAAATAATGTATTCTCTTATGATCCGGCAGCTAGGATTTAATGCTATTTTCGAATGCCTTAAAACATTATTATGGCATCTTCCACACCAGATAACCACTCAGAAAACCGCCAAGAACACACCATTTTCAAATGATTATCTAATCCAATCTTAGAGATTCCGTTGCACCACCAGGTACTCCAATCATGGTTAGTTCAGTCCTTTGACCTGACAATTCTGCTTCAGTTCATGTTCACAGTAGTTGGAAAATGAAACTATAAGGCTCTACTCTTTGTGATGCTTGCCACACGTTGCAAAACCCACCATGTGTCAACTCTCCAAGCTTCTTGTTTGAAGTCCTTTAGCTTCTGTGTCTTGGTTCTCTCTCTTGAGTACAGCATTTCATCGAAATCCCAGAAATCGAGATTGACAATTTCAAGCTCAGTCTCTGTAGCCAAACAAAGCTACACTATTAAAATAATCTCACGCAAAACAAGAACATGATGCTCTTCAAGGCTATCAAGAAGAAAATGTTGATGTTCTCTCATTGACCCTTCTCTAACATCCTCTTTAACCCCCGAGATTTGTCCCTTTCGCGTTATGGAACGTATGATCACTTCCAGAACTACTTCAACCAAAACCATCACTACCAAAGCTGTCAAACATCTAAAACTACTCTCTCCAAAACCTCTCCTTCTAGTTTGCTCTCACCACTCGCCCTCCAGACTCAATTTCTTCTACTTTTGGCTCTCAAACAAAAACACGTTCCAGTAGTGTTTCTTCTTGCTAGCTTAAAAACCAATGGTTGGTAACCGTTACAATTCTAACTCTTCGCTTGGGTGCGGCTATGACCATCACACTCTGGAGCCGTTGTCTAACAGTTCTGGATGTTCCATTGGAGTTTTGCGAGGAGGGTCGTCTGTTACATCGGAAGCTTTGGTCCTGGATAGTGAAAAGGGAGAGCTTGTGCGGACTCCGGCGAGAGTCGACAAGAAGGGGACGTCGCAGGCCAAGATTTTGTCAGCTCTGAAGAGTCACAGCGAAGCAGAGAGGAGGAGAAGGGAAAGAATCAATGCTCATCTCGCTACTCTTCGTGGTCTCGTGTCCTACACTAAAAAGGTTATTGTAGCTTTTTGCTCTGTTCTTTTCCCTTACGAAACCACTCTACCGTAGCATGTTCAACCATTTACAAATGAATTCATACCACGAAGTTGGTTGTTTTTCATAACACACGCGTTTAGATTTACTGGAAATGTTTTGGAAGAAAACTCAGTAAAATACAAGTGTAGTTGTGGAATTCAGGGATATGCTAATGGCTTCATCAGTTTCTCAACATAATGAGTATGAAATGTTTAATTCTAAGGCACAGAGAAGATTTAACTCCAAAATATTTCTCACCCCCACAGAAGTAAGTTTAGTGAGGCGTACGATGGCCAATTTCTTTGCTGGTCCGTTGAGCAGAAATCTGAGGGAAATTTTTAATCCAAGAACTCAATCCCATTCCTACCATCACAAGGCCAGATTCATTCTTTGTTGGCAGTTATAACTAGGCAAGATCTTTGATTTTCCAATTACAGGACAAAATCGTTAGTATTTAACTATATATTCCCGACAGTTCAACTTTCACCTCCATTATCACGGAAGCTTAAGAACTAATGTGATTAAGGTTTACTAGGAATAGAGTAGTCCAAATTCTGTTTTGAGAATGGGAAGTTTAGTTGGATATTCGCTGTGGCGTTGTTTCTTCCCTTAATTAGAGATGAAGGATTTATATGTAGTAATTTTAGTCTGTGTAAATAAAAGCAGCTAAAACTGTGTGATTTTATGGCTTTGATAAGTTAGGATGAATATTGAATGGATTTTAAGTGGATCTCCCTTGTCTTATGATATAGAATATAAGGCATTTTACAACTTGGAGATTTAGTTTACTAGGTTATATAAGTTTGAATGAAGCAGGAATCGACCTGCAGGATATGAAACTACAAACAACTAGCAGCAGATTTTCATTTCTTACTTGGAGAAACAAGTAAGAAATGAACAAGTAAGAAATGAACATTGTCCTGTAATTCTGCACATGGGTTTTGACTTGTGGTATTCTACACATGGGTTTTGACTTGAATACTATTGAATGATTTGCAGATGGACAAAGCCACATTGCTTGCTCAAGTCATTAGCCATGTGAAAGAACTCAAGAAGAATGTAAAGGAAGTCAGTATAGGACTGTTAATTCCAATGGTTGATGATGAGATTAAAGTTGAGCATTATGATGATTCCTGCGATGGAACATTGTGCTTCACGGCATCACTTTGCTGCGACTACAGACCTTCGATTCTGACTGAAATCAGACAAGCTATTGAGACTCTCCATTTGAAAGTGATGAACGCAGAAATATCAACACTGTTCGACCGTCTGAAGGTCGAGTTCGTTTTGAGCAGCTGCAGAAACAAGAATGTTGCTGATGATGCTGAGGTAAGACAGCTGCTGACAAAATCCATCTACCAGGCCTTAACTTCTGTTCTGGAGAAGGGCTTTGCCTCGCCAGAGTTTTCACCTAGAACAACACTTCCTAACAAGAGAAGCAGGATGTCTTTCTTTGATTCCTCTTCTTGAGATCTTAAAATTTTGATGTCTTTTGAAGTTAAAAATTGATGTGCCTATCTCTCCACTCTTGTGATACGAGTCACATTTTGCTTTGAAGCTGGCATGCGCTGTTAAGAAAGTCTTGTAAGAATTGCGATACCATATCTCTGCTTAAGTACTGAGGTAGGTAGTAAGCCCTTGTACTTATAGAATTTTGGCTCTACTTCTAATGTTCGAACAAGCTACTGCTCTCTTGTATACATGCGCCCATTGAAATCCATTGAGCTATTAGTATTACAAATTCTTTTTAATTTTGTTTTCATCAATGTTTTAAAAACTAAATTGGACTAATTGGTTGGACTAAAAATAGTCTAAACTAATCAGTTATCCAGTTCGGTTTTATTTAATAACCTCTATGTATAAAAAGTAGCCGGTTTATCAGAGAATTAGCTAGTTTTTCAATGAATCGATTTAACCGATTAGTCAATATATGGATATTGTTGAAACATGAGCTTCACATTTTCTTCTTTTACGAACCCAATCTTCTTGCGTTCCTCTTTTCACTTCTCCTAATTATTTTCTTCTTTTAAAGTTCTATTCTTTCTTGCTCAAATCAAAATTCCTTATGAAACTCGAACTAAAATCTAGAATCCTCGTGAACATACAAAACAAAAAAGCCATTTTCGACAGAGAATCCAACAAATTGAAGTCTAATGACCAATTTGGGGACGAGATGAAGTCTCACCCTCTAAGTGGAGATGGAGCAAGTCTTGGGTATGAGGTAGTTATCATTTTTTCCTATTTTTTGGTTATCCATTTTTGTGAAGGTGGAGAAAAGAACAAAAAAATTAGATGTTTATTTTTTTGGTTTAGTTCCTCTACAATGAGGAGTTATGTCCTCTAATGTGCACAATTAGTCTAAGATAACAAACTTGTTGAAGCAACTTCGATCTCCTACTTTCTCTGCGACTAAGCACCATGATTGAAGGGATTGTCTCTACATCCACTCACATTCCCCATGCTCTGGTTTAGGATTTGGTTTATTTCACTTTTGGTCACGCAATTTTATGTTCTAAACATATCCTTTCTATTTGAGATTTGTCATTATTATTTTATTTTTCTTAAATTTGGCCTTTCTATTTTTTATTTTGAAGGAGTACTGCTCGTTTGAAATTTTGGTGCTGCCGTTGTTGATTGGATGTATGGAGGAGCAAAAAATTTGAGATTTGATAAATGAGTTTTGAAGTGAATTGGTGATTTTAGTTGTCAAGCTTCTATAGAGCTCCAATTGTTCTTTGTTATTCAAGTTTCAATATGTTGAGAGATAACAAATAAAGAGATAAAGGCAAATGCTTCATAGAGATTTCTCATTCGTACTTAATTGATTAATTGGTTTTTTTTTTGTAATAGATAGAACTCTATTGCATTTCAATGTCTAATTTTGATAATTGTGTTATATATACTCTTTAAAGTATTGAATTTGTTGACTTAAAACACCAAAAATGAAAATATTTCGATGAAATAACATTACTATTTGCTAGAGCAAAGTTTAATAAGTAAGTACCATTATGATGTTGGTTTGTTTCTGTCCATGTGTATGGTCATCATTCTACTGTTGGCTTCTATGTTTATGTATGGTCACCATTCTATTATTGGTCGTCTGTGTATTTGATTTAATTTCATTCACCAATTGTGTATGTGATTTATGTTGGTATTCTGTGTTTAAAGGTGCCATTTTAATAATTTCCCAGCAAAACGATGAGCTCCCTTGTCGGTATATATTTTCAATTAAAAGAATTTGATTGCATACTTGGAAGAAGAAAGATCATGGAATTAACAAAATTACAAAAAATTGTATGAGAAATGTGTATTTTCAAATATATTAAAGTAGGTACATTTTTTATATAAAAAAATTAAAAATACTTGTAATTTATGAAGAGTACAGGTAAGATGGCTCTTTAGTCTTAGGTTTAGATTTAGAATAAAAGCAACCCACTCTTGCTCTTAACTCACGGTTCTTCTACTTTGTCACAAAACGAAACCATAAAATCCCACTCTTCTTACTTTATATAGTTAACAAATTAGATATGAACATGTACCCAACAATTGAAAAGGAAATTTTATAACTAAAGTTATAGGCTTCTTGTACTCAGTGCCGGCTCTGGGCAGGGGCAGCAGGGCACCTGCCCAGGGCCCACCATGAAAGGGGCCCCCTCTTTAACAGCCCCCTCTCATACATAAAACGTTAAAGTCATAGATTCAGCCATTAAATGACTAAGTCTTTAACGTTATTGTTAAAAATCTTTTACTTGTGCAGGGAGCAAAGATGTAGGCTT
>JANZLD010000002.1:43126595-43137876 GCA_026413575.1 Erythroxylum carthagenense
AAGAGAGTCAATGGTAATTTATATGCAGTTGGGTCTCGGATCCAACATTTATGATATTAAAGCTTAAGTATTAGGTTATGAGCACTCGGGATCCGGTCTCCGGGTCGGGTCCCGACAATAAATATGAGATATCAGATCTTATTTCGAAATAATTGATATTTACTTAGAATCATTTGTAATTCTAATTATATTTTAATTGAAATTAAATTACTAAAATGTCTAAAACTTATTATAAATAGGCTTAAGAACTAATAGAGTTAGCACTTCTTACTTAACCCTCTCTGTAAGAGTTACATAGTTCTCACAACCTGTTTTTTGGATATAGTTAGAGACCGGATACTTGTGCAGCTATAATGATTGAGATAGATCGATTTTAGAAATGAAGATAAGATAAGAATATGATCAAGCTTTGAAATAAGGTACGAATTAAGATTCATACTTTATTATGTTTTATATGTTAATCATTTTAAAAAATTAAAGTAATCTTTGTTTTTGACAAATCAAAATATGAAATTTTTTTATAATTATTCCATCGTGATCGGGATTGGATTCTATTTTAATTTTTCAACAATAATATCAGAGCCAAATTTTAATTCTATAATTTAATTAAATTGGCTTTATTGTTATTGGTTTGATAAAATTAAGGTTTAAAACTATCAAATAGTTTTAATCTTCTGGAAATTAATTGTTAAGTCTCGCATTCTTCCTTTGTCTGTTTGGTTATGAAAAGTAATTACCCTGAAGAAAAGTAGAATGCAAGTTCCCTTTTAGATTTGCTTTGGAAAATTCAGTTTACTTTTGTTACCTTTATGTTTGTTTCGGAATGCATGCCCTAACTTTTAATTTTTGTGAGCACTAGAATGTCACAAATGCGATCCACTAGCGAACAATCGGTGGTGATGGCTTCAAACCATTGGTGTTACCACTGGAGAAGCGAGGAGTGGTTTTATCTTGCTTAAAGCATGGTGGTGGCAATAGAGACCAACTCATGGTGTTCTGGAAACAAGTGACCACAACGAGAAGAAAAGGGCAATAGCAGTGTAGCAGAACATAGAAACCCTACTAGTGAAAAAACGATAGACGTGTCTTACATGTAGCTATCGTTTCGGGAGCACATCTAGAGTAGATGTAGCACAAATGCCAGTCAGGGCCTGTTTGTTGAGGGGTTATGGATGGAAAGGGATAGAATGTAATACACTTCTATAGTTTGTTTAAAAGTTTCATAATAGAATGAAATGGAATGAGATGAAAGCGGAGGGCTTTATATTTTCAACATCCCATAACCATAGAGTATAAACCCAAACACCCAAGGACATTCAATTACATATCCTATGATAATGGTATGTTAGAGCGAATACAAATCCAACTTAACATGACATCATCTAACATAATTTAAAAGTAATCAAATTAAAACCATTCCTTGCATTCATTGTCAAAAACTCACACTATTTTCATTGAACAAAAGCTTACACTGTATCCATTAATAAATATTTACAAAACCTTATATAAGTTCTACGAAGATGACAAAACATAAGCTACAACTCCTCTAATGTCAGTTGACAGATGTCTAAGCCATAACTTAATCCAAAAGGTTCCTTTAGTCCAGTCTAAGGAACTAGGTCTCCTGTCTCATGCCTGAAAAGCTACGTTGCAATTTTTATGAGTTTTGCGAACTCAATGAGCAAATCATCATTGATGATTTCACCTAGGTCAATCACACGAGATCACATAATTCACATATAATCATTCATATCTTGTATAATCCAAATACACACATTACCATGACAAATCATGATATCATTATGATTCAGAACCTATATATATCAATACAGATGCATATCAGACTCCACATTTATTATTATTGTTGTGACTAAGTGCCTTTTACATACAGATACAAATACTGGCCTATTGGACTCAGTCAGAAACATATATCACGGAGTAAAACTCTACGTATAGACAGAAATCACCGAGCAAAGCTCTATGTGCACAAAATCGAGCTCAAAGTTGTATTAAACTGGCTACTCTGGTCACAACACCTTTATTTGAGCATGAATTTTATGAAATACATAAATTATAGAATTTACCATGTATAACAATCGCAAATGATGCATAATCAGAATTTCATAATCATCGGATCTAAGTCTGGCATTCAACTTTCGTTGAGAAATCAAATATTATATAGAGTTTTGCAACAATTCATAACACTTCCAATACATACCCAAAACTTAAACTCCTCGAACAATTCATGTTCGGAATTCATAATACAATCAGTACATATCAAATCTAATTAGTCATTTTTATTCACATACAAGTAGCACTTCTAATAATATTTACATGTATCGAACGCCTCAGATAATTATTGTCCAGAATTCATTATACAATTCAGTACACATTCATCAATATCAAATTCAATTCAATAATAAAAAAAACAAGTCAAGGTGAGACCATCTTAGGTTACTAACAGTACACTCCAATATGCTATTACCTAGGTGGTCTAGCAATGTCTGACTGGCGTACAATGTACTCCTCTATATCATACAAAACACACTTACATATATCACAATTTTTCACAAATGTATAAGTATTTCTTTATGCACATCAATGTATAGACAATATGCACAATGCATGTTCAATTACAATTTCAGGTATCTTATCGAGATTTTGTCACCATATCATTCAGATAACAAAACCCTCATTAATATAATTTGCACTTAGGATTTGGACCATAATAAAACAATGTGAAACTAATTTCATAACCTAATTGATCATTTCAAATTTTTTTCTCATAATATACTTTCGGGTCAACTTTACATAATTATTCTAATAAGGTAAATGAAAAAATAGGCAACACTTCCTTCTTAAAAGTTGTTCTCCAATGTCATAAGTTTCTAATGATACCAAAATCGTAATTTGATTCATTATTTTATGAATTATGCTCAAAATACCACTGATTGTGTACATTTGAAATTTTGGCTATGCATGATCATGCATTCAAGTTGTATACCTCATATCTCTCAATTCCAATATCCAAAAATTACAAACTTTAATCCAATCAAAAGCGAAGAGAATAAGCTATAACTTTGTGAAGACATCATTTTTTGATTCGGCCTATATCAATACAGTTTATTCAATAACAATAGGACCTGATTTTTGTCCCTGGTAGCGCTATTGCCTGAGCCAAGACTTACTTTCAAGCTAAATTTCAAGACCCTTAAGGATAGAATTCAAATTCAAATTCTTATTAAAATTTGTATCCAAATGTCTCTAGTTCAATTTAAACAAGAATCATTTCATTTGGAAATCTATAGATAAAAATATAGCCAAAATATCGAAGCATGTTTAGTAAAAATATTCCAGTTATCAAATTTTAGCACACCTCATCATTTTCATCCTAACACCCCCTTTTGGGATAACTTTGCATGATCATTATGACAAGGAAAATGGTGTATTTCACTAACACTTTCTTCTGGAAAATTGTTCCACTATTTTTCCAATTTCTAATAACATTAGAATCATACAATTTGATTCAATATAATGAAAGTTATATCCAAAACAATTAAGACTATTTTTAAACTGTAATAGAACTCCTAACTCTACTTCCAGGTAGATTTTAAAATGCTTAGAGATAGAACTAACATTCTACTTATTCAGGAAAGTTATATACATATGTCTCTAATTTATTCTGAATCAATAATCAACGTATTTGGAGATCTACAATTCAAGATATAATCAAAATACCAAAGTCTATTCAATGAAAATTCTCTAGTTCATAACATTCCAACATACATCTTTACCAATATCTCATATATGTCATTCTAATTCAGGCATAATTCTCATACTACTAAACATATCATGAAGATCAGATTGTCACTTACTTGTTAGGCTTTCAATTCAGCTTAAACTTCAGATTAAATCAAGTCTCCATGCAAGCAAAAGTCATCACAGATGAAAACAAGTTGATTTTGGATAGCAAGATGAAGGTAACTTTCATCTAGTTTTCTTGGCTATTTTGTGTAAGGTAAAAAGTTGGTATTGGTGCAGCAATTTGGATACAGTTCAGGCAAATTATAGAGGAGAAAGTTGGAACAAATTCGGTGTAGAAAGGTGAGAGAAACAACAAAAACATTGCTACTGAAATTTGCTCCATCAACAAGCTAGGTGTCAACTTTACAACATAACATTTGTCCTAAGGCATGTCTTACATTTGCCTAATCAAGATGCTGCCACTAATCCACTCTAGATGCTGCCATATGTCACCAATTAATCAGTCCATATGTCTACTAATTATTGGTCCACTTGTCACACAATAATTGATCAATTTGTCACTTAATTACTAGTCCATTTGTCACCAATTAACTATGCCAAATGTCACTCAATTTTAGGCTTAATCATCCAAAATTTTCATGTATCAATTTATCCTACCACTTGGCGTTTTTCTTAGTCCAAATGTACCTCAAATTTACCAAAATTTTTGAAATAATGCTAATGGTCTCCAAATAAAATTTTAACACAAATAACTCACAATTCACATTTTAATCGCATTTATAAATCATTTATACCAGGAAAATGTCAATGAATGCATATACAATCATATTCATTTGCAAAAATGTGTATGTCATATTTAACTAAAGCATGATGTTCATTTCCTAATTTCTCAATTCTTTCTCATAAATCACAATTCTAGCCTTAACATGGGTAAAGGGATATTACAATTCTCCCTTCCTAACAAAAATTTTTTCCTCGAAATTCTTACCTAAATGGTCGAATAGGTAGGGGTACTAATTCCTAATATGCTCCTCTGTTTCCCATGTGGCTTCCTCATTCGAATGATTCTTCCAAAGGACTTTCACTATTGGGATCACTCGATTCCTCAGTTGCTTATTCTGATAGCCAATTATTTTCATTAGTTCTTCAGCATAACTCAGATTACTAGAGACTTCAATTTTTTGAGTCGGTATCACATGAGTTAGATCCGACCAATATCGCTTAAGCATACTCACATGAAATACATTATGTATCTGAGCCATTTTAGAAGGTAAGGCTAACTTATAAGCCAATGGTCCAATTCTTTCAATTATCTCATATGGACCAATATACCTCGGACTTAACTTACCCTTCTTACCAATTCTCAGCACACCTCACCAAGATGATACTCTCAGAAATACTCTACCACCCACCTGATACTCCATATCTCGTCTGTGTTTATTCACATAGCTTTTCTATCTATCTTGTACTACTTTAATTCTGCTACGGATCAATTTTACCTTGTCAACAATATCCTGAATCAATTCAGGGCCTTTGACAATTCTTCGACCCTCTTCATCCCAATATAAAGGCGAATGACACTTTCTACCGTATAACACCTTGTATGGAGTCATACCGATACTGCTGTGATATTGATTGTTATAAGCAAATTCAATTAGAGCTATATATATATATATCCCATGCTCCTTGAAACTCTAAAATACAAGCTCTGAGCATATCCTCAATAGACAATTGTGTTGGTAGGACTTTCACTACGTATGCACTTGATACAATTGAAGCTGAACTAAAGGAAAAAATTCTAAATAAAGGAATTGATAAGGAAAAAATAAACAATCAGAACAACTTTATTAAGAATAAGTGGAGTAAGTGTTTTGATTTATTTTCAAATGGAGGTAGTGGATTTGCATAAAGTCTATTAACGAATATGTGGACTACTGAGCCATAAGTGTGGGAGGCCTTGATCCAGGTGAACTTGTTTATTATTTTGTTGGAAGAAACTATGATATATGTTGTGATTTGGTTGATTCATTAATAAGTTTTTTTGTAACAAGCTAAACCAGAAGTTGCTAAGTGGTGACAGAAGCCTTTTCTTAACTACGAGAAGATGGTAGAGATTTATGGACATGATAGAGCAAATGACAAGCATGTTGAAACATCACAGGCGATAAGAAGGTGCACCATTTCTATCGATAGTAGGTTTTTCCAACACCATGGATGAAAATGATGACATTTGGACTCACAGTGACTTAAGTTTTGAAGACAATGTAACGATAGATGGTGATCGCATTGAATCTCTAATGGGGATGCCAACTCATTCACAAAATGCAAACTCAGGACCATTACAGAAAAGGAAAAACCGGGTAGATGATGGTGAAGAGGTAATCAAAGATGGCCTTCAGGCAGTTGCAGAAGTTATTATAAAATCTACTTCATTGTTAGTTAAACCACTTCCCATTTCAGAAGAAGAAATTTATAATCATTTGGTAGAGTTGGGACTGGAAGGATCAAAATTGTATGAAATTTATCTTTTCCCTATTCGTAGGCCTGATGAAGTTAGGGCATTAGTTGGTGCACCAATAAATATTCAGAAGAACATGTTGGATTTTATGATATCTTCTTAATAGAAGACAGGTGTAGTATATGTTGATGACTTGGTATCAGGTCCTTTTCCCTTTACTCAATGTGTAAATTTTGTTAGATATTTGTATATATTTTGTGGATAAATTTATCACGAAGCCATGTAATTGAGGGAACTATGAGGAATTTACTTAATGAAAGGAGTTTATGGTTATTTTGTTTCTCTTTTACAACAATCTAGTAATTGTATTTCCTTAGGAAATTTACTTACAACAATCAAATGTTTTATCTCTGTCACGATCGTGCAACTCCCGCTTTTTCCTCTCTGTCACGATCGTGCACAAGCATGATCGTGCAACTCCCGCTGTTCCCTCTCTGTCACGATCACCAGGTGACTATAAAGGGCACCCAAACAATCTTATCAGAAACATCTCCGATTCTAGCCAATGACAGTACTTCCAAACTTTCCAACTTCTTCAGTGCTGGCAATATAGTTGGGGAATCAATCCTTAGGCAATCATCAAAGTGTTAATGCTAGTAGATGTAAGAAGAAAGCATCAACACAAGTTTATAGATTGTAAAGCAGGGGCAGAAGAGATAAGTGATTGAAGCCCAACATCTGAAAATCAGGAACCAATCAAGGATAACGTACTGAGAATAAGAAAGCTAAGAGGTGAATGAGTAGCCTTAGTGTCACAGGGGTGACTAGCCACAACGCACTAATTTAGTCACAGGGGTGATTTTTAATTAGTCACCCCGTGACTAGCATTTAATTAAACTAGCATTTAACTTATTAAATGCTTGTCATGTAAGGTGATGCATGACTAGAGTTAGAGCTATAAGATTGATGACAGGTAGTTAGCAGATAAAATGAAGCTTCCTAGCATGTTTTACAAAATGGTGGTTGAAGAGTTTGGAGTTTTAAACAAGTAAGTATCGTATGGTTCTTCATGATATGTAAGATGAAACATGCATCATGTTAGTTAATAGTTAAGTGTTTATAATATGAGGATATATATTTGTTGAAACCTGAGTAAGGATTTTGGGTGTGCTCCATGCCTTGCTTTTGCATATTTCATAATCAATGTTAAATAAGATGTTGTTGAAGTGATTTTTTTAAGTTAGAAAGATCATTTAAAATGTGTATAAAAGAATGCAAAAAAATTTTATGAAAGGTGATATGCATATGCTTTGTTTTCACTGTATTTGTGTGAATCTCGTTGGATGTTTTAGGAATAAACTAAAATGAGTTTAGAGTTAAAAAAAGGTGTTAGGTGATGTCGTGATACGGGAAAAAATAAAAATGAGAAGTTAGAGATGAAATGAAGGTGTTGAGGAAGATGAAAAATACAGAAAATGTGAGGAATGCGTATTGAATATATGTAAATTAATAGTTCAGTTTTTGATGTTGTGATTAATCATAGATTTTGATTTGTTTGTGAATGAGTTGAGCTGAATGGAAGTCGAAATGAAGAGAAAATAATAAACATAAGTTCGAAATGACAATCGTGATAGAGGAACCTTCTATGGAGTGCACGATCATGATCGAGAGGAGAAATTAGGAATTGCATGATCGTGACAATGAAGAGTTATCTGGAAAAGTACGATCATGACAAAGAGATTGCATCTCCCAGTGCACGATCGTTCAATTCCTAATTTGTTTTAATTGTTTGTATATATTTCTATATAAATAAAAATATAAATAAATTATTTTTAAATATAAATCATTTATAATAGAATAAAATAAATTTTAATATAATAAATTAAAATATATTAAATAATTAATTATAAATTGTATATAATTAATTATAAAATAATAAAATTTTATTAAAATCTTTATTACTTTAAAATAGAAAAATATAGAAAATACAATCGTGACTTTTTAATTGGAAATTATTTCTATTTGAAAATCATAACGTTAAACCTCTTGCAATAACCATTTTAATATAACGGATATAATAGTCATTTATTATACATTACATTCCATTTCATCTATCTTCCAAATAACATTTTATTACATTACATTATGAACCGTGTCATTTATTACATATTACATTCCATTCTATCTATCTTCCAAACAACATTTTATTACATTACATTATGAACCGTTTCATCCCTTCCAAACAACTTTTCACTATATTACATTTCATTCCATTATAAACGGTTCTGTTCTGTTCCATTCCATTTCGTTTCATTCCATTAATTAACATCCAACAAATGGGGTCTCAATGTTTCACATTCTGTTTTGTTTGTTTATATATATGTTTAATTAAGATAAAATTAGTTTAAATCCCTAATAAATTTGGAGAAGCATTTTCTAATTGTTTGAAAATCCTTTTCAAAAGTTTATTTTATTATACTAGAATTTAGTATAATTTTTCGAGGTGTTGAATATTAAATTAAATTAATTATCAAATCAATAATTGAAATCAAGTAAATATTTAAAAGAATCATCTTTCATAATTAAATTATACTAGCTAAGTAATGAAATGAAATGAAATTAATTAAGATAAGATCTTAGTTTTCAATATTAAAGTAATTATTTTTCTTAACATGATTAATATTGATAATTTGATCGATTCCTAATTTAAAATTAATTAATTATAATCCTTCAAATTAAATTTTTTTCTTAAGTAATTAAGAAAGGTATTTCTTAATTAAATTTATTTATTTCAATTTTATTAAAATGAATTAAATTTATTATTTATTTGTTTAGCGAATTATCATTCAACTTATTTAGAAATTGTTTCTTTATTTATAAATAATAAGCTTCTTGATTTATTAGAGTAAATTTTGAAATTTTTTTCCTTTATTAATTAAGAAAATGAGCTTTCTTTAATAGTTTTGTAACATATTAAAGAAAGATTTCTAATTAATTAAGAAATCAATCCCTAAATAAATAATATAAATAAATTTCTTAATTAAAATTAAAATTAAAATTATTTAATTTAATTTTGAAATTATTTTCCTTTTAATATTAAAAAAAGTTTTCTAATTAAGGAAAAGTAATTTCTAGTTAGAATAGAAACAATTTTCTAATTGGATTAGAATGTGTTATTTATATAATTTTAGAAAGGAGTTTTTAAAATTATAATAAGTAAGAAGTACAATTTATTAAAAAAATTTTTCAATTAAATTTTGTTAAAAGAGGCAATAAAATTGTAAATAATTTCCAATTGGATTTGAAAATTATTTTCAAATCAAATTAAATTTGTATTTGTAATAGAGATTTAATTCAATTAGAAATAAATGAGTTTAATCTAATTTAATTTTTCTGAAGAGTTAGAAATATTATTTTAGATTATGAAGATTAATAACTAAAATCAAACGAAGCTTGATTTTTTATGCATATAATTTAATTATGAGTGCATAAGTTGCATACTTTATTTATATGTTTAATATATATGTTGGATGCATGTTAAATTTTATGTTTTATATGTGTAATATTTTACATGCAATTTTGCATTTGATGAGACAATCCCTCGTTAAAATATTAAATACACTTTAAGAATGTGATTGTTGCCACCCATTGTTATAAAAATAAACTAGAGTTCTATTTATTGTTAGGCTTTTTAAGCAAACTTAAAGTCGCTTTAACTCGAATATGTTTAGTCTTATGACAGTGAGTTCTACTTAACTAAATTTGTGTAATTTGGAAAAGCAAACTCATGATCACATAAATTTACAGAGAGAGTTTTGAATAACTTATAAGATATATTTTGGTAATAGTTATCACCAAACGAATCTAAGAGTTACATAAGATATGATTGATAGGTTGTTATCCAATTTAAGTTTAATTGATTTATTAAGTAAACTTAAGATCAACTATATTTAAATGAGATCCTAGCTTACTAGAAAGATTAGAGTGATCTTTTTGAATAGTAGGGAGGGCTATTATTTTAAATAAAATAACAAGAATAACCAAATATATGATTATAGTCCTAATCTCATTTAGTAGTCATGACATAAAATTAATTACTTATTTTTCTTACAATTATATTTTATAAATTGAGTAGAATTTACCTTGTTTAAAATGGTTGATATTAAGAGTTAGTGAACCTAATTTCTTGGAAATAGGTTATGCTTGAGAAGAGTAGTATGCCAATTATGCAATTTTGTTATAAACCTTAATGAGGATTTGGTGACAAAGTCTTAAAGATATGTCAAAATGTTATAGATGACAAAATGTATTGACATTTTTAGTTGATTAATGCCTAGTAAGCTTTAATGACAACTTGTCTGATGTATGTTAACATTATGATAGTAAGATATAAGAGGTTGCATGAAGTAAAGCTGAAAGGTATAATACCCTGATGAAATTGTTTCACTTTATTTAGCTTACTAAATGCATACTTATGGACTACAATTATAGACGTTGATAATAGTTATTATTAGAAGAAAATGTTTACGTGACTTTTCTTGCCTATATAAGATATGATAAAGATCACATCTATTTCTAGTTCTTACTTATGAGCATTTGATACTAAATTTATATTCAACATTATTATAATATTTAATGCATGATAAGAAATAGATTGTTGAGTTAAAGTAGTTGATCCAATTTTATACAACTAGTTTGTAAGTATTGTATCAAAGGAGATTTATGCTTAACAAGTGGCAAGAATTCAAAATTTGATAACTGAGACTGTTGGTACCGGGTCCCGTTTCCTATCCCGAGGTGACCGCTCGGGGTCGGCGAGAAGGGGGCACACGAAGGAAGAATCGAAAACATCCAACAACTAAAGAAAACAGCAGCGGGAAGAGGAGTGTAGCACCCCACTCCCAACGAGACCCGAACCCGACATCCACGGTGATATCCGGGCCCGTGACCTGCGAGGGTGGCGTACTAGAACGTTTACTATTTTTTTTTAAAACCTCATATGACAATTTCTTTTTCTTTTAAAAACGATGAGTGCGCATAAACAATCAATGCTTTGGC
>JANZLD010000002.1:43144235-43157379 GCA_026413575.1 Erythroxylum carthagenense
AGGATAATTATTTTACGGAGTCCCGAACTGCCTACAATTTTACATTGTAAAGTATATATTTTATCCATATATATATATATATATATATTACATATTGTATATATTTACAAATATAGTAATCTCGCGGTGCAGTCTATGCGCAAAAGACATCTACATGATTCTAAATATCTGACATAGGTTTGTATATAAAGAGACAACACTGTTGCCTATGCATGTGCTCTGTGCCACCTTTGACTCTTTGGCTCACAGAGTCTCCTTCCTTCTTATCGCTTCCCTACACATATATACATATTGTCTCTTTCTTTTGCCCTCTTAAAGTTTGAAGCTTTTACATAAAACTAAAACCAATCTGATTTTCTTACATACATGTCTGAAACACAAAGACCAAACATGTCCAGGCCTGGACCTTCTTCTTCTATTTGGCTGTTTTCTTATATGAAACTCCAGTTCTTTTCTCGTATCAGGCGGATACTGCAATCAAAAGCAACCGAAAGGAATAAAAAACCAAGAGCCAAAGTTGTGACAAGTAATAAGGAGGTGGAAGCAGCGATTATTGATGACAGAAAAAATGAAGATGTCTCTGCGCTGTTGCAAAGATCAGTGAAAAGACTTCACTTCGGAAGTTGGGAAGAGAAGGAGGTGGGAGCCATGGAGATTGGGAAGCTAGCCAAAGAAGACGTGAGAGCAAGAAAGTTGATGGCAGAGCTGGGTGTCATTCCTGTCTTGGTTGCCATGGTGGCTTCTGATCAGGTGCCTAGCCGCTGCCGAGTGGCCATCAAAGCTTTGAAAGAGCTTGCAAATGGATCATACACGTAAGTTTTGTTCTTATTAATTTCTTTACCAATTATTAGTTTCCTTCTTTTGGTTCCGCGAAAACAAATTCCATTCCAGCTCTATTAGACGCTGACACATGCACTACTTGCTAGTAAGCACAAAATTCTATGCCTTGTGACCTGGGAATATTTTGGTTTCAAAGGTGCTGGTGGGTTTGGAGGATTGTCAACGGAGTTGGAAATTGTTAAAAAGAGTTTGGCCTTTTGGCAGGATATATAAACTTTTGGGATTGTTCTATCTATGTGGTTATCGGAACCTCTGTCCAATATTATCTTGTCTTATTTTGTCCATGAAATCTCAACTATTTATTTTGTGGGATCCACGCGGGGTCTACGCGAGACTTACATAAAATTTATATAAATAAATGACTGAGATTCATTGGACACAATAAAATACCATAATATTGGACAGAAGATCTGGACTCGTTATCGAGTGATAAAACTATAGTGGGGACTCATTTCGATTCTATCAATAACTAGATTGTTGGTGAAAGGTCTGTAGATACACTTGTAAACAATAGAGGGATGCCTTTTCAGATTATAGTTTTCAATTGTTTTTTTAATCTGTCTGACTAGGAGTTTGTACGAGTGGAACATTTTGTGTCAAGGCAGAATATGAATTTAAAAAAGACTGGTCACAAGGGAGTTGGTCCTTCCCAGTTTGGAACTGGCCTTTTCTTTTTTAAAGATGTTAAGCTGTTTTACTTTTTTCATGAAACCTACAGGCTACAACCAAACACATGGCATGATCAGAATAACTTGTTGCTATAGAAGGGCATATAAGTCTTGGTTGTGCGGGCTAGTTATTTAGGTTCATTTTGCTTCCACATATGTAGGTATAGTGTTTATGTATAACTCAAGTCTCGATAACCTTCCGCTTTCAGGCCATCAAAGAATTCTCAACTACTTTATCTAAAACTGTAAGGTATTTATTACGCAGGTGGGCCTTATAATTTATCTTGGTCTACCGTTGGTGCTTTTAGTGTCACTTCATGATGGTATATTTCCGTATGCCGATATCCTGTTCCAAGTCCCCCCATAGACATAGACCTGGAGGTCAAAAGAGAAATCGAGAATTAGAACAGAAACGAAATTACTAGAAAGTTAATAGTTTTACTATTATTTACTATTAAATATTAAAAACAATAGTAAGAAATTTTTCGCATATTTAGTTATTATTTGATTTATTTTGCAAATAAATAATTAAAATATTTTATAAATAATTAATAAAAATTTTAATGATTTATAAAATTATTAATTTTTAAATAATTATAAATGACTTTTATGATACGAATAAAAGTATTAATAAAACAAAATAAAATAATTAACGATAATTTAAGAATCAATATTTTAATAATATCTTTTATCTTTTATTTTCGATATTTAATTCCAACTTTTACTCTCCTCCCCTCTACAAATAAAAGTTAAGGATTTCAAAGATCTATTGCCATTCTTACCTCTGTATTACTAGTTACCAAACAAGATCTATCGGTAACCATTTCATCAGTACAAAAAAGAAAAAAAAAATTGATTGGCAGAAGAAAAGATGGAGAACTAATTGCTGACTGTCCCCTCCAATCTTGTTGACTTTCTCTGACATGCTTATCTAGAGTTAGTTAACTAGTTTGGTATCCATCATGTTGATAATTTTAATTTCAATAATGTGGGATATTGACATGAAATTCTTCCCTCAGGAACAAGGCTGTCATGGTGGAAGCAGGAGTGCTGTCAAAATTACCAAAGAACATTGGCAATTCAGAGGAGTCAACAAGGCAAGAATTTTCAGAGTTGATCTTATCATTATCCTCATTGGCGAATATTGAATTCCCTCTTAGCTCATCAGAAGTTCTGCCATTTGTAGTAGGAATTCTTGACTCTAGTTCAACTTTGGAAACCAAAGAGTTTTGTCTAGCCACTTTATACAACCTTTCAGCAGTGTTAGATAATACATGGATCTTAGTCTCCAATGGTGTAGTTGAAACTCTCTTGAGGCTTATATCAGTGAAACAACTCTCAGAGAAAGCGCTTGCAACTCTAGGTCATTTAGTGGTGACTTTAAATGGGAAGAAAGCAATGGAAAACAGTTCAGTTGTGCCAGAGAGCTTGGTAGAGATACTAGCATGGGAGGATAAACCCAAGTGCCAGGAGTTGTCAGCTTACATTTTAATGATTTTAGCCCATCAAAGCTCAGCTCAAAGAGCGAAAATGTCAAAATCCGGCATCGTTCCTCTGCTTCTCGAGGTAGCGTTACTGGGGAGTCCCCTTGCTCAGAAAAGAGCTCTGAAACTACTCCAGTGGTTCCAAGATGAAAGGCAAACAAAGATGGGACCACATTCTGGGCCTCAAACGAGAAGGATTGTAATGGGGTCGCCTGTAAATCACAGGGAGGCTCAAGAAGGAAAAAAGATGATGAGGAGTCTGGTGAAGCAAAGTTTGTATAAGAACTTGGAGATGATCACAAGAAGAGCAAATGCTGGTGAAGAGTGTTCTAAACTCAAGACCTTGGTTGTAAGCACAAGCTCCAAGAGCTTGCCTTACTAAGGATTTCCATTCATTGCCTTCACTAAATTTTGAGGATTTTTCTAGGAATGCAATTATTTGGCAATGCTCGTGCATTTATGGCGTTTCCAGATAATAGAGGACGGGAGACTGTCAGAGTAAGGAAATAAACATGTGTCTATTCTCTCTGTAAATTGGCTGAAACACAACTGCAATACGAAAATTTGAAGGGAACAAAAAAAACAAGAAAGCTTGCTTGCATACCTTGTGCAGTGGATAGGTCGAGAGATTTGTACATGGTCGGCAACGCAATTAAGAAATTTGCCAGATGGAATTTCATCAACTCCCTGAGTATATATGTGGGTTCCATCTTCAAGTTTCCATACAAGCGTGAGCACCTTTTGACTTGATTCATTTAACAACCATGCTTCATGTCAACTAGAATTAAGTCTTCAAACTCTTAACCAAGTTCCAGTCTTAAAATTTTCAATTACATGAAGAGGCTGCTTATGATAATTCGAAACATTAATCTTGTAGTTAGTAAATTTGCTCCTCACATTCAATTTCTTAAATACTAAATAAAGATTTCTATTTATCTATCACCATTTAATAATGCATTTATTTATTATAAAAAATACTTATAAAGGAAGGACAACAACTCTTATAAAATAAAATTAAGGGTGAATTATAATAAAGATTTTGAACTTTGCCTAATTTTATAATATTAGTCAAAACTATTAAAAATATCAATAAAATACTCAAAATTTTATTTATAATAAAATTAGTCCGCTATTATCCCTATAGTTAATGGTATTGACGTGACGTTCTATGTTAACGAAAGATTTGACATGATAGTATCCACATGACAAGAAATTGACATGTCAACTAATTAATCTAAAATGTAAAAGGAACTTAATTATTTTGTTTTTGTGAAAACCCTACGCAATGTTTTGTTTGTAACCCTAAGGCTATGTATGGTTGAATGTAAGGTTTTTAATAGAATGGAATGAAGATGGAGGTAATATTAGAAAATTGTTGATTGGGAGGGATGGAAGGGTTCATAATTTAATATAGTGAAATGTTGCTTAGAAGAAAGGTTTATAATGTAAGATAGTGAAAAGTTTTTTATCATTTTACAATACATCCTAAATCCCCAAATCGTAGGTTTCTCTTTTTTATTGATTATGATAGAATGAGTTGTAATATGAAACCCTCCTCCGCTATCCCATTCTATTCCATTCCATTATAAACCTTCTTCTCAAACGATGAAATAATATTATATTACATTCCATTCTATTAATAAACTCTTAATCAAACATAGCCTAAGAGAGCATCGTCTCCTTTTTTCTATAACCCAATGCTTGCACCAGCTCTTCTTCTTTTATGTAACTCAAGGCAAGCACCACCATCAATTTGCTTTTGAGGTTAGGTCATCTATTGTTTTACCCCTTCATAATCTAATACTATTGAGGGAAGACATCGATTTTTGTGCTATTTTGTCTAGAATTTGAATGCTTTACCTTTAATAATGTCCACTTATAGTTAGATTTGTGTGTGAATATTAGTGATTTGTTCTTAGAAGAAGCTATTGACAATTGTAATGGTCTTCAATAGATCCTTAGATTCAATGTTAATAGTGGTTTCAACATCGGTTGTAGAAAAATAATTAAATTAGATGGATTATTTTAAAATATATTCTTTAGAGGTGCTTTATTAGCTACAGTTAATCAAGATGTAAACAATAAGATGTTTTCTATAGCTAGGCCATGGTTGAGAGAGAGAATTCCTAATTTGGGTATTGGTTTTTGAATCTTTTTTGGTGAAGATAAACATATAAGTAGGTATGCATGGACTTTTGTAAGCAATAAACAAAAGGTGACTTTTAATTATTTGTACTGCTTATGCTTATTTATATATGTACATTTAATTACTATATTTACATTACATTATTTTGCATTTTTTAAAATTAAGGTTTAGTGGATGTATAAAAGAATCCTTCCCAAAAGTTGAGCATAGAAAATGTGTTTGACATGTTTATGCAAATTAGTATAAATTACATAAAGTCAAACATATAGGAGTTTATTTTGGAAAGTAGTAAGTTGCATAATAAAAGTAAAACTTGATGATACAATGGAGCAATTGAAGAATTTATCAAAAAAGGCATATGATGACTTTAAAGTAAAGGAAACTATGATTATTATGAAGGAATTTGGGAACATAAAAACAAAGGGTGAAATTGTTCATAATAACACACTAGAGAGGTTTAATGGATTTATTTGTAAAGCACTAAAAACAGCTTGATAAATAAGCTAGAGGATATTTGAGTTGCCTTAATGACTTGAATTTATGAAAAAAGTGATATGATGATTAAGTTCAATGATGGTTTAAGGATGAGGAAGAAGGTAAAGGTTATACGAATGAGATACAAAACATTGTATCACCAAAACTAACAAGCATTTAAAGTTTAAAGTCATATATTTTACAAACAAATTCATTATTGATTTGTAAGTAAGAACTTACTAATGTAGACTTTTGGGATTTAATAACAATCCCATATAAACAAGCAATGACTTACATATCATGTCAAAGGGAAAGTATCAATGATTATATGAGTGTAAATGTTATCTAAAGAGTTATTAGTATGATATGGAACTCATTAATTGTCCAAAATTTAGATAAAAAAATGAAAACCTATAGCCTATACCTTTTGATAAAGAAAGTATCCAAAAGATATGAAAAAACAACAATAAGAAAAGATAAAAGTGAAGCATCATGGAACCTAAATAGATTGAGCAAGTTGTGAGTACTTATAAAATGCCAACATATTATGAAGTTAGTCATAATAAAAGAGGATGCAAATATAAAGATCAACCTTCGAGACAACCTGAGATTATTAATTTGATTACAGACCTTTTTTATTTTCACTTATTTCAATTGTTGTTTAAATTTTCAAAATGTTCATGAAAAAGTATATGTGTATATTGCAGTAAAAACAAGGAAGGCATAAAAAATTCAATTATCTACATCCAGTAATAACAGTTATTATCTAATTAGAATACCTAGACAAAGAAAATATATACAGTCAAAAACCCATTGTCTATCTTAAAAAGGGAGGAGAGTGGTTAGGAAATATTTACCTTTGTTTTCTAAGTAGAATATATATTTTTAACATTATAACTATTTAAGTTTCTATATGCAGCTCAAAGATATGAAAAACAATTTGAAGAAGATAGTGGAAACACTTACTTTAAAGTTTGTTTTTCAAATATGTTTTTATGTTAGTTATGTGTAATTAAATACTTAGTGCTAACATTGTACTTTATATTTATAATGTATTATAAATAGGTGGAATTCAATTTCAGGTGTTTGAACCTCTAAGAAACATTGCAAATATAATTCAAGCTTCTAAAAATACAATTAGGAATACAAATGCATAAACAAACTCAAAACATAAGGAGGATCAAGTTGAGCACAAAAATATCAACTCCAATAAATCACAAGATGCATTTGGAAAATCTACTACGTATTGAACCATAAGTTAAGGCCAAAAGGTTGTCATTATGTAAAATCCGAATGACTATATTATGTTGAACCTTGTAGTTATTTTTAATTTGATTGATACTTTAAACCATGTCTTATGCTAAACTTTGTGGTTGTTGTAATTTGGTTGAAAATTTGAACTTTTATTTCATTATGTTACGTTGAAAGAGTTTGAAGTGGGTGATCATTGCATACATTTATTGGTAGTTAGATATTATTTTCCATCTTTAAACTTATGCCTCCATACGTTAGGTGGTTTGTAAACTTGATGACAATTTTGTATTTTTTGTATAATATGATCTCAATAATATGTAAAAATATATTTGCTTTTATGTTTATATATGTATTTTTAGTTAATTATCTCGATAGTTTTATTGGTTTTTTAGCAAATGATTAGTGTTATTGAAATTATATTTCCCATGATCACCAAAATAAGAAGTTTATCATGCTTCCCATAGGACTTTAGCAATTTAGATTCTTAACAAAAGTTCTTTAATCAAATGGATTATGCTCTAATTAGCTAGGTGACATCTTGAAGATTAAAAGAGATAAGCTTCTATTACACCTTTGAACATTAAAATGGCCCTATACAACTATCATGACATCTAATTTCTCTAATCAATGTCTCTTTTTCACATTTTAAGTTTTGTCAAGCAAGTAACCAGTTACTTCTCAAATATACATTTCTTTAAGGTAGTCTTTGGGTTTATTTACAATGAATTCACCTTTCCTCTCTATTTTTGCATAATTTTTGAGGTTTGAAAGCATATCGATTGATATTTCAATTATATATAAAAAAGTTCAAAATATGAGCACATAATATTCATATTGAACAAACAATTCAACAATACATTTTTAATAGGTGCAAATACATAATTAAATTCTTAAAATTTAAGTGGTAAAATCCTTATACAACATTTGAAATTGTATTAACTTCGAGACTAGATGCATTATAGAGTTTATTAGACGTGCAAGATATGTAGTCATATGGAACCTATAATATAAATATGAAAAACTCAAAATTTTTATTTACTACAAAATTTAATTTTTTACGAGTTAATATAATTCTTGTGATCAACAGTGGATCTTGTGGACAAGATTCTTACCCTAATACATAAAAGATATCTTGCAAAATATTTTAGTAGTTATAGATCTTTAAGTCACTTACCAAGACTAAATACCTATAAGACACCTACAATTTGTATGTTCCGTAATAAGTTGTATAATAATGCCCTTGTTAAAATCATAATTGAAATAATCACTTTTGTATTATTGCACTGATAAAAATGTTAATCAATATTAGGCTTAACATCTGATATTTGTATATTCATTTTGTCATTACAATAAAGGCAATTTGGGATCACGATAACCATAAATTAAATACAATCAATATACCCTATATAATAGCATTATAAATTACTAATATTGTTATACCATTGAGAATAATGTTTTCTCTCGATAAAATTGAGAATATACGCTTTCAACTTCTACTAATTTTTTTAAAAGAGAAATAAACAAAATTCTTGAATCTATTTATGTCAACTTTTCATTCTTCTCATCTATAGCATACACCATGTACATAAAAACCCAACTTGTAATAAAATCCCAAACCAACTAAAACAAGTTTACTACAACTTGTAATAAAAACCCAAACCAATTAAAAAGTTGCCTTAAGCTTCAAAGAAGAGGAAGGTAGTTGGTTAAAGCAGAAATAGACACAAAGAAAAGCATAGGGGAAGCAAGGTTAACATAGAATTAAAGGAGGATTAACCATTTGGAGAATACAAGGGTATAAAGAGGAGGAAGATAAGGAGAGCCATTTTGTAGACATACGAAATTAATGAAGTTAAAGGCTTTAATAATACCCTAAAACTTAACTATTATTTCTCTGGCCTTATCTAATATTACTTTTCATAAAGACACACTCACAATTCTTTTATCTCCCTCAAAATAATTAATATCTTGTTTTAATTTAAGAATCCAATTTTTTATCATTTCTTTCTTTTTCTTTATTGTTTATAGCAACTTCATATATTCAAAACCTTACTATAAAGCAAAATAAGCCAACATATATATCAATAAATTTAAGAGTTCTAATAGTAATGTTAAATTTAGAGATTAAGTCTCTAACCTTTATATTGGTAATTTTCTTTAAGATTGGTATTTATTCTTATATCCTTATTTATAAAGATGCGTTCATATTCATAGTAGATCTTTGTAACTTCTTTCTTGTTTTGCCTATATGAATTCTTTCACTCCTTGTCTTTATCTCCTTTTTAACTCTATTAAGCCTCTTTAACATTTTCTTTATTAAAGATGAAAATATAGGTTAAAAGTTATCAATTTTTGATTAAGCTATTGGTTACTAATATGCTTTATTGGATATTAATAATTCCTTAAAAAAAATTTTATTATATGAATGGTTTCTATAATCATTAACATCCTCTCTTTAATAATTAATACTCAATTTGTAAATTTTTTTTAAAATTTAACAACCTATATTAATATTCAGTAGTGAATAATCAATAATGAACTTGTCTCCAAAACGTGAGTCATTAAATTTAAAATTCCTAAGAATTTTTGTGAGGCAATTTCTTGAATTTAATTTAATCACCTTTGTTTTCTCTTTCACCTTATACAAATGCCATCATCTCTTTTATCGTAAATTTAGGTTACTCTTACGATTTGAATATAATTTGGTAAATTGATTCAATTTTTCCCTTATATTTCACGTATACCCATTAGATGTCTTTACAATATTATTATGTACTATCTCATTTTTATAATTTATACTTATAAAGACTTTAAAAAAATTGATGGATCCCTTTTATCAAAGTTTCATATGATCTTTTGGACAAATTCTTTAATTGGTGCATTAATTTATCATATGAAATTGAGTTTTACTTCTTACTAACTTATTTAAAAAGTCTTATTGGAATGATTTTGTTGTTTCTTGATAGAGTATATTCTATGTATATTACATGTTTAGCATCTAGAAAGATTTCTTTAAGGTCTTCAGCTGAACTTTATACAAATATTCATCACAGAAATTTTTTTTATTAAAATAGTTATACTAACACAGCCTTTAAAATATTTCACCTATAATAGGACTATCCCAATAATTGAGTTAGAGAGGCAGGCCTCCGCCTACTGTTGACTTTTTCCCTATACTCGAACTTCTAATTTTGTTAAGTAACTTTCCTCTTTTTGTTTCGTGCCCTTTACAAAAGATCTCTCCATCTTCTTTGGTATGGAGATAGTTAGCAGTTCTCTTGCTTCTACCTTTTCTCTAACAACCCCTTCTTCTCCTTAGTTAGGTTCCAATGTTATATACTCTCTAACTCTACTTTTGTTGGCATAATTCCCTTCCTCGTCATTCTTCCTCTTCTTTCTTGAATGCTCTAACTTCGCTGGTTTCGTCTCCCTCATTCAATGTTTAATCTAGGCTCCTTAATGATTGGCCTAGTTTGTGAGTTGGTTAATATTGTAATAACCACAAATGCATACGTAGTTATAGCTAGTACTGATAAATCCCACGAAGAAGATGAATACTAGTACTTACCCTTCCCCTATTATTTAGCCTAAGGATTGATTTTATATTTTTAATTGAAGGAAATATAACTAAGTAAGTAAACTAAAATAAGAAATAATAACGAACATAGAGATAGTGAAATTCATTTAGAAAACTATCATTATTAGAAATTAGTATCTAGGTTCGAATCCCCTTAAACCCTTAACAAACTGTTCTTTTATCATGCAATTATTTTATTGATGTATTGGACCATGAAGACTCCTATGGTATGGTAATAGCTAACCTTGAGTCTACTAATAACTAATCCTAAGGTTTCTAACTGAATTACCCAGGTTAAAGTTTATAGGATTGCGTTACTGATTTATGAGTCCCTATATTAGGTTTGACCCTAATCCGGAAGATTTATGTCATCCTATCTCTAGGGTTATAATCAAATCCTTCCAATTACGATAGGTCTATTCAAATCTAGGATTTCTCCATCTCTATGTTTGAAATCATATTATAAATAAAACACGTAATTGGATATAATATAACAATCACCCCCATTGCATTAATAAAAGAATCAAATCATGTCAAAGTATTAACACAATACTAATAGGAAATTTAGTTACACATAATCGAACACAAAATCAAGCATAAATCGAAAGAAAAACAAATTGAAAATAATGAGTTCATAATTCTAAATCTCCCTGATTATCCTCTATCGAATATTCTTGTTAATGAAATCTTCATGTTTTCCACTTCTTTGGACTAAAATCTCTCCTTAAGAATGAACTCCACATCTGGAAATGGCCTTCCATCTACCCTATGACTCCTACTGACTGCCTCCTCTTTCACCTCCTAAAACGTCTCTTTATAACGAAATTTAGGGTTATAAGGAGATGCATGGCCTGATCAAAAAATTACAAGAATCATAAAGATGCACCGGCTTGGGGAAGTGCACGACTATGCATCCTTTCTACACTTCAAATCTTCAATTTTTATTATGATGTCATTCGAATTCTTCTCCTTTTAGTTCATGAAGGCAATTATGCTCTGTAAAGACACTTGGAGAGGATTAAATACCAAATGTACACAAAAAGTATCAAATATCAAGTAAAAACACATCAAATATGAGGTAAAATTATGATCAATTATGCATCTATTAAATATCTCCACACTTAAGCTTTTGCTTATCCTAAAGCAAACCATAATCAAAATTATAAATTTCATAAAATCAATCTGTCATCAATTTCAACCCATCCATTCATACTATACATTAACATATCTATTGAATCAAATTAACATACAATTATATTCAAGTTATCTTAAAATTAACTTGCTAAGCAATATTAATAGTAGTCACATCGACAATCACATTGAAATCAAAAGCATATGTCTTTATACTCTCACAAAGATTTTACTCAATGCATTCAAGTGTTTAGGGTGAAAAGTATCAAAACTCTTAATCGATGCATAGTTGAAGTCTTACCATATGCTTGCAACAAAATCACATCTCCACCACTTATGTACAAACTAGAAAAACAATTGAAAGTTCTTATAAGGTTGTAATGGGGCTTAGGTAAGGTATGATTAGGTTAATAAAAAGTCTTAAATTAAAGGAAATTTACTATACAATATATTTCAAGACTTATTTCCAAGTATACACAGGTTCTTTCATTGTAAAACTAATGGCACTATATACTTAATTAAAGGAAATTTACTATACAATATATTTTAAAACTTATTTCCAAGTATACACAGGTTCTTTCATTGTAAAACTAATGGCACTATATACTTATTATTATATTTCAAGCTAATGGCACTATATACTTATTATTATATTTCTTTTTTCCCTTTTTGCTATATTTTTTACTTTTCCTTTTCTTCCTTTCTTCTTCTTTTTCTTCGCAATAATATCGAGCAGTTTCATCATGTACCATAAGTAAAGAAATAAAGGACCTTTCAAGAATTTCAAGTCTCAAACAAGTAAATAATGCAAATAACCTTCAAGGTTCAAAACAATAAAAAGTTCTTCCAAGCAAAATAGGATAAAGTTAATATGTGGGTTTAATCACTGAAAAAAACTAAGGCTTAACTTGGTTTTTTCCTAAAGGTAACTTTTACAGGTATGGTAATTTTCAAAGAAATAGGTTAAAGCAAGTTGTTGAATCTAAGTGCCATCATCATTTCAATGCTTCTAATTTAACAAATATGGTCTTAATATGCATAATAAAAGCAAGTTCTAGAATTTTCCTACTATATATGATATCAAACACATGAGAGAATAATAAGAGATTAAAATTATAAAATTGCTCTTAGGCTCAAAAGCTTACAAAAAAGATGGTTATATATGTGTAAATAATATGCAATTTCATCCAACTTGATTATTTCAATGATTACGAATAATATGATGTAGAAAAATAATTTTATTTTGACCATCATCCTTTTACATACCAATTCAAATCAATATTCAATAATAAAACATAGTATTAATGGATATATTCAACTAACTTAGAATATTAGCTAAGAATATTTATAATCAGGATTATAATAAGCTTAAAGAAAACATTAGAATCATTAACCCTTTCCCCACACTTAGAGTTGTACATTGCCCTCAATGTACATAATATAAACATCAATAATGAGTGAGAGGTTTTAGATGGTACTTTCCTGAATATTAATATTGGACCCCGAATCTTTTTGGTAAGCTAGGATTATTGAATAAGGATTTTGAATGATTATTCATGAGTAAAGAAGT
>JANZLD010000002.1:43158525-43177814 GCA_026413575.1 Erythroxylum carthagenense
ATTGACATCTAATTAATCGAGATTTGTACAAATTAATTTCAATTATGCTAGTCCACAATAATGATAAAATTCTATCAAGGCCTCGTACAAATTCTGCTAGCGTGGCTCATTGCCATCAAGTCGAGGTTTGCAATTTTTTAGTAAGCTTGTAGTCATTCCTCATTTGAAGCTGTCAATGTGTGCTTCGTAATTCTTGTCCTCTTACTGCTTCTTTCCCATGTTTCTTCCTCTATATGATTTGTGCATCAGCTGCACCGAAAGTTTGTCCTTTGGGCTACATACTGTACTGAACCTTGTGTGCGTGACTTTCAGCGGTGATTATTAGTGTATTCCCAAGGCTCGTTTTCTCTCCATAGAATGTCGTTTATGTACTGTAATTTATTTCTGTATCTTTGGCAACACATGGTAGGAACGTTTTTTCCTTTTCCTTCGTAACGGTTCTCCTACTTGAAAGCTTATTCTCCTGTGTGCTAACCATTGTATTGTCTTCTGTGTCTTTTTAATGACTGAATGAAGAAAATTTCAATCGTCCTATAAATTTTGTCTTTCTAATAATCTTGAAGAAAAGCCCAAAAACCTTCTCAATGAATAGACTGGTGCAGAATCATATAACATAGGTAAGCTTGATGAAAGTTGTATCTTAACATTTTTCTAGCCATTTCTAAGACACCAAGAAGCCAGCGTTTAAAGGTTCAACTCTCTCAGCCTCTGCTAGACGTTGTAGATTGCCTAGATATTGCAGCAAATCGTGAAAATTGTCATGAAGCACCTACTAATACTATTAAATTTATCTCGTCAGTAGACTGATGAACTAATATGGTTCTAGAGATGAGGCCTTCTTTTTTAAAAGAAGGGCAACAACAAAGCAGGATCATCGCCATAACAATCCCTCATCCACCATTAAGTCAACTGAGAGAAGGGAACTTGACTGGGAAAGTTGCGGCTCTAACATTGGTATGGCTCGAGTTCTTATTTTGTATTTTGTTATGTTTAGAGTTTATTGCCTTGATCAGTTTTATACACAAACCAGCTTCATCAGTCCTAACCAACTTAGCTTGTGTATTATAATTGTTTTCTTCTCTCAATTTGTTTAGTTCATCATATTAATCAGCTCATATCAAAATTTATGAAAACAAGAAAGTTTACAATTGGTATCAAGAAGAAGACAAATACTAATACAAAGGAAAAGAGACAATATTAGACAACCTTTCTTGAAAGGCAAGGCATTCTAACTTAATGTCAAATGTCTCGTTTTTTTTTGTTGTCCACGAGGTGTTTTAAGAGGGTCTCAATTATGGGAAGACACCTTTAAGCCAACCACTCTCAGACTAATCCTCGCTCGAGTCGGATAGGTCCCTTGCGGGAAGCAAAACTCTGACCTTAAGTTTTAAACGGCTGTATACATGAAGACGAATCAAATCCATGACCTCATTTAAATCAGAAGAGTCCCTTACTAACTCACATAAAGGTAATGTCTCATTTTATTACATATGTCCTCGCTATTATGTACCTCATGAATTCAAAGAATTGCTGCCATTTGAGGTGGTAGGGAGATACAGGTAATCTTATAACTAACTGAAACTCATTTTACACGTCTTTTCAATTAATCGACTCTTTTTATATGGTGAAAAAATCACCTTAAAGAAATGAATGTGACATCTGTATGATATTTGTAAATACAAAAGAAGTGATTAAGGTAAGGGAGAAACAGCTAAAACTTATTTTTCACTAAGAGAAAAAAAGGAATAGAGAAACAAAAATGATATCATTAATAAAGAACGGATGAGTGGTGGTGGTCCGGGAAGAAATAGCGGGAACATGGCGGAGAGTTTGCTGGGTCCCACCACAAGCAACGGTAGTCCTCCTCTTCTCCGACACTCTCCTTTTCTCAATCCCTCCCTTCCCTTCACCTCCTCCAACTTTTCAGTACACTCACAGCCCAACAACTCAAAATCTTCTCTTTTATTGCCTATGGCTTCTACGTCAGCTTCGCTTCAATGCCACTGCTCTTCCTCTTCAAGTGCCAATCAGCCCTCGCTTCTCGTATTCTCAGGTCTCTCTCTATGCTCTTCATTTTTCTCTTCAAAGATAGCAACTTTCATCCAAATTCTGAAGTGGGCAACTGTGTACATAAAGGTTGTTTTCATTTTCCTTGCAGGTGGGACTGCGTTCAACGGTGTCGTGGAAGAGCTCAAAAGACTGACAACTCGTGTTGCTCATGTTCTCCCCGTTTCTGACGATGGTGGCAGTACCGCTGAGATAGTTCGTGTCCTTGGTAATTTCTTTGAGGTTATTTTTGGCATAGAAAGTCTCAAATTCAAGATCTTTCCCCCCGTAGATTTCATGAGTGCTTGCTAGGGTCGCAATTTTGGTCTTGGTCTGTGTTGTTCAAGAATTAACATACAGCCAGAAATATTGAAGTTGGTGATGGAGCAAGAATATATACTAGTTATGTCTTCGTTCTTCATTAGAAGTTCGAATTTAGATTGGTAAAAAATTCTACTTCAAAGAAGACTCGCCATAGTTGATGAAAAGAGGTTAAATTTGAATCGCTGGCATACATCAGTTGGTGCTTTTTCAGAGAGTTGTATTCTTCTGCATACTGTTAGGAGATCTCAATTGCTTCTGAGGGGCAATGCTTAATCATTGAAGAATGTTTTCATCAACCAGACTCAAATATTGGGACTTCTCTTTTTAGGATAAACTGTTATGTTCTTTTGGGCGGAAGTTAAAGATTGATATATCATAGGTGGTCCTGCGGTTGGAGACATTAGATCAAGATGTTTGAGATTGTCTGATGAAAGTACTGCTGAGGCTCTTGCAATCCGAAGATTGGTTGGCCATCGTCTTCCTCTCAATGCACAACAAGCTAAATCAGAATGGTAATACAGTCAACCTTACTGCAAGATCTGATTTTTCTTTTCTGTACCTTATTCTCGTTCCATCCTGAATTTTTCTTACTTGCTAAGTATATCTATGGTGGGGAATTAAATAATACTGTCCTTAGTTGAGCTTTGACAGGTATAACATTGTGGAAGGTGAACACTCTCTATGGAAAGGTGTATCAAGACCTTACAGAGAAACAATTCGAGCCTTTCTAATTTATTTCCAGAATGAGGTAGGCTACTCCTGTAGAAAATACTACCAATTTTATTGACAATTCATCTTAGTTCTCTCTTTTGACATATTTCTGCTGGCTCCTAATTTTGTGAAAAGATTTATGGCCTTGTATGCTTGTTCTCTTAGTCTTTTTGACCAGTATCCAGAGGAAAATTTGCTTTTCTTGTTATGTCACTGTTTGTACCTTAATTCAATGTTGAGAATAAAGAAACAATTCATAATCTGACTTCTTTTTACTTCTATATCTTTTGTCTTTGGATTGGAAGGTACCAGCTTGTAGGTTTCACTACTGTTCTTTTTTCTTCTTCTTCAATGCTTACTATGTGTTTATATCTACACCATCCCTTTCAGGATTTTTTTTCCCTATCTGCTGTTATTTTAGATTTCAGTCATCTATTAAGCTGTTAGATAAAACTAGTTGATGTGCTTATATCAGAAATATGTTCTGTGAAAACAGATCCTCCGTCGACCAAATGAATCATTTTGCTTCAGTAATGGCAGGTACCTTTTGGCATTTTGATTAGCACTAGAATTCTCTTTGGCTGCACTTTTAGATGGGTATCTTTGTAATTTGTGTGTTATAATTGCCATTTTTTAGAGGTACACTGGCTTTATGTCACTATTGGCCTTGTAAATTTTGTGGGATCTTAGAATTTTTCTGTGATTGTAATGGTTCCCGGTTATTTGTTGGTAATATTCCTTGCATGTTGAATTTTGAATGATTGTATTTTGTTCGTCTTGATCTCTTCATTTGCATGTTAGAACTTCCTGTTTTCCCTTTTCCAGATTAGCCTCCATATAAGAGAATGATCTTACAAATGGCTTCCTTTTATGGTCAAGTTTATTTCAGATTGGCTTCTCCACTTCGCTTTTATGTGCAAAAAAGTTTTGGTATTATTTCGTATAACTAACTCCATTCCCCTTTTGCAGCATTGGAAACTTTTTTTTTGCAGGAGCGCGCATATTCTTTCAGTCTTTAGATGCTGCAATATTTTTGTTTTCACGCGTTTCACAAATTCCATCAGAGAGTTTGGTCTTACCTGTAATCTCGACAAACGACAGGCTCACGTTAGGATGTGAATTATGGGTACTACTACACATACTTTCAGATGTTCATGCATCATCAAACTTCCCTATTTTCATGTTTATTACATGTTTTATATAGATAATTGTCTCATTTTGATATAATTTTGTTTATACTTATTGTTTACGATTATAATTCACATATTTTTATCGATTCCTGCTACTTGATGAGTTACGTTTTTATGTTTCCTATTTGATCCTTAGACTTGCACAATGTGTTGCATAATTGCAAGTTCATATAATTATGTTTTTAGTCTTATTGGTTCCCTATTAAATATGTGGATTCTTTCAAGAGTAATGTTAAAATTATTTGACATGCTGCATTTTCCAAACATTGACTTCTATTTAATGGTGAGAATACAGGATGGCATGATAATACGAGGTCAGAATGAGATTTCTCACCCAACCAATGGATATATGCGACCTATTGATAAGGTATTCCTCTATGCTTGTGACCCTTAGAAGCCTATATACCCAATTGGTTTCCTACTCTTCTGCATTATTTTTTGGACTGTTCATGTAATTTACTCTGGATTTTTGAATAATGACAAGTCAATCTGTTAAGAAACTTCTGAGGAATTTGATGTCTTATTTGTGACTTTCAATAAATTTAAGAACAGTTGTTCCATCAGAAATTCTGGCATTTTGCATGTTTTCATCCATTTTATCAAGCTCATGTGATGTCGATCTTTTTATAAGAAAGAAAATTACACTTTTTAACAGTTCCAGAAAATTAAATGAGAAATTTTATTGGAAATTGATCTCTATATGATTAAATGAATTTCTTCAGTGTATGGTGAATGGGCAGTTAGGGGTGCAAGGACTCAACTTAAAGGATTAGATGTTGATTAGTCTATAAATTACTTTGTTAGTATTCTTTGTAGCATGTTGCAACATTTAATCTTTCATATAATGAAGAAATCTTATTCATGCTATTGATTAGGGATGCTCTTCAGTTCCACCACTTCCTTCAAGAGTAAAGAGGGTGTTCTACATGTCAAGTGAGGGTGGAAGTTCCCTGCACGAGGTGAATGAAACCTTAATCCATTTGTTCTTCTATAATTAGTTTTACATAGTTCTTGTCTCCCTATTCTTTGTTGTAACTTGCTACTTGGAAGATTTTATTTGTTTCCCTTTAATGTAACTTCTCGTTATTACAAATATGAGGGGGTCGGGAAAATACCAAACCTGTCAATGAAAATAATGATAGACTGTTGATGTTATTCATGGGAAGATATTATGTGACCTATTATGGAAATTGTTGGCATAAAGATTGGTGTATAACTAGAACTTGCATTGAATGACAGAGTATACATCCCACCCACAAGCATTTCCCATACACCAGGGATATCTCTATTTCTCCTTATGAGAAAAAGAAAAAGAGATTAACTTTTACATATATCAAGAGTCACTACTCTTGAGTTTCTCCTTCTTAAGTTGTATTGATTTAATATGTTTTATTGACTAGGTCTTCCCCACAGTGAATGAATCTGTACTTGACCAATTGAGAAGTGTGGACTGCATTGTCTATGCTATGGGGTCCTTATTCACTTCCATCTGCCCTTCATTGGTAACACTCTTGACTCTTTACTAACATGCTTGACTTCTTGTCCCTTTCTCTTTAGACTCGGAACATTTGTGATTATCAAATTGGTCATTGGGTATGAACATTTGGTTAGATAAGATGAAAATTTTTAAATAAATGATGGATGTCCAATTGTACGTGGCACTTAATTAAGCTGTTTTTTTTTTTTTTTTTTTTGCAAACTGGATAATTCTTCTTTGCAATAGGTTCCATATGTTAGGGAACAGGTTGACGGAGTTAAGCTACTGTAAGATATAGGTGAAGAGGAGTCATGCATTTTATTCCCTAATATAGGTGAAGAGGAGTCATGCATGTTATTCCCTAATAGTTGGAAACTCATCCCTGGGAAAAATAATCAGATATATAATCTTGATAATCATTTATTCTTTGTATGATGAACATATGATAACTGTTAGTTTCAAGAGATAAAGCCAAGCCATGAAGTTAATCATGCATCGGAATCAGAATTTATGACTGAGTTGAAATTTTAGGATGGTCCTATGCATGCTTGGATCTGTCTCCCATTAATGAAGGACAAAGAAAATCAGCAGGTTCAATGTGGCTTCACATGTTGGTATAGTTTAGTTAGTATTATAAACAGGAATCCCCAAGGCCAATGTAATGAGAGAAGAGTCTCTGGTGTGTCACCCAATATGCAAGCCCAATTATCTATATGCCTAGTTTCTTTTGTAATTATAGAGGATGCGGGTATGATTTTCTGCTTTTGAGAATTACAAATTGTTATCAAAATTCCATTTTACTTCTCTATCTTTTCTAGATTGTTCTATCTTTCCTTGTCTTCTTCTCCTTTCTTCTTCTTACTGATATCAATTACCTTTCCTTAATTTATTCGTGTATCAAGTGGTATCAGAGATCTTTCTTGTATTGGATTAAGCTATAGCAGAAGGCACATATGGTTAGGAGATGAAATGCATGGAAGAATCAATCAAGGGACAATCATGTGAATGGATTCAGGAAGGGATTCAGGAAGGGTCCCTCAGAGAGACTTAGAGTTGAGTGAGCAGAAGAAGATGTTGCAGCAATTCATACAGTTGCATAAGCAAAATTAAGGAGGGTCATCTTCTCCCTCTTCTGGTGATAGTTCTGGGTACTCAGCTTATCTTGTATTCTTTTCCAGAGGATGGAGATGGGTATCTATTCCCTCTCAAACACATTCTCTTTGAATTGGGAGTTGAACTAAAGAGCCATCAGTTGTCATCCAGAAACTGCATGACCCAAGAAGATCTGAAGTATGAAGAACACATCATTGCCTTGATTCAAAGATTTGGGGAGGAGGCATTTGAAAATCCTATGGGAGAATTTAACTGGCTTCAACAAATCGGTCCAGTAAGGTGATACTGTGCAACATTTGAAAGGTATTCCAAGTAATTGTCCATATTAGAACCCTATTTGATAGGTTATTTTTTAAGGGATTAAAACTTGGAATGGAGCTACTGGTTTAGATGTTTAATCTCGGAACTCCCCAACAAGATTTGGTGTTAGCTAAGAAACAGGAGGCTATTTTCGCTATTTGCTAACCCGCTAAGACCTCTTATGCTAGACCATACCAAGCTATGGGCTCTGGGGGATTGGCTATTGTACCAGCTTTTACTTCCAATCAAACACAAATACTTCCTAAAACTACTGCACACTCTGATTAGTTGCCAACCCCATAATAAGCAGCTTCATCATCTAGGCCTCATGGAGGCAAGATCTTGAAGAGGAATCTGAGGCAAAGAGCAGTATGGAATCTCAGGATAAAAAGGTAAAAGGCATTTGTTTTTGATGTAATGAGAGATAGATACCAGGCTGCAAATACAAGAAGAAACAGTGGAACCTCTCTATGGTGGAAGATGATGAGGAGGAGGAGATAGCCAAGGGAGGTGAGGAAGCAGCCAATACTTCTTAGGTAAATTGAATTGAACCCCCACTGACATCCTTGCAAGCTATCTCTGGGATGCAAGATAGAAAGTACAAACAAATGAGAGTAGTTGGATTTTTGGGTGAAAATAACTCCAATCTTGATAGACAATGGAAGAACACAAATAACCGGCCTCCCCATAGAATTCATAATAATAAGATCAACTTGAAGCAGGGTGCTGAAGCTGTTAATATGAGACTTTACAAGTACTCAAGAATCCAAAATGATGTAATTGAGTGGCTAGTTAAGGAGTTACTCATGGGATGATCCAACATAGCAACAGTCCTTTTTCTTCACCAGTAGTGCTATTAAAAAAGGACAACACTTGGGGGATTTTGCATTGATTATTGAGAGCTCAATAGGAAAATCAACAAAGATAAATTTCTTATTCCACCAATTGAGGATCTTTTGGATGAGTTGCAAGGGGCTGGTTGGTTCTCAAAGCTTGATCTGTAATCTGGTTACCACCATATCTGAACGTGCCCCCAAGATATTCCCAAGACAGCTTTTAGAACTCATGAGGGGCATTATGAGTTCTTGGTTATGTCCTTTGGGCTCATGAGGGGCATTATGAAGGAGTTCCTTGTCCTCTAATGAGAAGGATTTTTTGCTGTGATCATGGAAATGAAGTACTGACATTACTTCCTCAACAAAAAGAGGTTTGCTATTAAAACTGATCATAAGAGCCTTAAGTACATGTTAGAGCAAGAGATTAGCACCCCATTCCAACATGCTTGGTTCCCTAAGCTATTAATGTATGATTTTGCAATTGTGTATTAAAAGGGTAGGGAGAATTCAGTTGTATGCACAATCTATGACCTCTAGTGTTGAGTTTTTTTCCATTTGCAGAATGACTTGTTGGAAGAAATTAAAGGAAGCTAGAGCAAGGATCTTGGTGTTCAAGATTTCACGGTGAAGCTTCAATAGGGTAGGATGCAGTCAACTTCTTACCAATTGCTGGAGGGCATTTTGAAGTGGAAGGATAGGATTGTGGTGGGGTTTGATCCTCTCTTCAGAAATAAAATCATAACATTGTTGCACAGTGGTTTTGGTGTAGGTCATTCTAGAATTTTACCAACAGCTAGAGGATGCAATCTATGTTCCATTAGAAAGGGTTGCAAAAGGATTTGAGGAAATTTATTAAGGGGTGTTAAGCTTGCTACATAAACTAGTATAAGTTCTCTCTTGGACTCTTCAGCCACTGCCAATCGGACAAAAGTCAACTTGGACTCCATAAAGGACCTCCTAAATCCTAAGGGCATGATGCAATCCTAGTGGCCGTTGACAAGCTGAGTAAATATCCTCATTTTATTGCCTTGTATCATCCTTATGCAGCTGAACAAGTAACACAATTGTTCCTAACTCATGTCTTCAAAATCCATAAAATGCTATGTTGGTAAATTAGGAAAACTGATGTCTAGTAGATAATGATTCCAATAAAATAGGAAAATTTTATCCTAGACACCTAAGTAGTTACGGTGCTGTAGATTAGTAGAGATAAGTAGTTAGGATACTGATTTTATAAATCAACACCTAAGTAGTTAGGGTGCTACAAATTAGTAGAAATAAGTAGTTAGGATACTGACGTTATATTGGTTGTCAACGTGATATCACAGCAATAGGATAAGATCATGCATTTTAAGGCAGCCATAGTGCGTTTTGGTTGGACTTATTTAGAGGAAAGTAGCAGGGCAACTTCAGTAGTAGGAAGTAGCATGCCTACACCGATGAATGGCAAAAACCATTCATAAGCTGAATGGGAAAAACTATCGAGTAAGAGTCACGATGTATTGCAATTAACTTCTATATACTTGTATAAAACAATAGAAATTAAAAGTAGAGAGTTCAGAAGTTGACACAACGATTTTATCCTGGTTCACCTCAAACCGTGGGCTACGTCTAATCCTCAGAATCCTTTATGAGATTTTACTATTTTTTTCAAACTGTACAAGTATTCTTTTCACAGAGCCTCTTCAGGTTTCTTACACCAAGTATTCTTTTTCTCACTTAGCCTCTTCAGGCTCTCAGCTTTTCTTCTTACAGAAAGATATTACGAGCTTTATTACAGAAAATGATAGCTCTTGTGTTTCGCACAAATACAGTGTTTAAAAAAAAAACTGAAGATCAGTATCTCAAAGAACTAATTGAATTCACTAACTTTTTCACTAAACTATTTTAGTCTTCGACTCCGACTCGTATTTATAGCCTTCGTCTTTAACTGCTTCTTAATAACTGCTTCTTTCTTCTTGTTTCTTGATCGTTGTAGAAATAGTTATTCAGTTGAGTTCTGTAACTAACTCAAACTGATTAACCATCCGACGTAGTATCAGGTCTTCGTCTTATATCGCTTTCGTCTTACTTTTGCTTCCGCTTCCGTCTTACTTTCTTTCGTCTTACTTTTGCATCAGTTTTCGTCTTATTTTCTTTCATTTGACTTTTGCTTCCGTTTTCGTCTTACTTTTGCTTCCGCTTTCGTCTTACTTTTACTTCAGCTTCCGTCTTATTTTCTTTCGTCTTACTTTCTTTCGTCTTACTTTTACTTCAGCTTCCGTCTTACTTTCTTTCGTCTTACTTTTGCTTCAGCTTCTGTCTTACTTTTGCTTCCGCTTTCGTCTTACTTTCTTCCGTCTTACTTTTGCTTCTGCTTCCGTCTTACTTTTGCTTCAGCTTTCGTCTTACTTTCTTTTGTCTTACTTTTGCTTTTGCTTCCGTCTTACTTTTGTTTCAGCTTCATCACTTTCTAATATTATTATTATTTGATTTTCATCAAAATTATTTAGACGTGAAGTCATTTTGACTTAACAATCTCCCCCTTTTTGATGATAACAAATAATCATAATTTTAGAAAGATAATCGAGTATTATTTATAAGATATACAATTGAAAAAAAAAATATAACTATACTATCTTCTTTTCAATTCTCTTCTTTTCTTTTCCTCTTCTCCCTTTCTTTTTCTTCAACTCTTGTTCTCTTCTCTTCCTATCTTTCTCTTTTTCACTTCTCCCCCTATTTGTTATTAAACAAAAATCATGAACAAAGATGCTTCAAAATTTCAGAGAACATTTGTTGCATTTCAGTACGGAGTAACTTGAGGTCTTGTCGTATATAAGCTACTTCCTCATGTAAGTCACCTACTGAAACACATAGATCATTAACCTTGTCATGATTTTCTTCGACTAAGGCTGTATCAATCTTGTGTTGTGCTCCTTCAAAACCAATAGTAGTACCAAATGATTTTGAAGGTAAAACATCTAGTTCAATAATTGTAATAGCAGGAGGTTTGAAAGATAAGTTCCTATCAGGGAGAACAAGATCATCAGGACGAGGTAGCTTTGGAACTTGTTTTCCAAATAAGTGTAGTACATCTCCAACTGAAGATATAGAGCTTAAGGGTCTAATATGCATAATTAGGTGCATAAGAGTCTCTATGTTGAAATTAATATCTCCAACTTTGATGGTTCTGTACCGCTCTTCTGTTATTTTGTCAACTACCTGAGAAGTTTCATCAATGGTGACGCAACCATAATGACTTCCTGATGCTTTTGGGATATGATGGAAAATATAGATTCCTCTCTGTTGAGCTGCATAACATGCTACATCTATGTTCCTCACTTCCTTCTCAATCTGATCTTTTGTCAGATCACTTGTAATCCCTTTTGGATACATTTTCTTCTTCTCCTTATCTTCATTGCAAACAATGTAAGGTCTTGGTTGAATGTCAAGTACAATCTTAATCACTGTTCTTTTTGTGAGTGGGTAAATAGTATACTTTTGCTTGGTCATTTGTGTTGGATATGGCTCTGATTTCTTATCTCGCAGAACACTATACAACCTTTTCTCTCCATCATTCAACAGATGTATTGTACGACTATTTACTAAGATTGATTCAAATTGTACTTTGAACAACCTTCTCAGGGGTTCTCTTACGATTATAGAGCTTCCACTTCTTGCAGGTTCAACTTCTTCAATGATTTTTATTTTCAAATCTTCTTTTCTCATTGGTTGAGAAGGATTAACCTGTGCTGGACTGTGTTCAACTGATCTTTTCTTTTGTTGAACAACAGTTGGAGTGCTCTTTTTCTTACTGATTTCTGCTTCTTACTTTCTTCAATCAGCCTAGGAGGTTGTTGTTGAGGTTTCTTCTTCTCAAATTCCAACTTCCTCTTAATTTCAGTCTCTTTAACCAATTTTGCTAACTCTTCTTGCAAAATTGAGACTAAAGATCTGGTTGCCTGCAAAGCTTTCTTTTCAAAATCTCCACTATGAGTCAACTCTTTATCCTTTTTCTGCTCTTGTTGACGCAGAGTCCGTAGTCTGGGTGATCTTTTTGCTTGTTTGGGTTTCTCTGAAAGAAGTGTTTCTCCTTTTCTCAAGGACACTTGTTTCTCTGTCTGTCGCACCTGACTTTCTTCTTTTTGAGAAATCATCTTAACTTTTATTGCATCATTTGATAATTTCTTCAATCCTTTTGTAGGCATTCTTCTAGTGGATTGAGAATTTAAATTTCTTGTGGGAGTTACTTTTTCACTCAAACTACGTTTGACAATACGCTCCCCCTCAATCCTTGTTTTCGTCATAGAATCTGTATCTTCTTTTTCCTGATTCTTCAAGCCCATTTTACTGATAGTTTATGAGTTAATGATGCTTTTAATTTTCATCTTCATTCTGTTTCCTCTCTCAAGAAGAATTTCAGAATCTCTGAAGCGTCTTGCTAGCATCATACCATACGATAGGGCAATCGAGTCTTTCTTCGACTTTACCATGTAATTGAGAATTAGGTATGGAAGATCTATGGGCTGGCGATTGAGTAGATGAAATAGACATTGCTCATCTAATGTTGTTACCAGATTCCTGGATCCTGTTCTTGGTAGAACACAATGGAAGAGCAGTGAATGTAGAACCTTAGCCTTCAACACAAGACTTGAGGCCTTCTTCACCTTTGGGTCATTACATCCATAAAGTTGTCGATTAATCTGTACCTTCTCCACACTGGCTTGAGTCATCCATCTTGCTTTATGAGCGAACTTTACTCCAACACATGGACATTCAGTAGCCTTCTTGATTGACTTCAGTGTTACTATGGCCGACAATCTATCTACTACTGATACTAGAGTATCTTCAACTACCTCTACATTCTTCCAGAAATCATATACTTCATTCAGGTAAACTGTCTCATGAACCTGAAAGAAGTTCTTCCATCCAGCTGTCACAATCTCCGGTTCGATATCCATCTGGTCCTTTTTCAAGGACTCGAAATCAACGTGTCTTCCACTAATCATTGATTGCTCCATCTGTATCTATAGTTAACAAAGAAGTAAACGCACAAATGTATTTCTCAAAGAAGTGATGTTAGTATCTGAAATTGAAAGTGTGAGCAAAGAGTGTTTGATATCAAAATAGAGTAATGAAATGTTTTGTTGAGAGTTCTTTAAAAGCCGATGTCAGGGTATTTCAAGAGTGTTCTAGAGTAGGTGGTAATTTCAAGGCTTTGAGAAGTTTTCCCTCCAAAACTTTCTCATGACAGAAGTTACCATCTGTAACTTACTGTTACTGTTACCTTGAACTCTTACGACTTTTTATCTTCTTAACTAAGAAGATCATCTGGTTCATAACGTGTCGGATGGTTGATCACTAAACATTATCATGTTTAGGTTTCGTCTTATTTCTTTGAATCTTTCTTCACTTAATGGCTTAGTGAAGATTTCTGCCCATTGATAGTTCGTCTCTTTTTTGTATATTTTGCTTCTTTGCTGACAGTTCATTCCTTTTTCAGGTATTACATGGTATTGGGGAGACTATCGCTTCAAGGACTTGCCTGAAGGTAATTGTATGCGAGCTTTATGCAGATGGTAGTTGGCATTAGGATAGTTGTTGTATGACTGCCTTGAATCAACTGAAGAATCACAGATTTGCCACCAGATACTATTATTTGCTTGTATTGATTTTTGTTCTTGAAGATATGCATCCAGCATTATTTCAGTTTTTTCCCTCGTTAGGTACTTTTGCTTAATGGTACGCATGATCGAGAGACAACTGGCTTCTCTGCTTCTTGCTTTGTTACTGCCATTACGGATGCTTTAAATCATAAATATGGAGATCCTCACAATCGTCTAGAAAATTTGGTATGTAGATAGACAAAAATTACACCTTCATGAAGGTATTCTGATGATTTTCTGGCGCTGCATTGTCTATTTAATCCAATATGGTGAAACATATCAAATCCTAGGAACTTGATATTTATCTATTTAGATAGGGTTTATAAATTCTAAGCTTGTGAGATTTGTGCAATCAATTGTTGTGTCTCTAAATCAATTTATTTGGCTGTTTTTGAAGTTATATATCAACTTTAACAATTATGTTTGGCCTTGAGTCTGTGCAAAAGGTTGGTTTAATACGAAATATGAAAAAGACTATTCGGGACATTATTTTAATTGCAGTTAACATTTTTGTGCAGCCATATCAATATATCAATACCCTTTTAGTGCCAAAAGATGGTAGAGTTCCTGTAGATGTTGACTGCTTGACCTCCCAAGGTATCTTAAATGTGGTAAGTGAAATAATATCGAGTTGATTTTGGAAAATGATTGTGAGCTGTAACTAAAATATCACCATGCTTGCTATCAGAAGATATTGTTGTAGTTGATTATAGTATATTCAAAAGGTAAAAAGTTGGATGTCTATGCTCAAGCCTGTTATATACTGTGTGGGAAGATAGGAATCTAGTCAAGAAAGAATAAAGAAACTTCAAAAAAAAGCTCTCTATTTATATTCTCAAAGTGTTACCCTTTGCTTACCTTTAAATTTCTGTTGCCAAGAACTTTGACATGAACTATCTGGATTATGAACACAGAAGAACATGGATTTCTTTTCCATCCATGAAATGTAATTCTTATATTGTCCCATATTATATGGGCACAAGTTTATGTCAAACTGCTGTGCTTCTAAGTTGTTTGTTTATCTGACTGAGTATTTCTTGTTGCTTCACTTGCCCAAACCCTTGCTTTGCAGATCGTCGTTGATTCTATTCACGATCCAAAGGTTGGGATAGTGTTCGACCCAAGGTCGTTGATAAACACACTGGCTGGTTTGATTGACAGATATATGAGCTCAAGTGAAGAATTGAAATTTTGCAGGAGGAATGATATTCACGAGAACTCATAATGCAATATCAGTTTGCTTTTATTCTCATCGAAGCAAGTACAGTTGAAGAGTACATCCAACGTCTAGAAATATTCATTTTGTTCTGACATCAAACAGAAATACTTAGTTTAGCCACATTCACATTTTTAAGAAATCATTGTTATGAATCTTAAATCTTGAATCTTTAGTGAATCTCATTGAAATTTTGTTCTTCCTCCAAAATTGACTTAACTCTTGATCAATGGCTATTGTATGATGGCTTCCAAGTGACTTTTTACGCTTTCAAAGTCTCCTCTGGCCAAAAAACTCTCTACTTGCCTCCTTTCTAATAGTATCAAAATCCTAATTTTTAATAAGTAATACTGCCCAAATACAGAAATGTGTACCAGTTGTGCTATCTTTGCTATATTCTGTAACTTTTTTTGGAAATTAGCACTATCAACAAGGGATTAACTTGGGACATGTTTGGTCCGTTTTGCTTGATCAAGCGTAGAATATAGAGATATGTACGGTGGCGAAGGAGAAATAAAATCAACCATCTTTGAATATGATCCTAATACGATGGTGTGGAGGTATCGTATTCTAGGCTCCTACTATTCTTCTAAAGTTATTTGAGGTAGAAATAATTCTTGAAATAAGATATATCTCATTTTCTAGTATCAAATTCTCTAGAATTGTCCAAAGTACAAGCATAAAGTCTTGGAAATCATACTAAAAATAATGTATATTTAGCATGTATTTAGAATACATCATGAGGCATGTCCAAAGTACTCCTGCAGATTACGTCATGAGGCGTGTCCAAAAGTACTCTTGCGTGATTTAGATCTATATAAGGGAGTTCTTACTTTAATAATAGGTGTAAGGGGTACTAAATGTTTTTTTAAAAAATAGAAAATTGAATAAATGAAAGAAGAATTAGAGTACATAGGCGTAAGATAGGAAGTTCTTAACAAACAAACCAGTAATTAAACTACTAGAACACAGAAAGGATGAAAATGAAGAGTTCTGTAGCGACATTAAGTGTCGATCATCAGAAAGCCTCTTAGCGGAAAAATTAGCATTGCAAACCAACAACAAAACTCAGCAATATCTGTAGAAGGCCCCCCATTGAGAATCAACTTGGACACATGTTAGATATGTAATGTTGTGCAAAGATTAAAGTTGCAAGATAAATGGAGATTTTTTGACAAAACAATCTCACGAATATCAGAGATTATCAAAGAGATCAAGCTTTCTTGTGTCAAAGATTTGAGCTGGAAGCGTCGAAGATTCTATTCTTTCCAAAGCGAGTAGATACAAACTCCCAAGACAATCATAAGAACAGGTCTTCTAGACGCTATTTGAGAAGAGAGACAATTTGTAATAGCAACCACATCCGAGCCTGGAGTTGTCCAAGAACATAATGCAATGATATATGCCCATATTGTTTTGTTGAAGGGACAGTCAAAGAAAAGGTGAACGCATGATTCAATATACAGAGAACACATGGGACAGAATTGATCCATTTGCACATATGGAATACGGTCCGCTAAGGAAAGCTTATTTTGAATGGCTAACTAGAAGATGAAGGAAATCCTTGGTGTTAAATGATGGCTCCAAACAGTGACAGCCCATAGAATAATGGTTTTATGGTTACGCAAGTTATCAAAAATGAGTTTACTAGTCAGATGGTTCATAGAAATACCTTTCTAGAAGAAGGCGTCAGGTTCTTGAGGAGTAGGGGGATAGTCAAGCTGAAGGTGGCAAAGACTTCTAGGAAGATTCCAAGAGTTCCCAACAATGAAAGCCATCATCCATGTTTTTAGTGGGAACATTGGGAAAGTCCAAGAAAGATTCATCTGGTGAATTAAGGGGCCTTTATTAGACTAATTATCGTACCAGAGGAATACCATTACCAGCCGTCCATCTTTAATAACACAGGATGTCTCCTGTCGGATATCATCCCTTAGCTTCAATAGCTGATTGAGAAAGAAAGAATGTGAAACTTTCGACTGGATAGCCCATATGCTTTACCCTTTAAGAAAGTAAACATGGAGCCACTTTATCCACAAAGTTTTCTTATCCTCCAAAATGCACCAAAATCGCTTAAGAATCAAAGAATAGCTAGAATTTTAATAGATAGAATGTTCAAACCTCCTTCTTACTTTGGATAGCAAATGTTAACCCACTTCACCTTTGCTACACCATGGTTGCCATTCGAATGACTCCATAAAAAAGTGCGAAACAGCTTTTCAATCTCCTTGATAATGCTTTGCGAGAGGAATATGTGGGAACTCCAATACACATGCAAAAAATTAAGGATTGATTTAATAAGCTGTAGCTTACCTGCGTAGGAAAGCGACTTATTCACCCAAGATTTAACTCTTTTTTGTATCCTTTCTAAGAGGGGGCGACAATCAGCATAGTTAAGCTTCTTGATAGACGCAGGGAGACCAAGGTAACGAAGAGGGGGGTTTTGCATCTTCATGCCCGTAGCCTCGCTAATGGTGGATTCCAAAGTAGTAGCTCCATGGGACAAATTGAAGTGGCTCTTGAGCAAGTTGATCTTCAACCTGGGAAACAAGTTGAAAGACGTGGAGAGCATGCATTACTTTTCTTACCCCCAAGGATGCAAGGTTTGAGAAAGAAGATTTATTAATAGTTGGCATTTTTTATGAAAAAATATGAATGATTTTTCCTTCTTTTCTTGAATCTTGTTTAGTTCTTTAACCACTTACTCTAATTTTTTATGGCTGAATACATGAATTTAGGCAAGCTTGTAGGTAAGGTGAATGAAAAAGGTAGCAATAGTGCTAATAATATGATTCCTATTGAAGCCTTAGGGGGGATTGTCACCATCATAATAAGGCTTAGCTAGAAAAGAGAAGGTAGAAGATGTATTTTACCCTCATATCTGTGTAATCGACTGTATTTCAAAAGAACACAGTCAATCTGCAAGTCCATCATAGCATAGTTCTTCCAAAGGACCGTAAGTATCTCAGTAAGGGCATATGAGATATTATCCATGTTCTTGCAAAACATAAAATAGAGAGGCTAAGTGTGCACTAGTTGCTTATAGTTTAATACTACTTCCTTTTGACATTTTGTTTTCTTATGCCTTAAAAATAACTATCCATATGCATAGAGACGATAGCGATGCAATTGGAATAGTCTTCCTAGATGTAAGTCCAATTTGCAGTATAAAATAAGTTATATGCGTCCCTAACTCATTGCATGAGGAGAAAAAGAAAGAGGTGTTAGAATTGGAGCGCAACCTTAAAGTGCTTTAGAGCGACCGCTGTAAGTTGAACATTATAAAGCAAGATGCTAGAGGAAGCAGTTGTAGGTCTGCTGAAAAATCTTATAAAGCAAAATGCTTTAGTCATTGAACTATAACAAGATGGCGGATTCCTCCATCAAAGGATTTAATATATTTCACAAAATATTTAAAATTGGATGCCCAAACCTAGAATTTAATGACTTGCTTCCCCGACATGTCTTAGTTGAAGGAGATGATGTGAGGGATGGCAGAGGATGAGTCTATTGCTTACGAGTTCGCAGGCCTACTTCAAGGCAACTGTCAATTTGAGCTTTCCTTTGTCGATTATGTTCCTGATCTTTAAGTAAACTTTTTTGTTTGTGAAAGGTGTATAGCTATTGCGATAGGCTTGCATCTTTTTGCTAAGTGTCTAGCCTTATTTTTGAGACAAGAATGACTTTTTGGTGATTGTATACACTTTAATTGTAACATCCCGTTACCAGTATGAAGGGCATAATTCGGATGGTTTAGGATTGAGTGCATGTATAATTTGACATTTGCATATGCATATAGCCTCTATAATGATTGGTAATTGATTAGTGTTGCATGAGCATATGTGTGTACGTTTATGTATGACAATTCCCGGTTTGATAGTGTAAATTGGAAAATTAGGTTATAAATTGTGTGAATTAGAGTTCGATTATATAATTGATGAAAATTGAGTTTTTGGGAGTTGGGAATTGAAATTGGAGTATAGGAACATGTGTTATACATTTTAGAGGATTTATAGGAAATTTTCTGGAATTTTAGAGTTTTGAGTCCGGACCGAAAAATTGACTTGGTGACTGATTAAATTGATTCTGGTTCCAATTTGATTGGAAATTGACATGAGAAACTTGGAGTTATGATTTTAGGATTTGTTATTTTTATGTTCATTGTGAAATTGGGAGAAAATTAGAATAAGAATCGGATTTTTAGACCCAGTTCAGGCATGTGGCATAGGAGTGCCAAACATGCCCTTAGCCCTAATTATATAAACCCTAGCTTTTGAAATTACTACCCATGACACTCTCCTCTTTGCAAGACATTTGATCTTCTTTCCTCCTTCTTGATCCACCATTCTTGCTTCTTGTCTTTAATTTCTCCTCTTAAATTGCCCCTTCCATCATTGTCAACCTAGTTTAAGTCTTGGATTTGAGGAA
>JANZLD010000002.1:43177914-43191719 GCA_026413575.1 Erythroxylum carthagenense
CAAATAGCCAATTATACATAACTAAATAATGCATGAACATGCCAATAATGAATGCAGTGAACTGTACCCATCCCATCGGTGACGGGATGTTACAATCACAGGAAAGATATTTGAGCGGATGTTATAAATGTTCAATATGAAGCATGTTAAGCTAGTTAGCATGCCACTAGCACCTTAATTTAAGTCGAGTAAATGTGCATATACTTCAACGGAAAAGGAAAAAAATAATATTTCTTTTGTCTCGTACTCATCTACAATAAGGTCTCTGATGTATGAAATGGTGTCTATAAGGCCAGATATTGCACAGGCTATTGGGTTAATGAGCAAAGAGTTTTCTAATTCAGGGAAGGTTCACTGGGAAGTATTGAAATGGATTTTCAGATACTTATAAGGTAAGCCTAAGTGGAGTTTGTTCTTTGGTGATGGTGAGCTAATTATAAAAAGTTATACGAATGCAAATATGGCTAGAGACCTTGATAGAAGAAAATTCACTTCAAGTTTTATGTTCAAGTTTACAAGAGGAGTCATTTAATGGAAATCTAAGCTGCAAAAGTGTGTGACTTTATCTATGGCCAAAGCAGAGTATGTAGCTACAGTGGAAGCTAGTAAGGAGATTGATTCAAGAGGTTACTTTAAGATTTGGATATGAAGCAAGAAGATTATCTAATATCTTGTAATAGTCAAAGTGTTATTGACTTGAGCAAAAATACTATGTTTCTTTCTCTCATAAGGTATATAGAAATTAGATATCAGATATCATTGGTTAAGGTCCATGATTGAGGAGCAACAATTTATATTGAAGAAGATTCATACGAACATGAATGGTGCTAATTTATAGACACTTTTATGGTTCATAGGAATGATGAACAAGTGAAGGCAAGATGGATGATGGTTAGATCAAACATTTTTGGGTAGAAACTATCACCTAGGGTGCTATAAACTCGTGTACTTTATAAGTCTTTAAAAATGTGCGCAAAAAGGATATGAAAGGGTAATGACATACACATTCGTGTACACACCTGTGTTCATAACATACACGACCATATATGATGACTATATAACTCTGTTTAATCGTGTAAATCTGCGATTTAGTCAAAGCTAGAAGAGACACGGTCATGTATGTGACCGTTTGCAATGTAGAAAAAACCTATTTCGGAATATGAAAGAGAAAAAGGCGTAGGTTTAATAAGAAAGTATCCAAAATACCAAAAAGTTAAGAAAATCATAATGAAAGCAAGTAGAAAAGTATTCTCAATCTTTTTTATTATTTTCGGTATTGGTTTGAGAGTTTGTTAATTGATATATCAACTTGATTTCAATATTGAAACTTGGTGAGATAACTTGTAGTTAAGGGGTGAGATACTATTTTGAGCAAGGGTCGATTGCTCGAGATTAAATTTTGTAAATTTTGATGAACTATTTATAAACACCATAGCAGGTTGAATGAATGGTCCATATATATCAGTATGAATCAACTATAACAATTCTATGCACCTGTCTATTTTGCCTTTCTAACCTTGACAGTTAACTTTCTTATAATACAATCAACACAGATAGTTAAATTTAAAAAATCAAGATCTTAAAGTACCTCATCTTTTACCAACCTCTACATTTTGTTGTTAGAAATATGGCTTAAACGTTTGTGCCATAACATAGATCTCAAATTCAACCTCATATAGTTGGAACCAACAACAGTATTAAGAGAGGAGGAAGAAACAACAATAACAACATCATTCAACTCAAGTTTTTATAAATTTTTACATAAAATTCCATTTCCCACCAAAAGAGAGTCACGATACAAAGTCAATTTTTCAATTCCAAATAAAAAACTATAACCTAGTCTATCTAAAATAGATACAGAATTCAAATTCCTCCCAATAGAGGGTACATAAGCGACATCATATAACTCCAAAAGATTTCTTGTATTCAATTATAGTCTAACTGTTCCTAAAAATTAAACTTGGACTTTGGTATTATTTCCCATTTACGCAAATTGCTAAAAACTAGTCGGCCTTCTTCGACTTATCAGCTTCTGCAAGGAATTTGTAACATGAATTGTTGCTCCAGTATTTAACTACCAAGTATTTGAGAGCACATCAATAATATTGAACTTTAAACAAACCATCATAAGACAATTACCTTTCTTCTCTATGTAAGCTTTGAGCTTTCAACAATCAACTTTCTTGTGCCCAAAGTTCTAACAAAAGTTGCACTTCCCTTCGAAATTTTTATTCTTCTGACTAATAGAAGATAACCTGCCTGTCTATTTCCTTTAGGATTAACAACTTTCTTCTTGAAAGGCTTTTGTTCATTTGAGCTATTAGAAGTGAACTTTCTCTTTTGAGAATTGTTGCGGATTGTCATTATCAAGATGCTTCTTGCCCTTCCTTTTTTCATGTCATTCTCTTCCTTGGCAAGAATAGCAGTCATCTCCTCAACAGTCTATTTCTCTTTTTGAGCATTATAGCTTGATATGACCAAATCAAATTTGGAAGGAAGAGTCCCCATCGCAAACCATACCATGTAATCCTTACTAAGGTCCATACCTATAGCCTTAAGTTTATGGTAACAACCCATGAGCTTATCGATGTGAGCCCTAATGTCACTTACACTACTGTAAATGGTGTGATGAAGCATGTTCAAGTACTCATTGTTCTCATTTTTTAAAAACTTCTTGTACTTCTTCTTAATGGCAGTAAGAAAATCCTTTGCACTATTAGCCTTGGGAATACTATCACGAATAGATTCATCCATGTGGTACCTCATAATCATCAAGCAGTATCAGTTAGAGTATTCCCACTCCTCATAGGATTTCTTATCCTTCTCAATAGCATCATTAGAGGGTTTAGGTGGTGCATCAATTCTTAAGCCCAAGTCCATTCACATGATAGTCAAATTCATCATGAGAGATTCAACCCAATGCTTGTGATTCATTCCATTCAGCGGCAAGATGGCAGATACTCTAGGATTGCTTAAAGTTGAATGAGAATCAAAAGCAATAACTACGATATGCATGTTAAAAGAGAATCATGCAATTTATGCTCTTTTTCTCAAAATTAATTATATCATTCATACTAGAGTTCCTTAAATAAACATAGATTTCATTCACAGGTAAGAACAATATATTACGTAGGCGTTTGGTTTGAGCACGGGGTTGACTATGGATATGGGTATAATAGTAGAAGGGGATGGGGATGGGTATGAAAAATAAAAAAAATAATGTTTGGTTTGTAACTTGGGTTTCTGTATTAATATCAATAATGTTGTTTGATTTGTTGCATTAATGGGAATAAAAGATAATATAATTCCATTTTTAACGTAAATAAAAATGAAAATGATTTGCCCTTCATATGTTTATTGGGCCTATCTCCATATGTTTGTAAAAAAAATTAATCAGTTTTGTCAAGGAATTTTATTGCAATTTTCGAGCATTAGATAAGCTATATGATCATTTGTCAACAAAATTGCATAATGCCAACAATACAATTGCAACTATATTTCCATATCATATTTAAAATGGAATATAAAGCATAAATCATAAAACGAGAATATAAACCATATAACATATTGGTTTTTCTCTTGATTAAATCATAAAACGAGAATATATAAGAAAAAAAAGGAGCAAAATCCCCATTTATAATGGGATGAAACCAGGTTCTATCTAGTTCATTTAACATCAAATTAAAACGAGGGATTTCAGAAAATATACCTAGAGGTGCAGAATAAAAAATTCCTTCATTGATGAGACGCGATAAGGCAGGATGGAAGATCGTAAGAAATTGAGAGGCAATAAGGAAGTAAAGAGGATGATAGGGCAAAGGCTGGGGATAAAAAAGTAAAAAATAAACGTGATAAAAATTTAGATTGGAATGAAAACTTGATACCCACCCCCTTGGTGGGTTTAGTAGATTTCCAAATTTAATGGGATAAATCCATTCCCCTAGAATTGAAAACCCTAAAGCAAACACTGTTTTTTACAATTATTCCATTTCTTCGTTCTCAAACCCTCAAACCAAACGCCCCCTAAATATTATAACCAAATAATTAATGTACTATCGAAAGGATAGAAAAATTGTGCGATCTATAATATTTCAATAAAATTTCTTCACCATATTAAGCATCCTACTAAGTAGTAATTATCAATAGGATAATTAATTACCTATATGGATCTTAATGTTATTTTAGGAGAAAAACACAAAATTTAATCATATATTAATATTTAAAAGTTCCTCATCACAAATAGTTTCACACGCTAAATTTTACGACAAGTAAAAATAAGTATTCACTATTGTCAATAAGTAATCTTTTTTTTATTTTTTAGGGTATGGGACAATGCCGTATGGGTGGTCCCTAACCCTATTGAGCATGCAAGTTGACTTACTGGCATGCAGGTCTGACCCACCTAAAACTCGACCTAGCCATCAATTTTCGACAAGGCTTGAGGTTTCTACCATTTTTCATGCTCTATGAATTTCCAATACCCATTTCACCCAAAAATACTCCAAAACTCAAAGCTTCTAAACCATTTCATCCATTAATGATCCACCAAACAGCTTCAAAAATTCTCAACCAGAAAAGGAGATTCATTTGCATTAAAAAAAGTTAAAAGCCAATAACAATAACCAAAAATAGTTTCTACACCTTCAATGTATCATTTCAAGATCATTCATGCCAAAAACAAGTTTGAAAAAATGGGTTTATATCCAAATACAAGCCGTAAAATCAAATGACCATATAGCTCTGATACCAATTATTATTCATAAATGCAATGAGCAATAACCACCATATATAGAACTGAATCCATTAATGTAATGTTTAATCTTTTAACCAAGATCCACATTCTATTTAGAGCAATAACTAGACAATAAATGTACATATCACCAAGGTTGGGCATTCATCTTCTCCAATCCAAGAGCTCACAAACTTATTAATACCCAAGAAGCATGTGCAAGAGAGAGCTTATAGTAGAAAACCCTTTTCAACTACTACCACACACATACACTACAAACACATTCTTACCTACATGTTATATTTATAACATGATCTACCCTAAGAGATAGAATGAAGTTAATTGTGTCATCTCATAATTGTGATGAACTATGGTTTAAAAAGTTAACCTGTAGTTATTAGTGTATTACCATATGCCTCAAAAGCAATAATAAATTATTAACTATCCTATTATAGTTATTAAACATATATTAGACAATTCAATTATTAGTTGTAAATATAAAATTAATATTGTGATTATATTAATCTATATACTTCTAAATAATTATTAGGAGGATAAGGACACGTGTATATAAATATTACATGTAGCTATAACTATAACGTGAGAAACAAAGACACATGGGAGTAATTAAATATTTTCGCTTCCTAATCATTTGCTTCTTTCTTTTCTTTAATTCTCTTTCGGTAGGAGCCCCACGAACAGTTTATTGAGGGGTGGTTCGCTGCTCTTTCAGCGGTGGACAGTAGCCTGTATACTGCTGCCATCCCCATAGTTGGTTGTTGAGCATTGATTCAAGAATCACTTTTACTCAAAATTAACATTTTCGTTCCTTTTCTTCTTTCAATTTCAGGTAGGGAAGGAACAGTGGGCCTACTTAAGAGTTGTAACAACTAACAACTTTTAGATTTTAAAGAAATTATCGTTAGTTAAGCATCAACCAGAATCTTAAATAATTGATGTAAATGCTGAGCATATAACTAGTTTATTAGATTAGATTTTCATAGATTAAAAAGTTAATTATAAAATTCTTTATCCAAATTAAAATTTGGATGATAATATATCTGATCAATCATAATTTCATAACTATCAAAGAATTTTTTACTTTTAAAAATATTTTTGTTAATTATTGACGGCCATTGCGATTAATTATATTATAAAAAGTATAAAATTAAAAATTTCTTATTTAATAAGATTGATCGTAGATGACCACTAATAATTGATTATGTAATTAAATCCTTATTTTTAACAATAAGTTTCATATATTTTAAATAACATGCCTCATAAAACTAATTAGATGGAAATATAGATTCATAAAATTAAAATAGAGAAGCATATTCATTTAAGTATTGTGTCAAATTTTTTGTTATTACGAGAACATACATAGGCGTGTAGTAATTTTCGTCCAAATTTCATATTTGTTTCTAAGGCATTTCTATTAAAGAAAGTTTCATGTAGCTTGCTACGTCAACTTTTCCATTATTTTTAATGAGATCTAATTATAGTTTTTCACCTAATTGGAAGGTTTAGCAGAAATGAGAATGCCGGGATTTCCATTTCATGAACCACATTTGGGTATTGGCGAATTGACACTTGAAGTTTTAGGAACGCAAGAAAATGTTTCAACCAGTAATCATGTAGGATCATCGTATTCATGGTAGCTTTTGGGAATGAAAGTTAAAAACACGACAAGGACAACTCAAATTCTAAACCTTTTTGAGTTTTTCCTGAAAATGGAAGAAAAAGTAGCTCTCTTCTTTCCTATAGCCTACCTCAACCTTACTAATGGATGAGGAATGCCAATTTGTTTTTCCAATTCATAATATATATAGATTATACATATCAGAAGATAGTGCCACCCCATCATATGTAATTCCCATAAAAGTTATGAACATTGTCAACTCAGCAAAAGGTTGGTGGCTAGACTCCGATATACAGCCGTAAAATAACAAAATCACTCTAGGAAACTTTAGGGACTCAATTGTTTTCATTCAACAATTAACATAATAAGTTGATCCGACCTAATGTCTTGGCAAATGGTACCAGGAGCAGGATGTGCAACTTCATGGAACGTGATTAAATTTAAATGCCCCGTGACATGCAGGTACTCATAGAAAGTAGATGAACTTCTGAAGCAGCCCTCCAGTTGGAGTCTTCACCCCCTCAATAACACCCAGCTGATGTCGGATATAGAAACTTGGTGCAATTTGTTTCACATACCCATGTGAGCCCACCCAGCCTGCGCCTTTGCCCTTGCATCACCTTTCCTACATAAACTCCAGTCACAGGAGTCTGCGTCTTCATATCCTAGAGATTCAGAAAGAAGCTCCAGATGGGTGTAAACTCCCAAGTTTTCGTTTCTCTACTCTTCCAAGTTATGGTCTTGTTTCTACTTGAAGCAGTTGCGCAACAGCATTACCACAATGTTACCAGATTGAGAGGAAGAAAGAAAGTGATGGGTTGCAATTTGTTTCAGGGGAAATGGGTAGTTGATGAATCTTATCCTATTTATGAATCTTGTCCTTTCATAGACCCTGAGTTCGATTGTCTAAAGAATGGCAGACCTGACAAGCAGTATCTCAAGTACTCTTGGCAACCCAACTCTTGTAATTTACCCAGGTGCTCTGTCTGCTTCATGTTTTCTTTATTATGACTCGAAAAGCTTTTTGTAAGCAGAGTGAAATAAACATTTTCTTCAAAGTTAAAACTTGATTCATTCATACTGACTATGACATTTAGAGATATAGCTGATTCTTGAGTTGCTTCAGAAGCATATTACAATTTGAAATAATTACGAAAATGTTACCATTGCTGTTTCGGTGCAGGTTTAGTGGCACGGATTTTTTGGGAAGATGGAGAGGGAAGAAAATAATGTTTGTGGGGGACTCGCTGAGTCTAAACATGTGGGAATCATTGGGTTGCTTGATTCACGCGTCGGTGCCGGATGCCAAGACGAACTTTGTTAGAACAGGCTCGTTATCTTCGGTAAACTTTGTGGTGAGTTTATTTCTTTACCTTTTTCTTTTTCCACACAATTTGACCAACAAAACTCCAATTCGGGTCGGTACATGTCTGACTTTATCCGTACACAAGACGGCTTGTCTCCGTTCCATTGTCTCTATTCCTGTTATTTTCCTGCTTTTGATTAAAAGGCTGTTCCAAACTTTCTTCTGCTATTTCCGGGCAATTTTCAGCTCAAAGTAATCCATTTAGATACATATAACATATGATGTGCAGTTATGCAACCCAACTTAGTTAGAAAACCATGGATTGTTATAGTTAAGGCAATTTTAGATGAAGTGTAGAAAAAGCACGAGAGACAAAGCTTTTTCTATTGAGATATGCAGGATTGGTGTGGGCAATCCCATCAGTACTTCTCACAGTTGTCATAAGAAGCATGCCAACCTGTGCCATTACATATGAAGCATGCACAATTAATTTTTGTCCTTTTCCTAAGGTCAGCCGCTTTTATTTCATTCCATGTTCAGATTATTAAATTTAACATGCCAAATGTGGTCAGGACAAGTTAGATGGTCGAGTAATTAACTGGTTACCGTAAAGTAGTTGAGCCTGCCCATAGGTCCAGGAGATTCTCTGTTGGCTTATTGGTTATGATGTTTTCCTGGACCCTAATAATAGAATTCATGATGGGGAGCATTAAGTTGGAATACTTTCAAAATTTCTAGAATAACTTATAGGATCAACTGGCCAATGGAATTTCTTTCTATTTTCAGATATTTTGTAATTTGCCTCTCATAATGGATGGAATTAGGTTTTTTTTAATGTTTACGAAATTATCTAATAATTGTATAAGTTGGCTTGGAGGAATATAAATTCAGATCCTTACTTGTACGGATTAAAAGAGAAATTGTGGTGTATTATTATTATTATTATTATTATTGATGTTGTTGTTGATGATGTTTATATTGTTATTGATTTTGTTAATGAGTTTTTATTTTAATTTTTAAAGACAAGTCTTATACGTCCGAAGAAATCTACAGTTTATGATTTTTACTGCTTTAGATTTCCCTGACACAAGTTTTAAGAATTTCATGATATGCAATTGGCAGAGGTTTAAAACAAAAAAAAATCTACTGAATGCAGGACTATAGATTAACTTTGAACATGTATCGTACACCGTACTTGGTGGACATGGTTCGAGAAAGTGTAGGCACAGTACTCAACCTAAACTCCATACATGGGGGTGATGCCTGGAAAGGAATGGATGTGCTCATCTTCAATAGCTGGCACTGGTGGACTCACACCGGAAAATCTCAGCCGTAAGTGATTATCTCATGTTGCTTATATGAAGAATAATGAACAAGCAAATGCAGTTTGGCATCATGTGGATACTGTTTGATTATGAAATTCAGATGGGACTATATCAGGGATGGGAATGGTTTGCACAGTGATATGAACCGCTTGGACGCATTTTATAAAGCTTTGACAACATGGGCCAAATGGGTTGATTCCAATGTTGATCCTTCACAAACCAAAGTCTTCTTCCAAGGAATTTCTCCTACTCACTATGAGTAAGTAGACCATATCAGCTCCATATATTAAGTGTTGTAAGAAAAATGGTAGAAATAAAAATTACCACCAAATTTCAAAAGCCTACTAGAAATGTAATGATTGGTAAAAACATCAATCTTTCGTTCAACAAGACTAATGTTGTTCTACATAAAAACAGGGGAAGAGAATGGAATCAACCAAGAAAGAACTGTTATGGACAAGCAGAGCCATTTTCAGGATCTAAATATCCTGCTGGTGCACCTCCACCTGTTGCAGTGGTTAGCCAAGTGTTAAGTAAAATCAACAAACCAGTTTATTTACTGGACATTACTACACTTTCACAATTAAGAAAAGATGCTCATCCCTCTGCTTACGGTAGTGATGGATCAGGTGCAGACTGCAGCCACTGGTGCCTTCCTGGACTGCCTGATACTTGGAACCAACTCCTGTATGCAACTCTCATGATGTGAAACTCCAACATGGGGGAAAAAAGCATATTCTTACCTAGTTGCAGAAATTTTGGTACTTACTACTGGTAGACCATATTAAGAGAGGAAAAAGCAATTGTAAAGTGATTGATTATACATTGGTATCTGATCACTATTCAAGGGAAGTGATAGTCTTGGGGGCAGCATAGAAAGGTTTGCCCAACCATAGTCTTGTTCTACAACTGTTTCATTGAACTTTATATATGCTTCAATTAATCCATCTCGGCTATGAATAGCTGTAAATTTTCCTTTCACAAGTCGAAGCCCTCCCAATTTCATGCTAAGGTAAAAGCCTGATATTTTCATTTGTAAAATACACGGTCTTGAGGGGTTTTCCATCACATCATAATGACGTAAAAGACTTGAGGAAGAAAATTATACAGAAAGCATTCCGGAACCTTTCACTGCAAAAATATGTATAGTGTTCCTGCTTGCTAGTGGGGTTCTATCCGTAGTGTTACCTGTATGCTAATCCAAACATTTGCAAATTAGAATAAAAAGAGTTGGAATGTTCACCCATGATCAACATGTTCATAAATTAGTAAAAAGTAACCTCAAAGAAATTCTCAAATCTGAAAGAAAATACAAATGCAATTGACTCGGGCACGCTGTTCACCAAACTAATGACATCTAAGGTTTGTATTCACAATTACTCCACAGCATAACAAATATATTAGAATGCTCCATGTAACATTCAATTACAAATATCTAAGAAAAGAACTACAAAAGAACCAGTGGCTACTTCAAAGTGACACAAGTTGATCAATTACAAGAATCAACAGTTTACGGAATATAACGAAAGCAGCCACTAAACTGCAATATGTATGAATGCTGACATGAGTCGGACCAAATTCACTAACTATATGAAGGAAAAATTAACCACTGCATAATTTGCATCATGATGGGTTATAATGGAGATTTACATCATGATGGATATTAACAAAAATTGACATCTGAATATTAAGAAGGAACATAGATAACAAAACCTAGTAGCCAACATATACAGCAGCATTAATTATGTAAGTGTTCATTCTTATCCGCCAACTCTTCAACATGTACACCACTTGAGCATATCAATCTGCCATCAACAACTTCAACATTCAGAATCTTGCCACTGCAGTAGACAGAGCAGAAAGAGGTTAGAAGGTGTTTGTCAATGTTATGTAGGGTATTTTGCTATTATGTTGTTGACCAGAACAATAATTTTTAATGTTTATGCGCTTAAGTGCAGGCAGGTGTGTTTTCTTGCCTGCTTTTTACAGAAAAGAAACTATGGTAATCACTATGATCAATATTGAGCTCTATCGTATAACTCTTCTCATCCATTGTACATCATTCATACCATAACATTGCAATTCCAGGCAATAGACATTAAAACACCCCTTATACAACAGAATAACCTTCTGTAATTGTGAAATATGAGAACTAACATCTTCATTCTTCTTGCATTTTGTGATAATCAACTATAAGCTATAGCATGGACTTAATTTTTCCAGATTTAAAAAATATTCAAGTGATTACATTGTTTAGGAGCATAACACCACAACTCACTAGAAAAATGATGGATTAAATTGCAGTCAAAACATTGTAAAGCCATCTGATCATTTTCTAAAAAAATCTGCATTAACCAGAAAAAGAATGAACCACTCTCAAAGATAGAAGAATGCAATATGCAAAGTGTTCAATAAGGGATAGAATTCAAGTCCATTTGATATTAATACTTACAAAGGAAAGACAGATTTTACCCTCTCAATATCTAAGGATTGCTAAAGAGACTGTGGGACTCCAAGCTTGATATGTAACTTCATTTGTTCAAATGTCAACCCAGGGATGGATCCACCATCAACTTAACTTAATATAGCAAGAAAAAGCCATTGTTTAGGAGCATAACACCACAACTCACTAGAAAAACGATGGATTAAATTGCAGTCAAAACGTTTTAAAGCCATCTGATCATTTTCTAAAAAAATCTGCATTAACCAGAAAAAGAATGAACCACTCTCAAAGATAGAAGAATGCAATATGCAAAGTGTTCAATAAGGGATAGAATTCAAGTCCATTTGATATTAATACTTACAAAGGAAAGACAGATTTTACCCTCTCAATATCTAAGGATTGCTAAAGAGACTGTGGGACTCCAAGCTTGATATGTAACTTCATTTGTTCAAATGTCAACCCAGGGATGGATCCACCATCAACTTAACTTAATATAGCAAGAAAAAGCAAACAACAAGCTACAGTAAATGAATGAACTGCAAGCATAATAGCTTCTAAATAAATAATAATTTTCAAGGCAACTGGTACAACCACAATACTCAGTATCGCAAGAAGAGTACCATTAAAAAGAAAGTCAACCTTCTATGTTTGAATGTTAAAATCCATTTTGCATGAGCATCCATTCAATAAATTGATCTTCACAAGGATGTACGTTTTAGTGAAAACTTATAGCCCAGATCATAATCAAAGTGCATATAAAAGTTTATTCATATGTGGAGCGTGATAACAAATGCTTAGGCTAGTCACATACGAGTGCATTCATATCAGTATATATATGAATATTCTTTTTTTTTTCAAGTGTATGCACATACGAGTGCATTCATATCAGTAAATATATGCATATTCTTTCAAGTGTACATATCATGAAATATTCAAATTGTATGAATGATTTGATTCTTGATGGTGCTGGAGACGATGGCAACATTTCCAAAGAATTTCAAGGAATTATCCAAATCAAAGTTTTTAATGAAATAGCTATATTGTTAGAGACAACTATACACAAACAAGGTCATAACAAACTTTAAGTTGAGAATAAAACCTCCATCATTATTACTAATCCATAACAGCTCCAGAACATCAACTCAGTGAAAAAGCATAAAATCCTTCTTATGTGCATTAATAGAAGATCCTCAATGAAAACCCAAGTGTTGTCATTTGACGACTAATTACATAATTTCATAACTACAAACCAATTAAAAGAATTTCATTTATCATTGCAAGTAAATAAAAGGCATAATCATTTGTAGCACAAAAGAAGTCTTTGCGATAGCCTGCAACAGGCATTAAAATAAGAAGCAACTGCACGCATATGCGACATTTTAATTGAGGGGAGAATCTGAAACTTGACAACATATAAGTACATACCTGTACGAAATGCAGGAATAGAATTAGAAGATATATCGTCCTTGCAAGCACCCATGGAAGCAGCATTAATATCTTGCCTAACACATGCAAGTTCACACCCATCAACAATCAACTTTCTTCCAAAGCTTTCAGGTATGGCTTAATAAAATGGGCATTTATCACAATAGCATGGACTAGACTCGACAGAAGCAAGAGATCTGAAGAAGGCCAGGTTATAGAGACCCATGTTGATCATAGCCAACACCCATCTCAACAAACAAGAGCTTCATAGATTCATTGGAGCTCCCAACCGACCGCGTTGCTTCCATAGCCTGAAGAGTCGTGGACTGGTGACACACAGAAAGGAATCAGTTTGATGAGTTTCGTGTTCGACTATTTAGTGGCCTGTGTGACCTAACACTGTCTTTGGTAGCTGTCTTCGATAGGCAGACAAGAATCCAGACGAAAATTTAGAGAAATAATATACCAAAAATTAGACACAGTAAGATGTTTAATTGCGATGAATATAATAAAAAATTTGTCTCCATTTTAATAGTAAAAAATATATTTAATTACAGTAAACAGAATAAAAAATAATATTAATAGCAAAAATACCCATGTAATATAACATGATTAAAAAGATACAATTTATTAATTATTTTAAAACGAATGATTTGTATTAATAAAAATGCTAACAAATAATAATAATAACAATAACAATAAAAAATTAATTTCGTATAATAATAATAATGATAATAATGATAGAAGAAGAAGATGAAGGAATTTAATAATAATAAGGATTTTAATAATCACAATAATAATAAGAAAATTAATTATGAATAATAATGATAATAAAAAAATAATAAGAAAATTAATTTTGTATAATAATAATAACAACAATAGTAATAACAATAATAATAATAATAAGTACAAAATTTATAATAATAATTAATAATAAC
>JANZLD010000002.1:43319456-43332237 GCA_026413575.1 Erythroxylum carthagenense
GAAAGCATGGTTGATGTAAACAGTAAACTAGTAAAGTATACAGTACAACTGTATAATATATCAATATGGACTATTTTATAATTTTTAAAAATTTTAGGGACTATTTTATAAATTTAAAAAATTTTCCGAAATGGTACCCGGTACCGATCAGTACCGGTATAATTCCGTTCCAGAACTCAATCCGGTACTGAGTCCGGTACGGTATTCATAACATTAATATAAGGCGTGCTAAATGCTCCATTTACTCCTCGAGAAGTTAAAGTGCTATTCGGCCACAATCCTTCTAAATCGCTGAGCCCAAATGGGTTCACAGCTATGTTTTTTTAGAAATCTTGGGAAATAATTGGTAGTCTATTTATTAATGCATTACTTGAATTCTTCTTTTCTAATAATTAGTCAATGAAGTGAATCATACCTTTATATGCGTTGTCCCTAAGAAGAACGAAGAAAAATCCTTCTTCAATGAAAGACTTTCATTCTATATCATGTTGCACAATAGTTTGTAAAGTCGCAGCTAAACTACTGGCTGCAACATTGAAAGTAGTGTTGAAGGAGGTTAAAATAGTGTTGGAGGAGTTATTAATGAGGCCCAAGGGGCATTTTTACCAAAGCGTAATATCAAAGACAACATATTAATCTTACAGCAGCTATTGGGGACTACAAATATGCGTATCCAAAGTTGTTTATTGAAAATTGATTTCTATAGGGCACATTACACCATTAGTTGGAAGTATCTACAAGAATGTTTGGAAGCTATAGGGCTGCCACCAAAAGTTAGAAACTTTAGATTATCGAATGCTTCCAATCAACTTCATTCAGTATTCTAGTGAATAGGGTTCTAACTTTACCTTTTAGAAATGTTGGAGGGATTAGGCAGAGGACATGAATTTTTGGTAGCTAGAGAAGTCTAAGGACTTTTCTTGGATGTATTCAGTTATTTACTCAGTTTGAGAGACATAATGTATCTGCATATCAAGCATGAGCTGATGGCAAGGATATATGGTTTAAATTTGGTTTGATAATTGGACCAATGTTAGTCCTTTAATTCGTAGAGTTGAACTTGCTCAATTACGATCTTGGATACTTTTATATGCGAGAGTCTCTTGTCTAATCCATGAGGGAGAGTGGGCTAGTGACTATAAGGATTCTCCTTGCTTAGAGAATATCTGCCAAGCATTCTTGAAGGAATATGGAAAGATAACATCACCTGGAATCTCTCCTCCGGAGGTACGTTTAACAATAAATCTTGCCATCAGTTGATAGTTAATTGCAATGAAGTAATCCCTTTGTTATATACAATTTGGAAGAATTCATTGAATCCAAAAGCTGCAGTTTTTTCATGGCCTTCGAACAAAAAGTTGTTGGTTTGAAGAGTATGATCCTATATGTGTCTTATGTAAGCTAGTGACTTACATGGGCATGTCACATGAATGTGTTCTTTTAAAATAACTCAAATTCTTTCGTTTTCTATCTTTATTATGCTCTAATTCATCTCTTTTTTATTCGTAAAGGCAAATAAAACTGAATAGTAATAAAACTGCCCAAAACTCCAAATTTAGCTTGTTTTGTTTCTTTTTCTTTGAACTTGTTCGTAAACTAAAATATAAATCAACATAACTATATTAAATACATAACATAACATTAATCATTAAGAATTAAATAATAATTAATTAATTAATTAAGCACTTATCAATTCTCGTTGAGTTTGTCCTTTTTGCTTTTCTCTTCTTTCTAAAATTAGTATTTAGGATCATCATCATGCTAATTTATTCAGCATTGTATGAAATTAATAACATTTTTATTCCTCTTAGAAAATTTGTATGAAATTAATGAGATTTTTATAATTCCTCTTAGAAATTCAATGTGCCATCCGTAAATCTCAATAATAAATTTGTTATACATTCGTCCTCTATTACTTCTAATTGAGCTAAGATATAAATATAGGCCTGAGGTTAGCTCTTCTAAATTGTTATTTATTTGCTAAACAGAAAATATATTCCATAATTAATACTATTGCCAGAAGTCAACTTAATCAACCATGCTTTGATAATTTAATTACTTAACAGCAAGTTATTGTTGAAGCTAATGTGTGCATCTAAACGAGTAACCTCACACCATAAATCTGCCTAATAAATTGGTATAAGAGAGTCCAGTTTACGATTTTCTTTTTTTTTTTTTTTTGGAAAATTGGAATCTGGTTTATTTCCTTATTAGCTTTTTCAATTACATTGAAACTATAACCTTCAAAGTTGATCAACCACATTGTCCCTTTTTTCATTTCCTCCTTGTTTCGGTACACTGGAAAGCTGAAAAGAGTTTTACCAAGATACGTGAATTTGTTGACATCCTGGCTCATTGAAGCCATAATTAATATTACTCCTGATTTGTTGTTGAGGTTTTCTCTATAAAAAGTAAAGAATCAGAGCTAATAAACACATTTTTCTGGACCTGCCAAACTAACACATCATGAACAGAGCGAAAAGCCATTACAAAGTATACAAATATGTTGCAAATTAATGTCTGCCTTCTTATTTGCAAGCATATTCGAGCACTTCCGGATGTGTTATGTAGCTAACTTTAACCTGAAACCAAAGTTTCTCCATTTTGACGCGCAAGTGATAGAAGCCGAACGACGACTTCAGTTTATACATCTTGTCCGGGAAAGGTCAATTTCCATATCCACACATAGGAGAAAAGGCATTTTTAGTGACTATATAGGGATCACAAGTTATCAGATTTTATCAAACTTCAGTCATAATCGTTGCTATTTAAAGAAAATCATCTGCCAATTCTGTCACAATCCCAACTCGTTTGGCGTAAAAGCTTTGCACCCTCAAGAGGATTAAAAAAAAAAGGTTTTTGAATGGAAAATCTAAGCATAATTCTTGCCTTTTCGGCCTTCACTTGCCCCAGAAGTGGCAACACCTTCTAAGTCAAGAATATGACCTGTTTGAAGCAAAAGAGTTTGCCTGACTTAAAGGCCATCCTAACTATATGTTCGAATTTTCACAAATCCACCAAATCATCAAGCTTGAACTATCTGACCTTCTCAAGTTAATCAAGATTATTCTCCGAAAATAGGTTGATCCGTACAAGCATAGTTCAAACTATTCACTAAAAGGAAGCTTGCCCACTTTTACAAGCCACCCGCTACGACATAAACTAGAGGCTACCGTTGGTTGTTGTGGTTGTACATCATGGACAATTTGGTTAAGAACAGGGTAAGACGTCCCAAAAATTCTATTAGTATAATGCATAATGTCAAACAAAAAACAGATAGCATTTTTTTTGGGTTACTAACACTGAAACGCTTCCTTTTTTTGTTTATATACTTGATAGTGATGTTTCTTTCACCAACACAAATGAAAAGGGATAAGAAATTCTTGGAAGTTTTTGGTGAAAATGGATTTTAGTATACACATGTTAAGTTTTTAAAAGTTTCAGAATTAGCAAGTCGGTTCAATGCCAATAAATTAATCTAGGTGCAACAATTTTCATGCAACAAAAGGGTTCATCTTGATAATGATCATCCATAAGATTGCTTTGTTTATAAAGGCAATGAGATACATAGGAGAAAAATAGAAAGGTCAATCAACCCAAATAAAATGTTAATGAATCTTAAAACTCTCTGAAGCTTTGTGCTGGCTTTATTTAACCATGCAGAGACCATCAATCTTTCAGGGGTGTTTAGGCAAGAAGAAGAAGAAGAAGATGGTTGGTAGCATGGCGAGAAGATGGAGAAAACTAAGTGGTGTTGATAAATGGAAGGACCTATTGGATCCCCTAGACATTGATCTCAGGCGATGCATTGTTCACTACGGAGAGATGGCCCAAGCTACATATGACTCGTTCAATTCGCAGAAAGTCTCGAGGTTTGCGGGAAGCAGTCTCTATGCAAAGCTTAATCTTTTCTCCCAGGTAGGTTTGGAGAAGAGCAATCCTTACAAGTATAAGGTAACCAAATTCTTCTATGCAACATCGCAAATTCAGCTTCCAGATGGTATTATCATAAAGTCACTGTCAAGAGAGGCTTGGAGCAAGGAATCAAATTGGATGGGGTACGTTGCGGTGGCTACTGACGAAGGGACTGCTGTGCTCGGGAGGAGAGACATTGTTATTGCTTGGAGAGGTACAGTGGAGACCTTGGAGTGGATTAATGATTTCGAGTTTCTTTTAGTCTCAGCTTCAAAAATACTTGGAAAATCTGGAGATCCCAAGATTCATCAAGGTTGGTACTCAATTTACACCTCTGACGATCCACGTTCGCCCTATAATCAAGCCAGTGCCAGGGATCAGGTAGCTGTGTGTGTCCGAAAATTGAGTCTTCCTAATTTTTGAAAATTTTTCCAAGTTTCAACTTTTTATTGATTATTTTGAGTAGGTTCTTGAAGAGGTTAGAAGACTGGTGGAAAAATATGAGAACGAAGATATCAGCATAACTGTGACAGGCCATAGCCTAGGAGCTGCACTTGCAACATTGAATGCGGCTGACATAGTTGCTAACGGATTCAACAGACCCAAGTCTCAAAGCAAAATGTCCTGTCCTGTCACAGCCATAGTCTTCGCATGCCCTCGCGTTGGGGACTTGAGTTTCAAGCAAGTTTTCTCAGGTTACAAAGATCTTCATGCCTTGCGCATACGTAATGCTTTAGATATTATTCCAAACTACCCATTGATAGGGTATGCAGATGTTGGGGAAGAACTGGTAATTGACACGACAAAATCCCCGTACTTGAAAAGTCCTGGAAATGTATCAACTTGGCACAATTTGGAGGTTTACCTTCACGGAGTTGCAGGTACACAAGGGTTGAAAGGCGGGTTTAAATTAGAGGTTCAGCGGGATATTGCTCTGGTTAACAAAATCGCTGATTGTTTAAAGGATGAGTACTTGGTTCCAGTGTCATGGAGGACTTTGCGGAATAAGGGTATGGTTCAACAAGAGGATGGTTCTTGGAAGCTAAAGGATCATGAAGAGGATAAAGATACTTGATTTTAATCGCATCGATTTCTATTCTACTTCTGATCACAAAAATAATTTCTGAGAGTTACTATTTTCCATTTGTGGGTTATTGTATTATAAATATATGAGGTTGGTTTAAATAAGCTTGAGAGCTTTGACATTACTAAGCTCATAAGCAGGGAATTAGCTAGGTCTAATAAATATGGAACATTTCTGGGGAGGATAACAGAAAGTTGGCTGTTCCAATTGATATTATAGGAAGTGTTTGTCGGTGGCTGCATTTCTTGCTTGTTTTTACGTGCTCAAGTGAGCAAATAAACGATGAGACTTGACTTTATTTATGCTAAATAAATCAAAAGTTATTTCGGTGTTAATCTTCCCCAAATTTGTATTAGAATTCCAATTAATACTTATTTTTCTTAAATTTGTTTCTTTTTATTAAAAAAAAAGAAACATAAAAAAAGGTTTAGATCTTCTGTGTTCGTTAGTCTGCGATCAATTCCAATACCTTTGCTTGGGGGGAGGGAATGACGATAAAAAGCTTATAATTATATGTTACCAAGATGTTTGGTAATAAGTAACCAAAAGGAATAATATTGGACTAATAAATGTGAAAATAAAATATGTTTTCGAGCTTGGATTAATTATGATTTTAATTTCCGTAAAAGTCATACGCACAAAGAAAAACTAAAATTTAATTCATTAGTATATATCAAGCGATTTGTGCTTATCGATATATTAATAATAAATTAGAACAAAAGAAAAAGGTAACAATTTCAAGAAATAAATATTAGATATTCTAACACAATGTAAAATTATAAATTAAATTGATTTAAAAAATTAACAATAAATATCCTAATTCATTCTCATTTTAATGAATAGTAATTATACGAAATTTATTGAATTTCTATTGCAAATCTTTTTATTTTTTATTATTTCTTCATCTTATATCCTCAAACATATAGGATAAGATAATAGAATTTTTATACACCAAAATTTGTTTGGTTTTATTGACAAAATAAAAATTATTAAAATATATTTGGTTTAAAATAGATTGTTCATTTTTTGAATAAAAATACTACAAATGGTTTTGATAATTCAAACAAAAACAAAGTGTTTCCACGAGTTGCCACAATTACTTGTCAAAACAACATTATCATACTACTTATGTTTTCCATTCTTGTTTCTTGTTCATCAATCTCTTATATGCATTTGTCTTTGTTTATTGACTTGCACAATTCAATTAGTAGTAGGCTTATGAAGTTAGTTCTTATTTTTCATTGTTAACTGCAAATTTTATAATTTCAAGTTTATTGTAATTTTTAAGTTTTATAACCATAGCATATGACACATTTCTTCCTCTTTTCACTCACATTTACTTACTTTTCTTGATGGGAGCTTTAGGCAATATGAATGATTCAAATAATTATGTGAAGATAAATGAAAAGTATAGGGTGTAGAATGATACAATCAACAAGCATTTAGTCCCATTGATAGTTAAAGAAATGAAGAACGAAAGTGAAAAAAACTACTATTATTTTCCATACATGGATGAAAGAATATTAAGATAAGTTTTCAAAGAAAATTCAACAAAGAATACATTAATGTCAAGTTGAAGAACAAGCACAATGAATTAAGGGTCAGATTGAAAATTTTAAGTATTTACTCAATGAAACTAGAATCAACTCATTAATTGGTGAAATTTATATGAATATTGGGATAATCTATATAAAGAAAAAATTCTTCACTTATTAATATAAATTATTTTAATTTTTAATGTACAATTTTCATCATTATTGGTGCAAAAAAATCAGTAATTCAAGAAAAATGGATGCAAGGAATTTTCATACTTATGTTGTATTTTTTAGATATTATTAAAATTAGTTTATATATACATTCATCAACTAAATTTCCATCAAATAATGAAGTCGAGTAACATAGAATTGAGGTTGATGGAGGTTATTTCTTTAACGAGAAAGAAGAATCAAGTTGCAAGTTTTCCTTTGAAGAAAAATGATCTCTTAAATTGAAGAAGGGAACAAGGACAAACTCTAGCATTCAAGAAATTTTATTGGACACAATTAGTGAACAATAAAAAAGGAATAATGATTTAATTGAGAACAATATAACAAAAATATCATCTATTAAAGCATCATTAAGTAATTATGAGGCTAATACAATAAAGGAATGTTTGAAATCCTTACATATTATGTTATCAATAGAGTGCAATATGGTAAAGAAATGAAGCTTATATGATTATTTACTTTATAGGGAGAATTTTGTGGACCTACAAAATGTAAGGAAGGTAGATTGGAAATGGTTTCTTTAGTTATTATTTGTGTTTTAAAGTATCAGACTATTGATGGTTTATGAACTTTTACATAATAAATTACTCTATAGTTTCCACATTTTAGGTGAATGTTTTACATTAAGCTCTTAAATAAATGTTTGATGTAAACTTTTTTAAATTTATATTATATGATTTGGAGCTTGAGAATATTTTTATCATTTATATTTTAATATATTTTTTAGTTATCAGATATTGGCATTATAGATACATGAACTCTTTATCATAATTTGAATCATATTTGGATGATAAAATGGTAAAGAAAGGTTTTGTTTATGTAGATGTTAAAGAAATATTTACATTTACACAAGTAACTACGTAGAACTTTTGCTCTATTAGGTCCTGTTTGGATATTAACAACTTCTACATGAGAATCCTATAAAGATTTATAAAAACTTAAGAATATATAAGATGATCTTTTTGAGATTAAGTGATAAAGTAAAAAGTTTGAGGCTTAGAGTCAACTAATCATTTAATTGTAGATGACTATGATGTAACATTTTTAGTGATGACAGGGAATATTGAGGCAACTAGAATCAATGCATAGCAGTTTAAACATTTAACCTAGATAATTTCATGTTATTTTCATAAAGTCTTATATGGAATTAATTTTGTAAAAAATAATTATTACTCTATCATCATTTACTAATATACCTTGTGAAATTTAATAAGCCAAAATATTTTTCATATTCTTATATACTTTATTACCATTTTATTGTACCTTTATATTGAGTTTATCATTTTAATACTACAATTTTATTTTTTTAGGATTGTATAGGAGTAATAAATAGTACATATATTGATGTATATAATTTAACTTATTGAGAAATAATGATGTATGCATTCAAGAATAAATTGTATAAAAGAAAGAAAGAAACAAGAACCAACAAGAAGATTTTTAATGAGATTTAACCAATTAAATATGCCTACTTCCTTGAGAGTCAAGAGTAGCTAATTATTTATTAATTAACTAAAACTCTCCACTAGATGATGATTACAAATTCCTTCACATTGACTATATGTATGTAATTATAATTAATTGTACATTCTAGCTAGTGCATTTATACTTTAATAGCTCGTTACCAAACCTAAACCATAAATTTAACAAGTCCTAGAATCCACTTAAAATTTAAATTTCACCAAAAATGTGTTTTTGGATAAGGCTTTCTATCATAGATAAGGTTGTGGTCTAAGTTATGGATCTCATTGTTTCTCCTCATTTATAGACACAGACTATAACCACTCTTATATTCCTATACTGTGGTTCCTCTTACTTCTCTATATATGTAGACATGATCTATGAGATGACCATATCTCAATTTGTATCTTATAATAAAACACCTCTATTACACTAATATACTTGTATATGATCCATAGAACAATTTCTCCCTTGGTAAATATACCATGTTCATCCAATAAACTCTAAAAAATGCCTTCAAGGTTACAAGTATGTGTACATAAGCTATGCATAACAGTCTCAACTTTGGTGAATATACTCTTTATAGGTTAGGAAGTAGCCATGTCAAATACCATGAGAAATTAAATAAATCTAAATGACACTTAAATTCTCTTTGGTAATTAAGTTTATCAATATCTCACCTACATTCTCTGAAATATTAACCTTTTCAAATACGATATAACTAAATGCAATCAATTTCTTGATCTTATAAAACCTTACATCCTTCACCATAAAACCCATCCATTTATATTTATATTGACTTTCTATAGTGTCTTGAAAGTAGTTGAATCACCATCACTAATTTTACGAGTAGGTGCAATATCCATCTCTTTTTGCATTGGATACACAATATTTATGCTTTCTTTCTAAAATTCTCTTATTTCTTGAACCAAAAATTCCTCTCCTTTACATTTGTTATAGGTTTTTCTGGTTCCATTTATACCAATTTTGGACTAGTAATGCTATCTACTAACCTTGGTTTACTTTTCATCTGTTTGCCTTAGCATGTTCTACTTCCTAAACATTACTTCCTTAAGGTTTACCCTGGACTTTTTACCAAACTTCTAAAACTTGTAGAAGTCTACCTTCTAATATTTTTCACCCTCTAATAAACATTTTTTTAATAAAATTTTCTTTATCTCTCGTTCACTAAGATTGCTTATCCATATATGTTATAACATAGTACTATCTTCCTTTCTCAACTATTGCGGCTTTTCTACTTACAATTGTGCTCCCTATCAGTTTATAAATGGCATTCACCAATTTTGGTACTTCTTCATGATTATTATATATAAGTTTTACAAATAAATCATGTAAGGTTTACAAATATATCACATTCTTACTTAAATCTAGTATATATTGTATACTGCTTGACCTCCTAACTATATCATTAAACTTCTCAATCTTGAGTTATCATATTTTGAAAAAAAAGTATAGCAAATCTTTTTTAATCTTCTTCTATAATAGTCACCTCAAGCTTTAACATGTCACTATCTTCATAGTTGAATGTAATGATATATTGCCTCATATATATCCATCCTACATATTCACGTTTATAATCTTTGGTTTAGATATATCTTCTTTATGAGAGATATCAAGATGTATTAATTTTTTGTCTTCTTTAATATTTCTTCATATGATGCAATGTCCATTATTTATTTACTAACCTTGTCTACCATACATATTCAAATGGTTCTAACATTTTGCATTTATAACTCCTCTGAATTAGACTCATTTGTTTCCTTTAACTTATCCTTTTAAAACCCCTTCAATAAGCCTTAATATGATATCAAATACTTTAATCATTATTGTTAATTATAGTCTAAAATTCTCAATTTCATTCAAATTTTCCACTTCGAACCTTATAAATGAAGTCATTATTATTTCAACTATGCTATGATACTAATTGAGAAATAATGGTGGATTTAGGATGGATAAAATTTGTATGAAAGAAAGAAATAAAAAAGAACCAACAAGAATATCTTTAATGGGTTCGATCAATTAGTTATGTCTTCATCATTGAAAGTCGATAACTATAATTGTATATTGTTTAATCAAAACTCTCAACTTCAAAAACATAATAAACTTTATTTTATATAGACTATGTTTATATAACTATACTTAATTATAAACTTTAGTTGATACTGTTATACTCATAGCCCTTACTAATTATGATTGTAATAAGTTTTAGAATCCTACTAGAGTTTGAATTCTACCAATAACACGTTTCTATATAATTTTGCCTATCACAGACATGATACGGGACACATATATGGCATTGATTATTATTCTTATTGTTTCTACTAGTATATATGCATAGGCTTGGTCATGCTTGTATCTTTAGACTGTGAATCCTTTCACTACTTTGAGCACCTAAATATGGTATATAATAACATGGTGTCTTAGATCGTGTCTTGAACTAAAAACACCATTTCCATTTTAAAACACTTTTGTCTTCTACCTATACTTTAACCTTTAATTTCTAGAAAGGAATAAAACTTAGACCATAATTGTGTCCTAAGATGTGTTCACCTAAATACTTTTTAAAAAGCACACATTCTTTCCAAAATAACTTAAGATTTTAACTTGTGTATATGAGTCATACATAACACAACTGATGAATAAATTCCATGAATCAATCAAACATATAATATTATGTGTTATTGCTTATATATCATGCATATATAATGGTTGGAAGAGAAAATATTTCAAATAATTCTCAAGTTTTTTAAGAGATAGTAAAAAATTCCATAAAACTAATTCACTATGCCTCTATAAGATACGACTTTGTTTTTAATAAATATAGTAATTAAAATTAATTTTATCTAATTTTTATCAATATTATGTTCTTTATATGTTTAGGTACATTATGTTTGATTAATTCAGGCTATACTAATATTCCTAAATTTATTTCATCATATCATGGTAAGAGATATGATTTGCAAAAGTTTAAAGGAAAAGGAAGAACATAAGGTTAATATAAATTGTTTAACTACGTACATTATTCATTTGGAAATATTATTGAAAGAAATTTTAGTGTTTTAAAAGCAAGATCCATTATAACTTTAAAAAAGCCCAATTATGATATAAAAAAAACATTGTTATAGATTGTTGTATGTTACACGACTTTACTGAAATTCATAAACAACTAGATGAATTGTTTAAGGTTACACCAATGGTGAATAACTTATCATGAAAAACACAGATGAAGATAAAAATTCTTAAAAGGAATATAACATCTTTGACACAACTTTAGAGTATATCTCAAAAGCAAGATGTAATTTTTTAGAGAAATTAAATTAATTGATGAAAGAATGAGAAAGTTTATATACATGAGGAGATTTGCTCCACACAAGAACAAAACCATAGACTTAAGGAAAATTGCCATGATCTTTTGAGAATAACATAGCTGCCCAACTCAAGAATCCGTGATATTATAGAACATTATGTTTTAGACTTCTCAACTCTATAAAATCAAAGGATTACTTCGCGCTTTTCTTATAACAGGAGCAACTTTTTAACTCTCTTAGCAATAAGTATGCATTACTCCTCATCATCATTTGTAGATAGTTAGAGCTAGACCACATCAGCTTCTTTCGGAAATAAAGCCAAAACCAATCAATTTGTCAACCTAGGATGGTTATCTTATTCAAGGCATTTTATTGTCCCCTTATCTGTGTAATATTTCCAAAAGTATATATTACTTATGCTTCCATTTTCTTTTAAATTACTTGAGATTCCTCTTCTTCCAAATTTCATATAAAAATCTACTGAAGAGGACTTTAAAGTTGATATATTACTTTTTTTACTTCCATCTTTTTTGAGAAATCTAGATCAAAGTATCCCTTTAAAAGATTTGTAGCCATAATAAGTTAAATCTATTGAAGATTTCATACTAAAGAAATGTATAGTAGACACATTAAAAAAGAAAGCACTTTATAGATGATAGTGGTAGATTGCATAATGTTTTAAGGGGTAGTTTAGTACGTGTTTAGTTGTTAACTTGAATAATTAGTGCACGTTTAAGTTAGGATTGTGTTGTTTTGTTAAACATTTGTGCTTTGAGTGTTTTATGGATTAGAGTATGCCATTGAGCTTAAATTTGTGCAATTAAGGTTCCTTGATGTGCTTGTTAGTGTTTCAGGTCAAATATCGAAGAAAAGAGGAGAATTGGAGGAAGCCTGAAACCCAATCCAAGCCCACGATAGCATGATAGATGGCATAGATAGTCTTCTAGTTTAAGTTTTCGAGGGAATGTTTTGGACTTTTCGATCCCCAAAAAACCTTAAGGTTACCCCAAATGGTGAAGACTATATAAGGCATAATGATGTAACCCTAAAGGAGCTTCAGATTCTGCCATATTTGGAAGACTCTAAAAGAGAGAAGGAAGAAGAGAGAAGAGGAAGAGAAGGAGAGAGGAAGCAGGTCTTCGTGGCTTATAACATCCCCTCTCCTATAGGAAAGGGCATTTTGGTAATTAGGATGAGTTCGGGATATTAAGTTATATCTCGGCATG
>JANZLD010000002.1:43332337-43348116 GCA_026413575.1 Erythroxylum carthagenense
AGGAGTGTAGTAGGTTGTTGTCAGTAGTGGTCTCTTGTCGTGGGATATTTATCGGAATGACCTACGGGCGTTCCGATGGATACCCTATGGTAAGGGGGCGCTACATGGCTGCTACCTTCCCGAGTCATTTGATCCCTTTCAAGTGATTGTTTCTTTACAACTTTGTATTTTTTTACTTTGAATATTAAGAGGAACATGAGAATGATGATTATGGGTTTTGGATTGTTGATGATATTCTAACTTGTTTTAGGGATTTTGAATTGATTCAATGATAATCTAGTTATCATTTGTGTTGACTGATTGAGTGTTGTGATTAATTACGATGCTTGCATGTCTTGATAATAAACTGAGAGGGTGAATCAAATAAAAACGAATGGGTTGGATTAATGAGAGTTAAGCGAATCAATCAACGACACGATTAATTAAATCAGTAATTTGTATGGAGAGAGATCCTGTGTGAGGACCCTGTTATTCTAGGACACTTAAGAACTAATTAGGTTATAGGATGATCGTTAATTAAGGGTTAACATTTTTAGCTACTCGATTTAATTAGGTATTATTAATTAGGGCTTAGTGATTATAACTCTAGAGAGAATAATCCGCTCCTCAATAGTCTAGAACTGACACCATATTAACACTTAAGTGACTAGATTCGCATTGATGATAGGATAAATCCCTTCCTTCATAATTAGTTAATTCTCTTGATTGATTTTCAATTGTGACTTTTTGTGTCGCTCAACTTTACTTTCATTTTGTGTTTTTTACAAGTTAATTTTCCAAAAATCATATTTTCATGTTTGCTTTTCTTTTCTTTTTTATTTTTATTTTTATTAATTTTTCTAAGCCTTAGAGAATTTAGTATTAGATTCGTTCACACCTCCTCATGGAATTGAACCCTCTTTTACTACAATTCATGACCCTTACATTTAAGGTGGTTGAGGGTTTTAATTAGAGTAAAACTTACTATAATCAATAATAGACTCAAGATATATCAATCACATGTTGCAAATGCTAGAGATAAAATTTTTTCCATATATTTTATTACTTATTAAAATTCTTTCATTTAACAGATAGCCAAAGGATGGAGGATACCTTTAGAATAGCTTATTGAAGCCAAACTAGTTTATACCAATATATTTTAGGGGCTTCATTGCTTATTGTAATTCTATAGGAGGAGTTAGAGAAGATACATGAAGGGTGATTGAGCTAAATGATAAAATCACTACTAGTAGGCCCAAGAAAATTAGGATCAAAAATCATTACTTTATCTCTAATGCTTTGACTAATATTGAATTTACTCTTTTTGATTACTTCACTACTAATGATCATTAATGGAATAAGATTTCTTAGAAGTGAGAGAGCATTGATCTCAGTTAAGGGCCCCAAATAAATCTAGTTGTCTAACTAAAAATTGGTAGAAGGTCAATTACCTAAATTATGTTTAAACAATAATCTTATTTGGTGACTTATCTTAACAATATGAAGTATAGTCCAAAAAGTAGCATATTTAGGATCATAAGAGCTTCCATTCTTGAGGTAATATATGTGAATCCATTTGAACCCAATGGATTCTTTATCCAAAAAGATCATCCTAAAATCTTTTGATCATTATAATTTTATTACTTAGTTTTAAGGGAACAACTACAAGCACACCTTCATCTCTAAGTAAGCAAACATTTCTCCTTGCTACTTTAGCAATATAAGCATTATTAGTGTTTCTAACTTATACGATGCTTCTAATCAATTTTTAATTTCTTTAATTAAACTACCTAGGAAAACAACATATTTTGATTAATATATATGCAATTATTTTAAAATAAGGTTTATCGATTGTATCCTTAGCAGAAGGATAGGAGTTTTGTTACACCAACTTTCAATCCTCTTCTAGATTCTCAAAATGAAAGGCAAAAATCAATGTAAGTAGGTTTGTTTTAGGAGATTGGAATCTCTAAATAAGTGAAAGGGAGTGATCTTACCTATATACTAATGAGTTTGGAATTCTAATATGATAAATGAGAAGCACTATGGATAAATAAATATGACTCTATTCCTTGTTCATAACTAATCCAAATATCTTTTTGAATGTTCTAATGATTGTCGTTAGACCCCTCATAAAGCAACAATCAACTTTAGAGAAAAGGAGAAGATCATTTACAAAAACAAAGTATAAATGCCTAGATTTTTACATTTGACATAGAACGTAAAATTCATTTCTAGGTTAATCATATGCTTCATAAGTCTTAATAATAGTTCCATATTTAAGGCAAATAAATTAGGGTACAGAAGATCACCTTATGTAAAACCTTTAGTCACCTTAATAATCTTTATTAGAGATACATTGACTAATATGCTAAAAGATACGATTGTAATCCATTATTCATTCCATTTAATAAATTTTGAAAGGAAAGCAAATGTATACAAACTATTTATGATGAATTTCAATTGATAGAGTGAAAAGATTTATAAAAACCCACTTTGATTGTTTAACTTTTGAAGGACTATTTTTAGTTATGATTCTTAAATAATTCTTATACTAAGATAGTGTTATCTCCTATTTTTCTCACATTAAGACTACTCATTAGGAAATAATGATAAGTGGCTTTAGTACTAGTTTGAATATGGATTATAATAGCTTTGAAATGGCAGCTTTAGTACTAGTTTGAATATGGATTATAATAGCTTTGAAATGGCGACTTTAGTACTAGTTTGAATATGGATTATAATAGCTTTGAAATGATTTTATAAATCGTGTTATAGTATGGGATTAGTTTGAACTTATTTAGGGAAGTAGGATTTCATAACTTAGGTCTAAGAATTATAAAGTTCTTGTTGATATCTTTTAGCATGGAACCATTTTAAAAGAATTTCATAATAGCATTTGTCATAATATTCTATGTTAAATGTCATAATTTTTAGAAGAAAAAGGCATTAAGCCTATCAAGGCTTAGTTTTCTATTTGGCTTAAGGCTAAATAATGCCCTTTCCATATCAGAGGGATTAAAAGGAGAGATTAGAGACCATTCATTAACACATGAAATTTTATCAGTGATAAACAAATTAAGAAATTTTAGGTAAAAAAAGGAGTCTTAAGATAAGCCCAAAGTATTTTAGAAGTAATTAAATGTTTCTTGCAATAGTTCATCATGCGAGTGAGCAATGGAGCTAGTTTCTCTTTGGGCTGAGGTAAATCAATGAAGTTAACTTCTTTTTAGATGGAGGTAACCCTATTTCAATTTTTCATTAAGAGAATATACTAGTGAAAGAAAGTAATGTTTCTATTTCCATCATTCAGACATTACACCCTCAATCTCTATTTGAACAGTCAGTAATTGAATTCCATACTTTGAATGTATATTGAGAAAGCTAACCTTTCCTCTTTTAAAGAGTAGGATTTGATGGATCAAGATAAAGAGGCTCTTGAATATGATTTAACTTTCTTTTTACTTCATTACTACTTGTATTATTGTATTTAGATCGATTGAGCAATTTAAACTCTTCTTTGATTCTTCTTGGTTTTCCTATATATGTATAGGAGCTAGAGCCCTGAAAAGATTGATTAAGACCTTTCATGATAACTCTTTAAAATCCTTCATCATTCATGAAATGATTATTAAATCTAACAATAAAAGGGGTTTTTAATTTTGTAAATAGATTAAGTGCGGATAGTAGAGTATGGTATAAAAAGAGGTTATTAAAAACTACCTTGCTCTTAGTGAAAGAGGTTATCCAATGTGATTTAATCATGGCTTTGTCCATTTTTTTCCTTAAAAACACTTATTTTATTACTTATTACTCCATGTGAAATAATGCGCTTCCATTTTGAGTTTTACCACTTTAACATTACACATATATTTTCCAAGTTCAACAAAGTAATTTCTATAACATGCATTTCTCTTTACATCCGTAGGATGTAAGATGCTATTAAAATCACGTATCATTAACCAAGGACCCTAAATACTTGTATAGATATCTTATAATTTTCCCCTTAATGTCTTCTTTTGAAAGGAAAAGTTAAAGGCATAGATGAAAGTAATTTGAATGCAAATCTTCCTTACAATAGCTCTATTCCCAAATAAAGAATTTATTTAGTGATAATAAAGTTTATAATCCTTTTTTATGGTTATAAGCTACCACAAATCTCCCATAGTAATGGGAATAATGATCGGATATAATTGACCATTTACTGCTAAATATCTAAGCTAATTACAACTTTTTTCTTTTCAAAAGATCCACTAAAGTTGGTTTTATTAAATGCAAGAAATCACTAAGTATTAATTGTTTTTATGGGCTATTAGTCCCTTTTACATTAGAAGATAGGAAATTCAATTGGAAGAGATTTTAGAGACCAAGCCTTTATTCCTCCTTTTGAATCCTCTACTAGTATTAGCAATGAAATCATTTTAAAATTTAACGGTTAGAAGAGTCGTAGAGGGGATGCTATTGATTAAATATGAAGCTACATAATTTAAGGGAACATATTTATCCATGTTAAACACTAATATTGCATAAATATCACCAGGGGATAAGGAAATTTGAGATTTCAATATACCTATAGTTAGAGGGTATTCATAAGATTGAGCTAGACAAGTCTGAGCTGTACTTAGCACATCCATAAATTGAATTAATTTAGTATTGTCATTCAAAATTGGTTTTTATTATTCCCCATTTTGTAAGGTTCTCTTCTCCATCTAAATGATTGATTTCTATAAGCTCAATCTAATTATCTAATTGAAATATTCTCCTTAGTAGACTCCATATGTTTCTTTGGAGATATGACTAAGGTCTCCATCGATATCAGATATAGATTAAGTCTTTTAAAAGCTCACTATACCTATTGAGCCTTATTAATGGGATCTTCAGGGAGCTCTTGATTAAAATCCAAAATCACAAACACACACTGGAGTTAGAAAGATGACTAAGGCCTAAGGTGGTCAAGTAATAAAATAAAACTTGTGCATATTAATATAGAGAGGAAGCTTTGTATTACTTAGTGACATGAAAATGAGTCCTAGTTTGTCATTTTTAAAGGAAAAAATACATGTTATTATAATGTCTTGGACAACTATATAAGATTCTTAATCTTTTAGAGCAGTGATGAACTTTAGTAAAACAAGATTGTTATTTGTAACCATAACCTATTTTAACCAAGAGTTCTTTCAAAGACTTATAGCCTTAACATTGAAAGGAGAAAACATTGGTCTTATATTTCGGAAGAAGCCTATTAGGGTTGTTTTCATTTAGAGGCACCTTCTTGTAGAATATCTAAAAGAGGTGCAATAATGGGGTGACCAGATCTGTTGGAATTGGAAAGAGCCATAATCTAGCTATAAGGACTTTTAGTGTTAGTAACGGAATAACTAAGAGCATCTTAAGTTCCTAGTAAGGTTGAGGTAAGGGATGAGTTTGGAGGGGCTAAAGAAGAGGGTTGGGTAGTTAGTGCACTATGAGAAGTAGGATGCCAACCTAATGGAGGGAAGCTGGAGGAGTCTAGGTTAGAGGTTTGAATGGGAATGGATAAGGGTTTTTGCATAATGCCCAAGAAGGAAATCAAATAAACTAGAAAAGAAATATAAAAAATGTTATTACTCAAAAAGGGTACGTTAAAAAGGGCAGGGGGAGCGAAAATGTAAGGAGTAAATGGAAAAGTAGAGAGGAACCTAAGGAAAGAAGTAGACATAGAAAGTGAAGAGAGATAAAATATAGAGTTGGGGATAAAGAAAGCAAAGTAGAATATTAAGTAAAGGAGCATAATGTAGAAGTAGGAAAGAACAATAAGTAGAGCAGTGAATATGTATGAATAAGAACGAGTTTAGGGAGAAAAGGATGGGACACTTAAACAAAAGAAGTGAACCTAGAGAGATACATTTCAAAATCAGTTTCTGATCAAGATAAAATAGTTAGACAAATGTGAAATGGTCATACTAATAAAAGCTCTAATTAGTTAATAGGATAACAGGCATAGACCTCCCCTATAGTTTAAGAAAATTTCAAAAAATTCCCTTGATATTTAAAATTCACAAAAAATGTCTAATTTATTTTTAGTCTTCAAGAGAAAGCCCTTCTCTTAGACTTAGGTTTTAAAAATAGCAATGAAACACATCTAATATAATCATCAAATACGGATTAGTCAAATTTTACTAATACATTGACTTAACTCAGTTTTTAAACCAGATCTGAACAAATTAATTTTGATTTAAATTAATAATTAAAGATAATTATAATAAATTATTTATTTCTAATAGATTTAATTATTTTAACTCGAGTTTAATAATTATGTTGAATCATCATATACATAACATTTGATTAGTCCATGTTTGATGTTTATACTATATATGTTTCATCATTATTTCTTATTCGAAGTCTAGAAAAAAAAAGTTTTTGTACAAAATTGAATATTAGAAGGAGTTTTTTTTTAGAATTTGAAAGATCATGTGAGTTTGCTAAGATTTTTTAAATGATATTGCAGGTTTTTGTCTTTTACAGAAGTTAAATATTTCTTTTTGAAAGTAATATGAATCTTGTACTTTAAAACATTACAAGATGATAAACATCTTTAATTTTTTAATCAGAAAGAGTTGGTATACTTTCTAATTTTATATTAGAATTTTAGTATATAGAATTAATTTGTAAGTTTCTTTAATTATAATATATAACCATTTTATTACATTTAATACTACTAATACTTTTAATAAGGAAACTTGTATATTAAGATGTAAAATAAATAATAATTTAATATTAATATATAAGAGTAAATTGAAAATAAAATAGAATAGAAAAATAAAATAAATCATATTTTATTTTTATCATAAATATTAATTAAATAGATTTTATTTTTATTTCTATTATAAATATAAATCAAATAATTTTTGATATTTTATAAAAATCAAAATAGAAAAATATTAGTAAAATTAAGGGATTCTTAAAATTGAACACCTTCAATTTTCAAACAATAGTCTCAACTCAAGAAAAATAGAGGAATTGTTAAATCCAGACACGTATCAGATCATTTTACATTTGGTGAAAAAGAAGACCAAGCAGAGTTTTCCATTTATATATATATATAAAAAGCATCAAAGTTGAATGCAACTTGCCGATTTCAACACATCAGAATCAGTCCCAATTAGTAATAAGATATTGGTTGAGGTGAAATTATTGACCTGTAGGATGATTTGACAATAGGAGTTAATTGCACGACACTTCAAAGAAAACGACAGGTAAGATACGTCCTACGGCTACGGCATAGACCATAAAAGGGAAGGAAAATATTTTATATGCTAACCAGTGGCTTGGGTGCAGAGATGTCTAACTTCAAAATACTTTTTAGTCGTGGCTGAAACTTAATGTATGCTAGCAACGAGTAGACTTAATTTAAGTCAGCCAATGGAAATATAGACTTGAAGGTTTAGAAGGATAAATTGTTTTGAGTACTTATATTCTGGCGATGTTTATTGTTTAGTGTTAGATCAAGTGTCCTTCGCCACATATACTGCCTGACTTATGTCAAATTTTCGAGAAAGATTCATTTAATATTAAAATTGAGCAATTTGGGATTCCCCACTAATGTTTTTTAATGAATATGAATAATAAATATCTTTCGAGCTCATTATTTGCATTTTTAAATGTCTTAAATTTGAAACGTATAATCAAATTATAATATTTTAATTTCATACAATTATTGTAACCAGTAAAAGATATAAAACTCTTATGTGATTTAAGAAATTTGTAGAAAATATCCTAAATTTAATTTTTAAAAATTCTTCTAGTTTTCCATTTTTAAAAACCCTCTTCTCTTATATTTCAATTAAAAGCTGACAATGAAATATATATAATATGAATATCATATATAGAATAATTAAATGTTAACAATATGATAATCTAACTTAGCTTTTAAACTTAATTTGAAGAACTTAAATTCGATTTAAATTAATAATTTAATACAATTATAATAAGCTATTATTTTGGGTAGGATTTGATCAGCTAGATTCGATTTTAAAAAGTTGTATGAAATTGTCATGGAAATAGCATTTAACTCGTCTAGGTGTGATGTTTATATCGCATATATTTCTTCGTTATTTTTTTTAACTTGAATTCTAAAAGAATGATTCTTTTTCAAAATTCTTTTTAAAAAACAGAATTTTAAAGATTAAAAGACTTTTAAAAATTTTTCTTAAATTGTATAGGAGCTTTATGCCTTTTACCTTTATTGTAATATGGTCTAGATTTTTATATTATAGGAAGATTTTATAATAAGTTCTATGCTATTTAAACTATCGAACTAAGGAAAGTTTTAACTGATATTTTGATGATAATAAAATATAAATACTACTAATAGATAATTATTTTGATGAAAATCAATATAAGAATAAGATACAGGCATAAACTCAAGAAGATACTTCGTGAAGTTGATAAAGAAAAGTTAAAATTTTGCAAAAGTGAATATCAAGTAAAAAATAAAAAAGATTAGTACATATCAAGGTCATTATATATATATTTTTTATATTAATACTAATCTCCCTTTATTAGCTTGGTAATCTCAAAGGCTCAACATACATAAACATATCATCTTACCTGATTATATGGCTCTTTTCATATATCAAGAGATGTTAAAGCCTTCATTTTTAATAGAAAAGTTGCTTGATCTTTTAAACACTCTTTAAGGAATATTTTGGGAAGTTTTACAAATCAAAATTACTTTAAATAAATTGAGTTTATGCATTTGAAGTTGTTAAAATTATATTTTTGAGGGATTGATCAATTTATATGTGTTAGTGGTCGATTAACATAGGAAAGTTATTAAATTTGATGTATTGAGAATTCGTAACAACATTAGTTGATATATTGGTAAGCCAATGTGCCACATTGGCCAAAAATATACCCTAGAGGTTGACAAATATGTAACAATTAGTGAATATTATGTATTGAATGCACATTGGTCGACCACTACAACCTCGACAGTAGCGCGTTGTAACACTACAAAAAACAAATTAGACCTACAACTATAACAGTGGTGAGTCTAGGTCGATCTATCAAAGAGAGTATGTAGAGCTTTTGAAATAAAAATAATCGGTATTTAGGTTTCTTTTTTTACGAGGTTTTGGTTGGTTTAATACAAAAATAAAATGAAACTAAACTAATGAAAAAATTAAATAAATCATGAAAAAATGATGAAAGTTATGAATTTGTTAGGAATCTGGTTCTTTGGTTTAATCTTGACCTATACCTAATTAAACATATTTCATTAATTTGTTGTTCTTTTACCTCTTTTTGAACTATTGGTCATAGATTAATAACAAGCTTTGTTAACCTTGGTTTTCCTTTAGGTTATGTTTAATTAAGAGACGCTCGTTAATTAAACCTAGCCATCGAATAACCTAGGATACAATCTCTATATTTAATTGGACAGTCGCATTACGAATTAGAAAAATGTACTAATCTAAACAACAACCACATACGCTAGGTTCATTTAACCTAGGTTATGCTATCTCTAATGAATATTAGTCGCTACAAATAAATCTCAAATATAATAATTACGGATTATATTGAAATTATAGCTATAGGTTCATACACAAACTATCAAACGATAACAAGAATATGATAATTTATACACAAAACCCAAATCTATACGCATAGGATAACATAATCAATTTCTAAAGAGAGAAAGAAACAACAAATACAAAGAAAAAAAAATTCCTAACTCTTGCCTTTTCTCCTCACCTTCTCCCGAACCTTCACTCTTTTTCCAAACGAAAACTAAAACAATTCATATATGTGTCGTCAACCAACATTAGCTTTTATATTAAAAAAACTAGGGTTTTGGTGAGCTGGCTTAGCCTCACCCCTGTGACTCACACCTATGACACACTACTCTTACGCTTATGCCATACATTGCACGGACGTGAGACATGCTTACGGCTGTGTAATGTCACCAGTTGGCTGTGAGCCACTCATGGTTTCTATTCTTTTTTTCTTCACCTTCATGCTCTTTCTTGTCTTTTCTTCTTGTAATCTTCTTCTTATTCTTGCTTCATGAAGACTATAGAGTATGAACATTGAAAAGATGGCTTAGTGAGTATGCTTTCGGGTCACTTTAGCTGTTGGCCCTCGAATTTTTTTCATTGAAGTTAAGCATGATTTAAATTAATTTTGAGGTATTGATAGATTAATTATTTTATTTTTGGAGTTAATTAGCATGTTAATATGAGTAAGAATATATGACATGGGTTAATTGAATTAAGGTAGTAAGATGATATCAAGGGCAAAATTGGCAAGTCACTTAAGCTTAAGAGACATAAGGTCTTACATGAAGGGCAAAGTGGATATTTTAGATTCATTAAGGGCATAAAAGAAACAAAGAAGATTTGTCTTGCATTTGAAGAGGAAAAAAACGAAAATTAGAAGAGAGAAGAGGGAGAAAGTGTCGTTGGAGAGAAAAGAAAGGAGAGAAAGAAAGCTAAGCTAGGTTTTGATTTTTCTTAGTCTTAAAGAGCGAGTTTGAAGTTTGTTCAAGAAGGAAAAAGGAAGAGGAAGATTGGAGCTTCCATTAGAGCCAATAAAATCATTGTTTGGTGAAGATTTAAGATAAATTTATGTTTAATGTTTTGGATTTTGGAAGAGGTTTTGGTTCAAAGAGCTTAGGGAATGCATGGATTTAATTATTCTAGGGTCAATTTTATAAAGATGTTTCTTTGGGTTGTCCAATTTGAATTCCTTTTGATTTGAAGTTTTTGTCAATGTTGAAGAAAATCAAGAGAGGTAAGAGAAGCAAGAGTAAAGGTTTTTTGAGCAAGGTTTTCAAGCAAGGAAATTAAGGTGGGTTTCATTTTTATAATTGAGTTAATGAGCCATAAATTTTCTTCAAATAAAGGGAATTTAATGATTTTCCAACGACCTTATAAATGTGTATTTATTGTTCATTAAATGCTTGAGAATGTGCCACATGTTGTTTATGAATTTTGGGAATGAATTCTAATTGCTTCACAATTGTTGTATTTTGTTGCTTTTGAATGAGTTAAAAGATGACTTTTATGCTTGGTATAGGAATGTGGTTGATGAATTGTGAAATGATGATGGGAATGCATAAGAAATATGCCATGTGCATGACAAACAAGTTTTAGAAATGTGTCATTTAGGCAATTGGTTTTCAAGTCATGAATTACATGTTATGTGGGTTTGTGGTGGTCTATTCTATCGGTCAAGTGCACTTATCTAAAGGCTTCTCCTGCCTGCCCGTTAGTAGCATGGACTTCCTTTACAGACTCCCTTAAGTTCACGGCTACGCAAAACCATTATGTGAGATTACGATAGTACGTTCTATTCACAGTTACACAAGACCATTTTATGGAATTGTGTTAGTACGTTCTATTACGGACTACCCAAACCATTCTGATGTGCTAATGCTTATATGCTTAGTGAATAAGTTTGATGAATATGTGAATTATGTGGTTTGCGAATTGGTTGATATGTCAAGAATTTAATGAGCATGTGTTTCATGGATTTCATATGAATTTGATTTGATCATGAATGTTTCAAATGGTTTTGCTTGTTATCAATTATAAAACTATTACCCATAAGCTTTAAGCTCACCCTCATTCCTTTCCATCCACAGGCGATAAGCAAGATATTGAGTGATCAAGTCGAGAGTCAAGGCATCACTCCAATTTGCATATTTTGTTCTTTTGAAGTTAGATTATGCAAAACAAGACTTTAGTCACATTTTGAGAAATTATTGTTCTTGTAAAGATTTTATTTTGTATTATGTTGTAAGGTGGCTTGAAATTCTCACTAAAGCGTTGTAAAACTCTCATTTTTGATGTGAATGAAATACATATACATTATGGTTGTTTATGGCATTTCAAGTCTTTACATTAAAATTTTCAAGTTTTCATAGGGGTAGGATTTGTGTTCTGGCTTTGGGGAAAAAACTGAACTAATCTAGGATGAATTAGACAAAGTTGTCTTCATGAGAGTTTTAGCTTGTTTTTCTAGCTTTCCAACGATATAAAATATGAAATTTTTGGATATCGGTGCTAAGAGATATGATTGTTTAAGTCGGTTATGTTGCATAGCTTATGTATACCGAATACTAGAGTTTATGAAGTTATATCACACTAGGATTGTTCGATTTGGGAAGATTATGAGTAAAAGGGATGCTAGGATGGATTTAGGATCCATTGGAGAGGTTTTGGAGAGGGTAAATTTTAGCAAGACCTGAAGGTTACACAGTCAGGTCGTGTATATTCACACTGATCGTGTATTCCTGATGTAGAAAAATTGCCAAACTTGTGGGCTACACTGTCTACCCATGTAAATTCACATGGTCTGTATTTTGAACCTCAAAATGAAATCACCAGACCCAAAGGTTACATGGTCAGGCCGTGTATATTCACATTGGCTGTGTGTTCCTAACGCAGAAGCACAATCAGACCCGAAAGTTACACGATCTAACTGTGTATTTTCACACGGTCCGTGCTTTATCCAAATTATAGAATTTCACTTTAGAGTCTTCATGAAAGTTGTAAATCTAGAAGTTCTCTTTCTAATCGTCTAAAAATGAACTCAATCCAACATCCCTAGTGAAAGTTATGCCCATTGTCTCAAGATAGGTTCAACATGATTGAGGATATGAGCATGGTTGATTCTTCGGGCCATAACTTCATAAACCGACCTCCAAATTAAGTGATTCTTAAAGCAATAGATTCCTAAGATGTTTAGCTATCTTTCTATAAAGATTATTAGCCTTTGGTGTTGAGTTCAAAAAGATTTATGGAAAGAAAATGAGGGATCGGTTGGAAGAGCATGACTTGGTTATAAACGTACTTCGATATTTTGATGATATCTTGATCTGTAGAGCTCCAAATGAAATGGTTATTGTTTCAAAATAAATTGGAGACATAGAGCTACAATTGTTTTGAAGAAGTGTGATTTTTTTGTTTGACTAGTGGGGCATGCCACCCTTGTAGGATGACGGATAATGAGGGTACATTGAAATATCCCTACAAAGAAACCCGCGCATGCTTTATAACCCCATATAGTTGGGCTCCGAAAGTAGGGTCTAACAGTTATGGTATTAGAGACTAGATTTAGGGATATCCTAGGCAACTAGGTGGGTAGTTTTCTAGTACGAAGTGAACATGCATTATTTTAGATGAACCATATGCATTGTTTTAAATGAACAACTTGCGTTGTTTTGAATTTTTTACATGATTTGAAATTGTTTTTCATGAATTAAAGACTTTTTTTAAAAATTTCTTGAAATTCAAGGAGTGGTTATGCCTCCTTAAAAAAGAACTCGAGGAGCTCTGACTCGATCCCGCTCTCGCCAAGGGAGCATGGATAAATCCTATGTCCTACAATATGCGGGGATGCATTCTGCTCTTAATTCTGAGGCTCCTAGTGTGCAACATGAAGTGCCATCGCCTCCTCTGCCTATGCCTACCATAGATCTGTGATTTTTTCAAGCCTTTGCCTAGGATTTTACTTACGCCATACTCCAATGGAGAGGAGTGTACAGTATGATAAGCTCCGCAAGTATGGAGCTGTGGACTTTAATGGGACTACAAATCCCGAAGAGGCTGAAGCATGGTTGAAGAGGACAGAGAGAGTCCTAATTCAGATGAAGTGCTCTGATGAAGAGAAACTGGGCTAGGGGAATGCACTCCACTGGTAGGAATCAGTGCCCTATAGTCAGATTATGCCCCCGGTACTATTATGGAGTGATTTTGTGGAAGTTTTCAGGAAGAAATACCGTTCGAGGTTTATGTACAAGAGAAGGCTAGGGAGTTCCTGAATCTCACACAAAGGGATATGAGTGTGAGTGAGTATAAGCTAAAGTTCACCCAGCTTTCCCAATATGCGGTCAACATTGTGGCGAATGAGGAGGACAAGTGTCGCAAGTTTGAGGGGGGATTTCATATGGGGATCAAGGAAAAGGTGTTGATCCATGATTTCTGTGACTACCAATTATTGGTAGATGCGGCCCTCCAGGTGGAGAAATTGGAGAACATTAAATATGAAGTTAATAAGAAGAGGAAGAGTTGGGAACAGACTGTTAAGAAGAAGATGAGTGCTATTGGGCCCCATTTCCGAAGCCCAACAATCATTCCGAAGTCACAAAATGGGAGCATAACACCCTGTAGGGTTATTTCAATTAACCCTCGTTAACCATCATCAGTTCGTCTTCTTTCTCATAAAATCCCAATAATTTTCCTCTCAATTTGTTCAACGGCGTGCCCATACAAACCAGTCGCTATACTTGAACTCGTTTCTCCTATTTGTGAACAGAATTTAGAAATCTTCAATCAAGAATTTTAATTTTGCTTCTTCAAAGAAATCATAGCTCTAAGCCTCTATTTTGTTTTGAAGCAAGAATTACCTCAATCGGAACTCTATAGCTCAAGATATGCTCAAAATTCCATAGTGTGTTTATACCTCAATCATGCTCTCTAAACTGACCTCTCACTTTCTTACAATTAAACTTTTTCAAATCAAATCGAAAAGCTCCCAATTTTCATGGAGAGATAAATTCATGTCTTAGGAATCTATCGCTTCAAGAATCACTCAATTTGGAGGTCAGACGAAGGAGTTATGGTCAAGAGACTCCAATATGTTTATGTCCTTATTCCAACTGAACATGTTTTGGCGCGATTGTCATAACGTTCACCAAAAATGTCTGATTAATTTCGTTCTTAGACCATTTGAAAGTATACTTCTAGATATACAACTTTCATGAAGACCACAAAGTCAGATTCTACCACTAAAATGGTCAAAAATCGCGATTTCATGAAACTGTCCCGTGAGTGTCCGTTTAACAGACATGCATGTCCGTTTAACGGACATTGTCAGGCCAAAATGCACTTTCTCACCCGAGAAAGTCCGTTAAACGTACATGGGCGATGCTTGGGGTCCTTTTTGACCCGTAAATGTCTGTTAAATGGACCTAAAGTCCATTAAACGGACATGGGGTTCCCAAAACCCCCCAAACCCTCTCCCATGCTTACATCCAATCTAACATCATATTCACTCATAATCTTCGCAATTTCAACTCTTCTAGTGCCAACTCACTTCATAACAATTCAACACCAAAATTTTCTTATGAACTCTCAAATCTCAATTCATTTGGTTCATCAAAACCACCATTTCCTATCATTTACCATAGTTGTCGTCATACATAATTCCTATACAACATCATAACTTGTAACAATCACATCTTTCGATTTCGATGTCCAAAAATCTCATACTTTATAGCGTCGGAAAGCTATAAAGACGAACTACAATTTTTGTGAACATCACTTTGTCCAATTCAGCCTATTTTAATCTAGATTTTCCCACTTAAGTTAGTTCACAATTGCTATACCTTTGAACTTGCAAAATGCAATATCTATTCATATCAATTCCACCGCTAACTACTTTTCATTAACTCTTGAATCTCACTTCAAACGATTCATCCCATAAAACCTTTCTATCATGTTATTCTAAGACAACCTAAAATTTGCAATCTCAACAAAGAAGCATGTACATACACACAATCCACTTTCACTACCAACATGCTCACTTGGAAAAATGACAAAAACATATACAAAATGAAATCCTCAAAGTCACAATCTCATTACTAAGCAAAGTAGGTATAAGAACAAGCTTTATTACATGAAAATTTACATATCAAAAACTTTAAAACAAATACAAATAGATGCTCAAAGTTTGCCGTGCTTCATAAGCTATACAAAAGTGTTCGAACTAGCTTAATACAAAAGCTAACTATCTCGAAGTTGTCCAATTGCCTT
>JANZLD010000002.1:43361543-43380774 GCA_026413575.1 Erythroxylum carthagenense
TGTAACCATCAAAGCATAACACTCAATTATGCAACATTCTTGACAATTCAAAGATGCAATGCACAAACAAATGGCTCGAGAGTTTCGTGGAACAAAACGGATAAACTGAAGTTTATACGGTGAGCAAAACGAGTTCGATTTCTCAGGATCTCGAGGCCTCAAGTGGGCAGCCGGGAGAAGGCTATATGTTGACGTGCATGTGACTAACGAAACGTTCCTCTCTTGTCCAAACACAAACAAATTTATGCTCAAATCATTTCATCATACTTTCATGCTTTTTCTTCTTTTCCAAATATACAAAATGCCATGAAGTTTTTCAAGGCATAACATAAAAGGTTTCAATGCGTTTCCATCTTTATTTCGAAATTCAACAATAAAATTCATTTATTGAACATATAAAGATTCCTCAAATCATTTAAAAGCAATAGATACAACAATTTTGAAGCAATTTGAAATCATTTTATTCTTTTGATTTAATAGAAAACATTTAAGGCTCATCATTTCTATTATAAACATGAAACCCACCTTAAAAATCCTTGCTCAATTACTTGCTCAAAGGTGCCTCACCCTTTGCTCCTCTTGCCTTCCTTGATTTCCTTTAACAATAACAAACATGTCCATTCAATAGGAATACAATTTGAGGACCCATATATATCATATTAACTAAGATAAATTCTAAAAACTCAAACTCTTCCAAAAGTCCAAACATTTGGGTCAATTTTCCATAATCATTATGATCAAGTAAATGACAAAATCTGATAATAATTTCTTCCGGAAACATTTTTCCCTATTGTCTTAAGTTTCTAATGACTCCAAAATCATTCAATTTAGTTCAGCACTCTAAAAGTTATACCAAAAATATTTCCAGGATGTTCTTATTCTAAAACAACATTCCACACTCCACTTACATCCAAAATTTGAAATCAATAGAGACTGAATTGGAACTCAATTCCTTCATACAATTTCTATCCCTATGTCTCTAGTTTACTCCAAATCAAAAATTACTTCATCTGGACATCTACAGAAAAAGTTATTCCTAAAATACCGAAGTATATTCGGTGTTAGAAGGTTTGTCGAGGCGAAATTGCTGGAGCTCGCCGCGGTGAACTTTTCTAGAAACTCATACCGAAGACATGTTTTTCGACATTCTTCATCTTTTTACTTCCCATCTTTTACATATAACCCATCTAAACACTAAACCATCACTTCTACTTCATTTCCAACTTCATTCCAACCCAATGTCATTGACAAAAACATCAAAATCTATATTTGATCATTAATCCTAAAAACTAAACATATGCATTTACCCATTCTCAACAACTTACACAACACTCCCTGACAGCAGTGCCAAAATTGACGTAGCACATTGTAATGCTACGTAAAATGAACTAGATCTATAACTATAGCAAGGGTAAGTCTAGGTCAATCTCACAGAGAGTGTGTGTAAAGCTTTTGAAATGAAAATAATTGGTGATTAGGTTTTTTCTTTAAAACAAATTAAAGAAATCATGCAAAAATGATGAAAGTTATAAATTCGTTAGGAATTTGGTCCTTTGGTTTAATATCGACGTACACCTAATTAAACATATTTCATTGATTTGTTGTTCCTTTAACTCTCTTTAAACTATTAGTCGTAGATTAACAACAATTTTCCTTTAAGACATGTTTAATTAAGAGATGCTTGTTAATTAAAACCTAGCTACCGAATGACCTAGGATACAATCTCTAGATTTAATTGGATAGTTGTATTATGAATTAGGAAAATAGAGCAATCTAAGTAACAACCATATACGCTCGGGTCATTTAATCTAGGTTATGCTTTCTCAAATGATTACAAACCATTAGTCACTACAAATGAATCTCAAATGCAAAAACTATGAATTATATTGAAATTCTAGCCATAGGTTCAAACACAAATAATTGAACGATAACGAGAATATGATCATTCATACTCAAAACCCAAATCTATACGCATAGGATAACACAATCAATTCCTAAAGATAGAAAGAAATAATAAGTACAAACAAGAAATGTTTAATCGAGTCATCGGCATCGATGTCACCTCCAAACTAGTGTCGAGATGCTAGGTCTCCTTGGGTCTCCAAATGGATATCTCTTTGCCCCTTCTCCTCATCTTCTTCTTGAACCATTACTTTTTTCCTAAACAAAAACTAGAACATTTCATATTTATGTCACCGCCCAACATCAGCTTTTATATTAAAAAGTTAGGGTTTTAGTGAGATGGCTTAGCCTTACCCCCGTGACTTGGTGTGTCACGAGTGTGAGTGGTGTTTCACACCCATAACACTTGTTGTATGTGACACCCATGACATACCATAGCATGGGCATGAGAGTATATGGTAGAGATGGTATTTATTGAATTAAGTATTATTTTTAGAAGGGTTTATGCATTTTATTTTAATGAATCTAACCTTCTTTTTATCTAAGAAAGAATTAAAGAAGTTGATGAAGAGTATGGAAAAATTAACCCTTAAAGAAAACAACAATGATCATTAAAGTCTCTTAAAATTAGTTAATTATTGAACTAAATGAGGGAGATAAAAAGGATGAGATGTTTGCAATAAATTGGAAATCTAAGAAGAATCATCATTTGAATCATATCATAAGTAATGTTCAGAAAGAAGTAATTATTAGTTCTTATTTTAGAAATTTATTTCTTATTTCTTTTTCAGCCAATTTGATCATAAATCCTTAGTGATGAATGATTGGGTTTGCATTATAAATAAGGGATTAAACATTTTTTAGGAGTATCACATGGACATTACCACCTAGAATTAGATATTATGTGTAAATAAAGATATTGAATTAAAATTTATTGATACATTATACTAGTAAGACAATAGTTTCGCTAAAACATTGAATGATGATATTAAAAGAGAATTGGGCATGATTTAATATGCTTAAATTCTCTTTTAATACTTATGATTGTTTTTAATTGACATTTACATGAAATTTCAAGTCTTCCAATGTTTTAATATGATTTTTGGTTTTATTTACAAGTCTTTAGATCATATTGGCTGACCAATATTATAATGTACTTAAAAAAGGTTCTAAAAGGTCATTTTTAAAATCTTTCTAGTGATTTTTTAAAGAGTTTAGTCACTCTTCTAGTTGACCACTTATGCGCATTAATTGATAAATATCTTCGAGTGGTCGACTAATGTCCTCTTGACTAAGAAATTTTTTTATTCAAGTAAGTTTATAGCTTATTTAAGTACTAGTATGATCAATAATACAGAAATACTAGTGGACAACTAGTATTTCTGTGGTTGACTAATCTTCATAATTTAAGCTCAACTCCTTTCTTTTACTTTCCGTCTTTTTTGTTTATATTGTCCAAAATCCCTAAAGAACTCATTCTTTTTCTTAAAGAAACACCATCCCTCATTTCATAAGAATCTAATTAGATTGAACCAATTTGAAAATTTGTCATTCTTGGTTTCCAAATTAGGGATTTTCAAATAATTCATAACTTGAATTATCATTTCAAATTGATTCTTCCTTAGAAAAAGTGAAAAAGGGGTTAAGATCTTTTCCATTTTAATTATATCAATACATCTTTGATTGCGCAATTTTTCATGTCATTTTCTTTTAAATTTGGAACGTTTTAAATTATAAACACTTACTAAGTTGATAGTTTGATATTGCATTTATGTTAACGTTTCTTATAATTCCAACCTCTAATCTTGTTAAAAATTTTCCTTGTTTCTTTAATTAAAGTTTTAATTTAGACATAATATCCAAATTTGGGATTTTTAAGATTAGATACAATAAAAAATGTTTCTATCAAAATTGACCTTTTAATTAATTATTTTGACACTTTAAATGTTCAATAACACTCTTTTTTGAATAAATTATTCAATCTTGATCAAATTAATTTTGATGTTTTAAACAAGTTAGATTGAAACAATTTATATTTTGTGTTTTTTTTTATAATAGATTCCTTTATGAGGTTTTGATAAAGGAAGTGAAAGATTGGTGATAATAGATTTAGGTGGAGTAATGACATTCAAGAGGAGTGACTTTTATACTCTGCAAAGTTTATATGATGTTTTACGCTTCGATATTTCTTTTACATTGGATATTAAATATCTCTTTTTTATATTTAATTGTGGATTACGTATAAATTAATGAGAGCTAATCATTATCTTGATATTAAAATTTTTTGTATGCTTTATTTTATTATTGCTCTTTAATGTCATAAGTATTCTGTCATCATTAAAAAGGAAAAGATTATTAAACCTAGGGAGGTTTTAATCAATGTTTTGATGATAAAAGGACATAAGTACTACCAATGAGTTTATTATTTTGATGAGAAATAATATAAAACCAAGATAGCCATAAAGTCAAGAAGATAGTTCAAAAGTTGAAAAGAAAAGTTGAAATTATGTAACAATTAAAGTGAAGATCAAATTAGGAGAAAAAGAAGACCAAGGCATATCAAGGTTATTTAATATTTTATGATATCAATTGTAATCTCACCTTGTCAGTTTGGTAAACTTAAAGACTCACCATATATAAATATTTCATCCTACCTTATACGTGAGACTTTTCATTCATCAAGAGATATTAAAGCTTATTTTTGAAAGAAAATCCTCTTAACGTTTCAAACACTCTTCAAAGACTAAATTGTTTACATCATAATTACATTAAAAATTAAGTTTAAACATTTAAAGTTGTTAAAATCATGTTTTAGATTGGTCAAATCATATAGGTTAGTGGAAAATCAATATAGGTTAAAATTTTCAAATTTAATATACCAAGAGTTTACAACAATACTGGTTAATAAATTGGTCAAACAATGTGTGATAATGATCAACCAATATGTCCTAATCGTCGATTGATATGTAACAACTAGTGAATATTATGCATTGTTAGTATGTTGATAAATCAATATGACCTGACGGTGCTAAAATCAAGTGGGAGCAATTATACTAGAAAAATCGGAAGAGGGACTTAGTCTCAATGCTATTCACACTTTTCAATTTATGTAAGTGGCTAAAAGAACTTGGAGAATATTCAATGACAAAAAATCTCTCTAGGGTAAGTTGATTAATGAATTCTATCTCAAGGAAAGTAGCTTATGGTAAATAGTTGAGTGGAAAGAATTCTCTTAGACCTTTATCCAAATACTGAGAAGTAAATCCAATGTCTATCAATTCATCAAAATTCAAATAATGAATAGGGAAGGAGGATGGTTTTGTTATGACAATTGGGCTTCTCTCAGCCATTTATATCTTAGAGAGGAAATTAATTCTCTCCACATAAGAATCCCTTCTCAGGCAAGAGTCAAGAAAGTAATTGTGAATACCTCTTGAAATTTTTAAGGTAGAGGTACTCAAAGACTATAAAATTATTTCCCAAGTTATATATCTAACTCGTCAACTTCAGAAAAAATCTATATGGTTATTAATCCTGAATAGAGAATTTTCAAACTCTTCACACATCAAAGTTCTCACACCCTCTAACCCTCTTATTCCTTGGCATAGTATTGTTTGGAAAGGTTCCCTAAAACCAAAAGCTTCTTTCACTTCATGGCTTGCAACTAGGAGAAGTTTGAAAACTAAAGACATCACTATAGGTTTTGAAGACAAATTATGTGAACTATGTTGTAGTGAGCCTGAAAGCATAGATTATCTTTACTTTAAGTGTGGTTACTCAACCTCCATCTAGTACACTCTTAACCTTTACCGTAATGAATTAGAATGGAACAAAACACTAGAATGGCCGATCATAAATTCATATCAATGGGGAAAGATAGAGTATGCTTAACACTTAGTTTCAACAATACAATATACTCCATTTGGAGAAAAAGAAATTAGATTGTTCAATAAGATCAATACTGATAAGCATACCTTATCTCACAAGTTACATTATTTTATTAAAGAAACATTGGTAGCTTATTATATGCAAGAAAAACTGAGTCGTTTCTTTAGAAGAGAATGAAATCTCTGAAATCAAGCTTTTTCCTAGAAATTTTGTAAAATCCGTGTCTTTTATTTATGCTTAACCCATCTTTGTAAATGCTTTATGATGTCTTTTGTGGCTTAATGAATTCTTTTATCTTTCAAAAAAATATGACTGAGAAGTCAAATACTATGTCAGAAATTTATCTTCTAGGGGCTAGTTTTAGTCTCCAAGGGCTACTAAGGGTCTTAAATCCTTATAAATAAATGTTTTCTCACCAGTTATTCTATCAAGAAGTACGTAGGTGCCTATTACATATAGTTTTAAGTTTTTATCAAGAGTTTAAGTGTCATTCTCTCATATTTTTGTTAGTGAGCATCTTTAGAGTTATAAAAGTGATAAACTATGATATTATAAGTTTTAGGATTTTATTGGGGTATTATAGTATTATAATTCGAGGTGTTTAAAGTGATATTAGGTTCTTTTTTGCTATGAAGAATATTACAAAACATTTCCTCTTTGCCAATAAAAGATTGTATAAAGCTTGTTCTTTGCAATAAAAGAGGAATTATAATAAAATTTTAACAAGATTCTTAGGAGTGGATGTAGGCAAAGGTTGTTTGCTAACTACTATAAATTGGTTTGTGTTCTCTCTTTTTTTTATCCTTTTTAAATTATAATTCAATTGTCTGATTGATTTATGTTAATCAATTCTTATCATTATATATATTAGTCTAATTAAAGTTCATTTGTTAAAAATTTTCATTAAATTTTATAAACACCTAATTCACCCTTCTCCTTCTCAGGTACCATTAGGGACTAACATAAACTACGACCTAAATTCTAAAATATCTTAACTAACTAATTTTTATAGCATTATTTCATTAAATGAAAATAATAATATTTGTTATTTGCATAATTTTTGGTCACTTCCATTTATGTACTAAAAACAAGGTTTGGAAGAATTGAATTTCATAATCATAAGTATATTATTTCAAACTTGATAACTCTAGAGGTAATAATAAAAAATCATTTCATTTATAAATGAGTTATTTGCGTTTTAGGTTTTTAATATTATACAAGTTAATGCTCTAATAATAAAAACATGTTAATAAAACTATAGTTTTAGTTAATATGACATGAAAAACTCTACAATGAATATACAAAATTTATAGATACAGTAAAAAAGAAGAGAAAATAATAATAACCTCAAAGTAAGATAATTAAATACTAATTTGGAATAGGGAAGACACAAAATAGGAGATATTTGATTTATGTTATCCAAAATAAGTGAATGATTCTTTGTTAAAATAAGTTATAAAAGAAAAGAAAAGCTTCCTAAAATTGAAATGAAAAGAGAAGTACTACTTCTCTCTATAAAAAAATTAAGTTCACTCGAGTGCTAGTTCTTCATACATTTCCCTTACCTCTCTTCCTTATAATTTTAGACCCAACAACATTTTCTCAACTTGTCACTTATTTTTCCCTAGCTCATCCTATTATTTTCAGACCCTTTCCTTTATCTCATACCCAACAATCTTTCTTTTCTAATCCTATCACCTAAAATATACTAAGGGAAATTTAGTTTTTAAACTTCATCTTTTATTTCCCTTTCTCTTTTTATCACTATTTATAGTAAAACAATTTAAGCCAATCTATTTATCACTCCCTATTATCTTGCCTATGTTTACTTTAGTGATCTAGTTAGACATTAGACATTGAAAAAATATAAAATTTCCACCTTTACCATCCAACCCAACATCCCATTCAAACTAGAATGTTTCTTCCTCCTCACAACCTAAAGGAGATCCAACCCACACCAGAAGAATGACCATACTGAACACACCTAGAAAGTAGATTTTGTTAACAATTCTTTGTCCCTCAATTACATCCCCTCTTTTCCTAGTTGATGGTGAAATGATGGTTACCCTAAATATAGAGTTTCTGAAAAAAGAAGCAACATCTTAGTCTTATATAATGGTTGGTTTTTTCCTTAGAAAGTGCCTAGCTTTTCCAATGGTGAAACAAGAGGCAATGAAGAATTAAAAGGCTCTAGGCTTAGTGGATGTGCTATTAAATAAAGATAACCTTCTCTAAACATGGAAATCAGGTATCAAACTATAGGAAATCCATCAAAACCATATCCGATATGGGTTAACTTTCAATAGGTACTGTTTGAATACTAAAGCACTAAGCGCTCTAGCTAAATATACTAGAAAAACACTATATATAGATGAAGCCACATCCTAAAGAAAATGTGTTGGATATGTCAGACTATGTATAAATGTATATATCGCTGAGAATCTTCCAAAGGTAATGCCATTGCTCCTTCTAAATGATGGAGATTAGCTAGAGCAATATCCAATCTTAGTATCATACCAATGGCACCCTTCCTTATATTCCCTAGGAAAGGAATGGAGGTCTAATGGTTGTCCATTTAGTGCAAGTAACGATAATGATCTTAAGGGAATTAGAAAGAAACCCACAAGGGAAGATAATACTAATCAGGACCAGGTTGTATCCAATACTAAGTAGGGAACAAGACTAAAGTGATAGCTTGTGCTATGATTGAAGATAGTAGCTCTCCCTCAAGAGAAACTAGAAATGAAACTTCTCAAACTAATTCTAATGCTAATGGTCAACTGGACTTAACAAAAATCAAAGGCTAGGATATAGCTAAAAACTATGGAACTTTGAATGGAAAGACCAGTGATGAAACATAAGGTAAGATGACTTCATAACTGTAGAGGAAAGAAAATTTAAACATTAAGCCAAAAAGAAAATAAATAAATCTTCATAAGATGAAAATAGTAATATGGAACATTAGAGACATGAATTATCCAAAAGATATTTTCATAGTATATTTTATTAATGGAATTAGACCTTTCATTTTTAGGTTGGTTCAAACTAAATTGAGCATTAAGGCATGTAAAAGAATATGATTTCTTAATAAATGGAAGAAAATTACAAATCATAACCACCACTATAGAGGGAGGATAGTACTTTCTTATATCCCTGATCAGGTTAAATTTCTCCAGGTTCAAACCTCAATAAGGAATCCACTTGAACATAGAGACTAAGGAGTTAGGGAATTTTTGGATCATATTTATATATGATTCCAACAACTAGGTTCAAAAGGAAAATTTTTGGAAGTAACTCATCAATATTAGCTAACTTATCTTAGGCCCTTAGTTACTCTAAGGTGACTTTAACTACATTGCCTATAATTATGAGTTAAAGAGAGTAAGGTGTAATTCCAAACCAAGTAAGGAATTGGGATCTTGTTTACCCTCAATAGGAATTAATAAATTAAGCTATAGATGTTTTGTTTTTACCTTGAAAATAAAAACAAGAAGGATAGCAAAACATCAGAAGGTAACTAGATAGAAGTGTAGCAAAAAAAAAAAAAAATGGTTTCAACATTTTCCATGATGTAAGGCCTCCTTTCATAAGATCTTGTGTTATAACCATTGTCCCATTATTGCTCAACATATAAATAAAGTGAGGAAAAGATCATCCCTTTTCATTTTTTTTAATTATCTAAAGGAAAAGGAGGAGTTCAAGTTGCAAAAAATCTAAAGGAAAAGGAGGAGTTCAAGTTGCAAAAAACTAACTCAATGGTTTCTGAAACCTCAAAGAATGAGGAAAGATTATAGGAGGATGATCCAAATGGCCTAGGCATGCCTAGTCTTTTGCATATGGCATAAAAGGAATTCTATGACATTAAAAGGGTAGCATTAGAAAGGTTGAAATTACAGTAAAAAGTATTCCACTACGTTAGGGAAAATTTCATAACTGGGGATAACAACATGACAATTTCAGTAAACATACAACACAATTAGTCTTCATAATGTAAATTATCTCATTATTTAGCTAGCTATATGTTGCTTTTGCATAAGATGTATAGGAACAATCCTATGTAACTAGGTTGTTGTCTTGATCAATACAATTCTTTAACTTTAAAAGAAAGAAAAGGAAAACTTCCTAAGAAATTCACAATTTCACTCATTCATTCCATTTCAATCCTTTTTATACCTCCCTATTGGAATCCTAAATAATTAGGTTGTAACATTAAATGCCTTAAAGAAAATAAAACAATCTAACTTAAGGGAAAAATTAGTTGTGATATTACAATTAAATCAATACCTAGGTTAGAAAAAGATGTATAAATAGGTGAATGAACAAAAACAAATAGAAGAAATATTGTAATTTAAGCAATATGTTCAAAGAAATAAATAGGATAGGTTAAAATAAGATAAAGGAAAATTCTATATTTTAAAAAAAATTAAACAAAATTAATTAAAAATCCATGAAAGGATATTAATTGGTACAACAACAATCACAATGTTAAAACTAGACTTTACTCAATTGAATGTACTACAAACACAAAATCAAAATAATAAGGCACCTAAAAGAAGTGATATATTGCAATAAAAGTCCCAAAAAAGGTAAGTTAAATTGTCAATGTAACGCTAATTTAATGCCAATTCATTTTTAGTTTTGACATTAACATGCTAGCAAGGAAGGTAATTGAAGCTGGTCCTTGGTACATGTTGGCCCCTAGATTTTTTCTCTAATTAAGCATGATTTAAATGAATTTTGTGGTCTTGTGAGATAAATCATTTTATTTGGAGTTAATTATTATGTTAATGCTAGGAGAATTTATTAGATAGGTTAAGTGACTTAATGTATTAAGGTTGTAAGAATGTTCAAGGGTATTTTTGGAAGATCACTTAAATGTATAAGATATAAGGCATTAGGGAAAGGTAAAATGGACATTTTATACCCATTAAGGATAAAAAGGGGAGAAGAAAGGATGCATTTTGAAAGAAGAAGCAAAAATGTGCAGAGAAGAGAGAAGAAGAGAAGATCGTGGGAGAAAAGATGAAGAAGAAGAAGAAGAGAAATCAAATTGTTCTAGGTAAGTTCTATCATCTTTTCTTCTTATTTGGATGGAAAAACAAAGGGGTTAGAGAGAAAAATGGGTTTGTGTTGGAAGAAAGAAGAGAAACCCTATATGGATGTTTATAGATTTCTAAACTATGTTGACTTTTCTAATCTAGGCAAACCTTGGGAATGGTTAAATGAAGCATTTATAATGATTGTTAGAGGTTAAATGGCATAAAATGGTGTCTTGTGTTTGATGAATGTGAATGATGAATAGATGATGTCAATGTCTTGTTTTTGTATTTGTGAATGATATTGAGTTGAAATGGATTAGAGAATTAAGTGTAAATGAAGTAGAAAGGATGATTTTTGTATAAGATGTGTTAAATGTGAAAAATCTAGAAAATGGGATGAGGCTTGGAAATTTCGTAGGTTTCTGGACAAGTTCACAGCGGCGAACTCCTGACTTCGCTGTGGCGAAGTCAACTTTCCTACATGAACATAGTTTGGTATTTTGATAATATCTTATTCTGTTGTTATCCAAATGGAGTGATTATTGATTTGCAGTAAACTAGAGACATATATATATAAATTGTCTGATGAAATTGAGTTCTAATTCAGTCTCTAAGAATTTAAATTTTTGGATGGAAGTTGAGCACATAATATTGTTTCAGCATAAGAATAGTCCAAAAATGTTTATTATATAACTTTCAGATTTCTAAACTAAATTGAATGATTTTGGTGTCATTAGAAACTTAAGACAATGAGGAACATCTTTCTAGAAGGAAGTGTTATCAAATTTCTTCATTTACCTGATTTGAATGATCATGAAAAATTGACTTAAAGGTTTGGACTTTTGGGAGAGTTTGAGTATTTAGAGTTTATCTTAGTGAATATGCTATATATGTGGTACTCAAATTATATTCCTATTGAATGGGAATTTTTTTCATTGATAAAAGGAATCAAGGAAGGCAAGAGGATCGAGAGGAGAGGCATCTTTCAGCAAGGTTTAAGCAAGGATTTTTAAGGTGGGTTTCATGTTTATAATAGAGTTACTGAGCCATAAATGTTTTCTTTTAAAAAAAGAGAATAAAATGATTTCAAATTGTTTCATAATTGTTGCAATATTTATTTTGAATAACTTAAGAAGTTGTTATATCTTGTTATATGAAATTGGTTGATGGAAATGCATGTGAAATATTTCATGTTCATGAACAATTGTGTTTCTAAATTATGCCTTTGTGGAAACATGTTAAAAAAATCATGTTTTTGGAAATGGGTTTCAAAATATCTCATGTTTATGAAAAACAAGTTTCCAAAATGTGCCTTTTGGGCAAACCATTTTCAATTCACGAATTACATGTTATATGTGTTTGGTGTAGTCCATTCAAGTATGTCACGTGCACATTGACCAAGTTAAAGGCTTCTCTCACCTGCCTGCTGGTGGTACGGAGCTCCTTCATAGACTCCCTCATGTTTATGTCTACACAAAATCACTATGTGGGATTACAAATGTACATCAAGTTTACAGCTACACAAGACCATTATGTGAAAATGTGTAGTTTGTCATGTTTATGGATCTACCCAAATCATTCTGATGTGCTTATATGTTTATGATTTTGTGAACAAGTTGATGAATGCCTAGATTGTGTTTGTGAATTAGATTATATGACGAGGATTTTACAAACATGTGTTTTATAAATTCAATATGAATTTTCTATGACAAATGAATATTTTCAAGGTTTTGCTTATTTCTCCATTATAAACTTGTTATCGACGAGTTTTAAGCTCACCCCCCCCCCCTTCCGTCCCATCTTCAGAAGAAGTAAATGAGATCAAGTGATCAAGAGTCAAGGCATCGCTTCGAATTCTGCATGTTTTATATTTTAAGCTAAAATTTGTAAAAACAAGGCTTTAGTCACATTTTAAGGATTATTAGTTCATGTAACTTTTACATTTGAGATTTTGAGACATTGATCTATTATGGCTTGGAATGCCCATTAAAGCTTTGTAATACTCTTTTACTTTGAGGTTAATGAAATATGAGTTTTTGTATTAGATGAGCTTGAGTTGAAATTAGGTACTTGAGGAAGTTATTGATTTGAGATGATAAATTTTGAATACGAATTGTTGTTACATATAAGTGACATGTGTCCTGGAAAAGAAAATAGGAATTTGTGAAGGATGAGAATTAGTGGTAAGGAAGGAATCAAATGAGTAGAGAATAGAGAGCTTATGAAATAATGTTGGTAGTTGAATTGTCATGAAATGATGTTGCATTAAGGGAAGCGAATTAGGGAAAAGTTAGAGTGAAAGTAAGGTTAGGATAGATGGAGAAACCTAGGGAAGGCTCTTAAGTGAACCCTTCCTAAAAGGTATTATTATGGTTAATTTTGCATCTTCACCATGGCAAAGTCAAGCTTCTCACTGCGGTGTACTTATCCCGAGAGATGTTTGGGTCTAATATAGGAACTGCGGTGAAATTTTGCCGAAGGGTCTCCACATAAGTTCTCCTCCATTTGTCGTGGCGAAACATAAACCTTGCTGCGGCGAGCCCACCCTCCAGGACCTAGGGACCCAACATTTATGTATCAGAGCATGAAGATGAATCGATGATGGTTAAGGGGAATTCATTGGAATAAGCTCACATTTTATGACTCGGGAGTTGGACTCCAAAAATAGGGTCTAATAGTACATTAAGAAGAAGCCCCTCTTACTATAAACTTGGAGACTTGGAATAAACATTAATGATATTAGATACACAAATATTCTAATATGGATGTTTGTGCATGGTATACCACTAAAATATTGGACTATTAGTGAACTAAGTTATATTATTACTTTTATAGTAAGCCATTATGCCTAGATCAACCCAATACAAAAATTAAGTAAATAAATTATGCTAGAATCTGTGAATTGGTAGAATAATTAAAGATTTACCTAGTGAAATATCAATTATGAGTCTACATAACAATATGGAATTTGAGTAGGATGTCGTTAAAGTTACATATGTATAGAAATCCAAGCCCTCGATTAAGAGGATACAAAAACCTCTCGGTAGAACCTTCATAAATAAAAGGTTTCGAAGAACTTATAGGAAAGAAATGAAGGAAACTAGTATAGATTTGGAAGCTCAGAAGGCCTCAATGGAGGGAGAATGACAAATCTCAATTGGAATATGCAAGATGACTTTAGAACTCTAAATAAAAGGAAATCTAGTAGAAAGAAAAGACAATCTTCTACCTTAATTGGAGCATGAATATAATTGCTTAGAATATAAGGGGAATGAACTCCTATTTTTAATATTTTGGAAACTAAGATCAAGAAGCAAAACTACTATATCCTAAAAGGGCTACCTAAAAAGTGAAGAATGCTAATCACCAGTAGGATGCGTATGACCTATAATGATAAGGAAGTAAAGATGAAGAATGCTCAAAGTTTGGAACAAATGATTAATATATAGTTTAAATTGAAACAGGAATAATATGTGGTGCATATTTCAATGATTTATGGTTTTAACCATAATTTCCAAAGAAACACATTATAGAGAAAACTTAGAGATTTAGCACAGGTTAATCAACTTTTTTGGGTGGTTTCAGGGGATTTCGGCACTATGTTATAATCTCATAAAGCATATGGAAATAACTATATAAGAAACTATGTAGAAGACCTAAAACTTTATGTAAAAGTTATTGATATGTGCTTAATCGATTGCATATTTATTCCATAACACTTAGCGATTAAAGTTATGAAATGTTTAAGAAACTCATTTTTGGTTCATGTTTGATTTTACGTATAATTTGGAAGCATATGAGTTAAAGTAAGTCAAAAGCACAATCTTTTAGCCATCCTCTTGATGCTTAAACTCAATTTTCATTATGAAATAAGAAATAGATAGATTGGGGTGAAGATAGGATAAGAAAAAGCAAGAAATTAAGCTTTGAAGATGATCTGGGAGATACATGACTGTGTAAGTAGATACACGATCGTGTAAGTTCACGAATTGGGCACATTTCTATGATATACATAGTTGAATATTTTTTTATATTAAAAATTAGGGATTATAGTTCTAACATCCCGTCCCCATATTAAGGGTTAGAACCTAGATTTCAATAATGGAGAAAATAGCAATGTGAAAGTTAGAAAAATTTACATTTCATGCTTAGCAAAATGTCAGCATTCATGCATGTGGATTTGAATTTTTGCACACATGAAAATAATTGCACATGCACTCATTGACATTCTGAGTATATTGAATTGTAATGGGATATGTTGAAAATTGTGGTTATAGTGAATGAGTGAAATGAAATAGAGTAGGACTAGAAATAAAAATTGAAGTGTTGGATTTTAGTGAATAGAAGTCATCTGAGAAGTTACTATAAATGAATAGTTAAGATAGTTAAATTTGATCTGAAACTTTCATGAATAAACTGTACTGATCTAGATGGAATTTGGCAAAATTGTCTGTATGGAAGTGGTAGATCTTTCTTTTAGGTTTCCATTGATATAAAGTTTGCAATTTTTGAAGTTTAGGATCAAAAGTTATGGAGTTTAGAAGTTAAGTTTTGGTGATGACATATCGTCTGGTGACGACGTGTTGTCTGGTGAGGACGCTTCGTCTGGTGAGGATGTATTGTCTGGTGAGGGCATTTCATCTAGTGAGGACATATCGTTTGGTGAGGGTGCTTCATCTGGTGATGACACATCATCTGGTGAGGGTGCTTTGTTTGATGAGGATGCTTCGTCTGATGAGGACATATCGTCTGATGGTCATATTGTCCGGTACACTGTTCATCTAATCCTATCGTCTAGTCACATTTTTTACCTTGTAGATGATCAAATTTGTCTTTGAAGTCTTCATGAAAGCTATAGATCTTGAAGTTCTCTTTTGAACCTTCTAAAGAACACTTCAATATGAGTTCTCTAGTGAAAGTTATGACCATTTTTCCAATTTGTCTAAACCTTCATCTGGGTTCTTCTGATCCTATCGTCTGGTCCCACTTTTGACCCTAAAGATGATAGAACTTGTCTTCAAGGTCTTCATGAAGGTTGTAGATCTTGAAGTCCCCTTTGGAACCATCTAAAGAACTACTAAATACGATATCTCTAGAGAAAGCTATGCTAATTGTAAGATATCTTCTATGTACTGTTCATAACCTTCTTCTTGTCACTGCTCATAATGTATTGTCTGGTCCAATTCTGACCCTTTAGATGACCAAATCTCACTTCAAAGTCTCCATGAAAGATGTAGATATTGAAGTCCTCTTTCTCACCTTTGAAGAATGACCTTGATCTGATATCCTTAGAGCAAGTTATGCCTTTTGTCCCAAAATAGGTTCAATATGGTTAAGGATAGAATCTTATTTGATTTCCTTCAGCCATAAGCTTGTCATACGATGTACAAATGACATAATTCTTAGACCAATAGATCTATAAGACATTGAATTACATCTCCACCAAAAATCATAGCTTTCTGAAGTGATTTGGTTGGCAAATTTAAGATGGAAATGTGATTATATTGAAGTATGATAATTGATAGGATTAATTTACTGAACATACTTCAGTGTTTTGATTATATCTAGATCTATAGGATTCCAAATGAGATGATTGTTAAATTTTAATAAAATAGGGGAATACAGATACATATCATATGAAGAAGTAGATTTTTGATTCAGTCTCTAAGATGTTCAATTTCTGAATGGAAGTCGTGTTTAGTATACTGTTTTGGACAAGAGTAGTCCAAAAATGTTTAAGGTATATCTTTCAAATCACTGAACCAAATTGAATGATTTTAGTGTCAATGGAGACGTAAGACATAAGGAAATATGTTTCTAGAAGAAAGTGTTACAAAATAACTTTAATATTAGGGTCAAAAAGAACATGCAAGTTGACCCAAGATGTTGTGTTTATGGAAAAATCTGAAAATGATTTAATGGGTTATAACTTTTGATTGCAGTGCTATTATTGAGTTTTAAACTTAAGTATAAATTATACTTAAGTAAGTCTTAATGAAGGGAAGTGGATAATTGGACAAGAAACGGACATGTATCTAAGCTATAAAGTCAAGATTTTTACTACCCTTGAAAGACAAGTTGTTGTCCTTGTCCTTATCCTTCTTGAAACTTCTTTCCCATGTTTTGCTTGAACAGAGTTTTTCATCAAATTTTCACCAAAGTTAAATCATGCTTTTCTCTGTTTGTCATCACTTCCATGTTGTTATTTCTTTCTTCTACCCAAAGAAAAATCGAACCTTCTATCGACTTTCAAGTTGATATATGTGGTTGCATAAGAGATTAAGGTTACATGATTGTTGTAGATGTTGGAGCTTTAAACAAGTAAGCTTATTATGGTTATGTATTTTTGGTATGATTTTCGTCTGGTGAGGACGTATCGTCTGATGACGTCATATCATCTAGTGCATTGTTCATTTGATCCTATCATCTGGTCACATTTTTGACCCTGTAGTCAATCAAATTTGTCTTTCAAGTCTTCAGAAAAATTGTAGATCTTGAAGTTCTCTTTAGAACCATCTAAGTAACACCTTAATCTGAGTTCTCTAGAGAAAGTTATGACCATTTTCCAATTCATCTAACCCTTCGTCTGGGTTCATCTGATCCTATCATCTGGTCCCACTTTTGACCCTACAAATGATAGAAATTGTCTTTAAAGTCTTCATGAAGGTTATATATCTTGAAGTCCCCTTTGGAACAATCTAAAGAACTACTTAATCTGATATCTCTAGAGAAAGCTATGCTAATTGCAAGATATCTTCTGTGTAGTGTTCATAACCTTCTTCTAGTCACTGTTCATAATGTATAGTATAGTTCAATTCTGACCCTTTAGATGACAAAATCTAACTTCAAAGTCTCGTGAAAGATGTAGATATTGAAGTCCTCTTTCTAACCTTTCAAGAATTACCTTGATCTGATATCCTTAGAGCAAGTTATGCCTTTTTTCCCGAAATAGGTTCAATATGGTTAAGGACAGAATCTTGTTTGATTTCCTTCGGCCATAACCTTGTCATCTGACGCCTAAATGATGTAATTCTTAGACCAATAGATCCATAAGAAATTTAATTACATCTCCACCAAAAATCATAGCTTTATGAATTGATTTGGTTAGTGAATTTAAGATGGAAGTGTGACTATGTTGAAGTATGATGATTAATAGGATTAATTTACTAAACATACTTCAGTGTTTTGATTATATCTGGATCTATAGGATTCCAAATGAGATGATTTTTAATCTGGAGTAAACTAGAGAAATAGGCTACATATCATATGATTCAATATCTAAGATGTTCAATTTCTTGATGGAAGCTATGCTTAGTATACTAATTTGGAAAAGAGTAGTCCAAAACTGTTTAAGGTATATCTTTCAAATCATTGAACAAAATTTAATGATTTTGGTGTCAATGGAGACATAAGACATCGGGGAATATGTTTCTAGAAGAAAGTGTTACAAAATATGTTGGGACCTGATCCGGAGACTGGACCCCAACTACTTATAACTTAACACTCTTACTCTTGCTTTAATTCCACATTTATTGGGCCCATTTTCTAGAGCCCAATTTCCGGAGTCCTAAAGCCTTGCGCTTATTTCCTTACAGGGTCCTTAGCTGTAACTCTACATTCGTGGCGAGCACACGCTATTTAAACACCAAAATCATGAGTTGACTTATTGATATAAGTTGTAGCTTTATGTCTCAAGTTCGTTTTGGAAAAGAATAACCTCAAATGGAGTTGTATATCTCAAGTTATGCTCAAAAAACCTAAAAGAGCTCATACTCCAAAAATGATCTCCAAACCAACCTCTCACTTATTTTAATGCAAACTTCTTAAATTTAACTCCAAATGGTACAAATATTTTTAGGGACAAAGATATATGTCTTAGAAATCTAATGGTTCAAGTCTCACCTCAATTGGAGGTCGGATGAGGGAGTTATGCCCAAAGTAATAGACTATGTTCACTTCCAAAATCAAATTGAAACTCTTTTGGAGCGATTAGCATAACTTTTAATCTAGATGTAGGAATGTGTTCGTTCTTTGACCATTAGAAAGAAGACATCTATATCTACAACTCTCATGAAGACCCTAAAATGATATTCGGCCTCTAACTTTGTCCAAATTCACAATCTTTCCCATAGCTATCCGTTAAACGGACATCCATGTCCGTTTAACGGACACGTTCGGGTGCAAGTGGCCCAAAAGCTTTGAGAATGTCCGTTAAACGGACATGGGCAGGCTAAGGGGTGTTTTTGCACCCGAGGCTGTCCGTTTAATGGACATGCCAATTTACAAAACTCCAATTCCTCTTCTAATGCATCTCACCTTAAACCTAACTTCATAACCACTTGTACACTTCACAATTTTATTCATTCCCAAGCCTAAACACTTCACAACCCTTCAAACTCCAA
>JANZLD010000002.1:43393663-43409564 GCA_026413575.1 Erythroxylum carthagenense
ACACAATTCATATCCGAAAACACTCATTGAATTCATTTCATATCTCTAAATTGCCACTTAAGGATCGGGGTCCAACATTATATGTCAGCTGTGATTGAAACAAGAAAGGAATCCTAAACACATTCATCACTTTCATCATTTTTGACCTTTTTTTTAAATTTAATTGTTTTAGTATTATTTTATTTTATTTTGTTATTCAAAACTAAACTAAAACCCCCCATAACTTAAGCACCAACTCTTTTCATTCTGAAAGGTTTACACTCACTCTCTGTGGGGTCGACCTAGACTTATCACTAGCTATAGATTTAACTTTATTTATTTGTGTAGTGTTACGACACACTACAAAATATAAAAATAACTAACCTTCTTTTCGGTGGCAACTTTTATACATAGACAAATAGGTAGAAAGGATGATGGAATTTAAGGAAAATTTTGGATAGAAGTATGACAAGTCTTGAATGGCTCTAAAGATTACCTAATAGAGAAACATTATTCTTAAAACTTTGATATTGGACCACTCTCCTATTGTTTTTCTTGTTCAAACCAAAAAATACCTTAAAAGCACCTTTACATTTAATAATTTCTTATATGAACTCGAAGACTTTGAGGAGGCAGTTGCAAAAGGAATCAAGACTAGAGTCTTAGGTACGAAACAATTCCAAGGTATTAAGAAAATGCAAAGAATCAAATGAGAATTAAAGACCTTTAATAAGAACATAATTCATAACATTCACCACTTGCTAAATAAAACCAAAATGTAAATCTCAAAGGTACTATCTAAACTCTACCTAAATCCTAAATCCTAAGACTCGAGTTGAAGGTAGGATGTTATCAAATCTTTTACACCCACCACGCTTTGCTGAACCCTTTTGCCCCATTCGGAAGCAGTGGTTGTGCTATAACTCGAACACGAGACGTGGGGTTGCCTAGGCCCATACCTGGAAGCTCTGATACCACTTTGCTCCCTAAAACTCAAGTTGAAGGTAGGGTATTATCAAATCTTTTACACAAAAAAGGAGAGTCTAGGAGTTGTACTTGGATTTATTTCAGTTGGATATTGAATTTCAGGTAAAGTTCGTATTTTTGGATTGTAGATAAATGAATATAACCTATTTTATGTCTTTTTTCTTCTGGTATTTTTGTAGTTGTCTAGAAATTTGTTCTTTGTCAATTAGATTGATTCGAATATGTCCATTACACTGATCTATTCTAATAGGTGTTTCATGAACAATTTTACCAAAATAAATAACATTTTTTTATTTATAAATTTTTAAATAGAGAATATTGGATAGCTTGTTTGGCTTTTAAGTTTAATTGAGCTTTAGTTATTTGATTTTTTTTCATTTGATAATAAAGTGTTGATATGGAAAGTGCCTGTGGATTCGGTTAATTCTAAATTGTCTATTTCTAACATATTTTGATCTTGTTCAAACATTTTTAATGGGTAAGTTGGTGTTGATCTAGAAGTGAGTGTAAAGAAGTTAACTCTTGAGTATAATAATAAACTCCGACTTTAACTACTTCTTATAATTACACAACCTTAAAGTGTTAGTATACGTTCCAATTGAGTTTCAAACTACTATGTAAGATAAATATGTCCACTCTGGTTATGAGAAGTTCTCTTATACAACTAAGAGACTTTTGGCATAAATTTTATCATTCCAATTTTTGGTTCTTAAATAAGATATGATTTATTTCTCATTATATCATATAAATAGAAAAAACTCAAGACCAATGTGAATACTATAAGATCTCCTTTTATTATTGAAATTGATCTTATTGGCCTAGTTCATAATATTATCCCATTAAGTTTTTATATAATTTATATTGTAAAGATCTTCATCGTATTCCATATAAATTTTATTTACTAGCATATGAAGAAGAGATGGATAAGAGTTTCATCATCCTAATTGTATAAGAGCTATTCTAGTTTATTAATGTGTAAGTAACCAAACCTATCTTCAGTTTGAGACTTACTAATACGTATATATTTTACATGTTATTTATTATTTTGCACTTTATAGCATGTTTTATATAGATTATGTAATGTTTTCCTACATTTATTTCATTTTCTTTTGGATGGTGATTTTAATGAGAAAACACAAATATGAGTCCGACTTTCTCCATAGTTACCCAATCGAGGAGACGTTAAAGTCATTTGGAAGATATGAAGATGAAAAACAACTTTATAAAAGATACTAGAAGTCAATTATAGCTTGAAGATGTTGAAAAAATGGATTAGTTGGTGAAAAAGGGTATAATAAGCATTAAATTAGCCAAGGAGATAGGTGTCCTATCTTTCACAAACTTCAAAGAGGTTAAGAAGCATAACAAAACCATCATTAAAGTGGTGTATATGACACGTTCCAAACTCATAATGCTTTTACTCTTTCTTAGAATTGGAGGAGGATTGGGAGTAAGAGTGGAGGAGTACATGATAAGTTCTTTAACTCTTTTCTTTTATTCTCTCCCTTATATTGGGATTGGTCTATTTGTATTTTGATTTCATTGTCATTAGTGGTTAGAAACCCTAGTAAGAATTAAAGACGCAGCTTAAACTGAATTTTTCAACTATCAAGTATGATGTTATTATTTATGGGTAATTTTTTCTCTTTTTCTTATTTATTAATTTTATATTTTTCATCTAGCTTCAATCTAGATAAATATATATAAAAGACTAAGAGTTAACGTTAGAAAAATAAAGCATCCTAGAATATTATCATCAAATACATTAACTATGTATAAATATTTTGATTAGGTTAAATTACAAATTGAGATTCTTTAGTTTCCTAATTGAATATATCTTTATGCCTGAACAAAAGGCATAAAGACTTTAGGCCAATTTTTACTTTAACATAGATAATCAATCTTATATGATAATTAGAATTTCATATGAGTGAACTCTAAATTCCTAACATTTGCTTTATTGATTTTCCTTTAATATTTTATTTTCATTGGTTTTATTAGTTTAGTGATTTGATTATTTTTATTAATTATTTGATTTATTTTTTTAATATGATTAATAAATTTATTGATATAGTTCCTATAGGATCGATACTTTAGATTTTCTTTAGTTTAATTAATTGCTACAATCGACTCTAGTTGACAGGAGATAGAAGGTCTAGGAGTAAAAAGTTAAACACCTTACTTTAATTTAATCTAGAAATCAAATAAACCTATAATCAAAATAGAATGAGAAGAAGAGAATTGATGGCCGCTAATCAAGATAATATTGTCATTGATATAGAGTAACAATAGCAACAAAAGATGCACATGAAACCACTAAATTACGTACGGTTAATGTAAGTCCCTTATGCATCAAATTATGTCAAAGGGGTTGAAAATATAAGATGAAGTAAGTACATCTCTACTTGCCTCAAACATTTAGTGGATCACTTGGGGAAGAAGTGATCACATCCACCAAGGAGTTCTATTTGTTGTTGAAAACACTATCACTAAATCGCTTCATAAAAGATGAGCTTTTGATAAGGTGTTTTCCATATTGAATGAGAGAGAAAGCAAGAACCTAGACCTAGATGCTATCTATTAAAGTGGATTCTTGAGGAGTGGAATAAACTATTTGGCATCTTTATGTTAAGATTTTTCCCCTGACATAAGACCACTAAGTTAAGGAGGAAAATTCAAATCTTTACCTAAAAATAAAGGGAAGCATTCTATGATGCTTGAAAAAGATACAAAGCTTTACTTAACTAGTTCCCACATCACTACTATTCATTATAGTTAATAGAGCAATTCTTTTACAAAAACCAAACACTAATATGTTAGACCTCAAGTGACATAGTTGCAAAATGGACTATTAAACCGTCAAGGATTTCAAAGACATTATCAACAACTTAGCAAAAAATTTCTCAACTGAGATTGTAAGAGGAAAATTAAAATCAACCCATTATAGGGTTCAAGTAGTTTTAGACTTAGCAACATATGTAGTTTATCTCTCAAATCAGATGAAGATGTTTTTGAATTGAATCATAGGTAAGATGGGCATGTACTGTCAGTATGGGATGTATGGGCATCCTTCCTATGCATTTATGAAGTAGAAAATTGTATAGCTTCTTATAGAGGAAACAAGTTGTGAATGGCCTCTTTCCTATATATACAATTAAGGTTAAAGGAACCATTCAAATACCTTATTAAAAGAACAATAAGCTAGAGTAGGCAGACTTTTTGAACATCCTGAGTTTCAATAAAGACCTTGGTTTTTATAGTCATCACTAACACAGTGCAGCACTAAAAATTTATATTGAAATTTTTTTGTCTTTCTTATTTTAAAATTTAAAAAATTAACATAGTTTTTAGGTTTTCTTTCGACGATTTTTTCCTTAATTTGAAACATATGATACAATAATATGATGACATAGGATTAGTACCTAATTGGAGAAAAATATCATTTTATGGTACAAGAAAGAATTGTGTTGGGACATAGGATTTCTAGAAATGAGATTAAAAAGGATTGAAATAAAGTGGAAGTTATATAAAGAATACCAATCTTTAATTTATATAGTTAAGAGTTTCTTTAGACACATTAGGGTTCTATCGACATTTTATAAAGGATTTCTCTAAAAATTAGTTAACCTTTGTGTAACTTAATACAAAATGATGTACCCTTTGAATTTATTGAAAAATGTCTTATTGCTTTCAATAAGTAAAAGAAGGAGCCAACTTTAACTCCTATCATAGTTGTACCTAAATAAAATTTCCCTTTGAGCTAATATGTAATGTTAGTGACTATGTCGAGGGGGCTATCTTTGGCTAAAAAACATGATAAAAAACTCCATGTTATATATTATATTAGTAAATTTCTTAATGATGCAAAGATTAATTTAACTTTGATAGGAATTTGACTAGAAATCTAAGATAAAAAGGGTCAGAGAATTTAGTTGTAGATCACTTGTCGTGATTAAAGTAAGGAGATCATATGGATGAGGAATTCATTAACAATCAATTTCCTTACATAAACTTTCAGTTGTTCATTATAATAAAGCCCTTTGTCTCGCTATTTGTAAATTTTCTTATTTTAAGAATTTTCCCAATAGATCTTCCTTACCACTAGGGGAAGAAATTCCTCTCTAAAGTTAAATTTCACTATTAGAAGATCCTTTTGTGTACCAAAGATGTTCTAATGGGATTATACGAAGATGTACACCTAAAGAGGAGATGATATAAAATTGCTACTAAAATATTAAAGTATAGGCTTTATTGGACTATATTATTCAACGACTCCAAGAGCTTTATGTTGATATTTGATTGATACTAATAAATAAGAAATATTGATAAACAATATGAGATGCCTCAAAATATGATTTTAGAAGTAAAGTTATTTGATGTATGGGGTATATATTTTATAAGACCATATCCCTCTTTGTATGGTAATATCAACACTATGGTGGCAATCAATCATGGTTCAAAATGGGTAGAGGTAGTAACTTTTCTTAATAGCACAAGGCTAGTTTAGTGAAATTCATGAAAAGGTAAATCTACTCTAGTTTTGGTATAGTTTGAATTATCACTAGTGACAATGATGTTCACTCTATAATTTTAAGTTCAAGTCAATTTTGAAGAAGAACATATGCATTTCAAAACTTTAACCGCTTATCATTTTCAAATATGTGGTTAATGTAGTATCCTAGTTCAATTATTATATTGTGGAATCTATTGTACATGCTTTTTATAGAGTATACTCTATTTATGGTGTATTAGAGTAATTTAAGTGCTTAAATGTATTAATGAGGTTATAATATAGATCTTAGATAGACCAGAGACAATTTTAGGCTCGATCGAAAATTTCTCAAAAATTTTGAAAAAATCAAAATGCTACGAAATAAGTCCAATTGAGCTTTAAAAGCCCTGAAATGTGCTTTGGATATTTAGGCGATACTTTTGAATGAAATCTGGATGATTTTAGTGACATTTAGTGATTTTCGGATTCAATCCGAAAATTCTTTTCAGGCAATTGAAAAGTAACCAAATAAATTTAAAATACGATAAAAAGCTCCAAAATTAGGATTGGAGTCCATAGGAATTGAAATGGGTCAAAATGGAGGTTGGTTGAATAGAATTTGGGTAATTAGAAATTATTGGACTAAAATGCCCTTTTTGGAAAATAATAGGTATTGATGATTTTAAACCCATTCAAAATTTTTAAAAGCATCCAATCAATAAATATTGACCCTAGTTAGAGTATTTCATGGTCAATTTGAAAATAAGACAGTTATGGAATGTTTTTGGGGATTTAATTCACTAGTCGGTCAATTAAATGCATTAAAGGGTAATTTGGTCTTTTTGTACTAATTAAGGGCAATTTGGTCTTTTTACATGATATTAGTGGATTGTGAGTCATTAGATATGACCAATGAGATGATGACATGTATTTGATGAGTCATTAGTGGTGACAAATAGGAAGCTTACATGTGTAATCCATTAGATGAATATAAAAAAGCAAACCTTGAGACATTTTGCTTCTTTCTTTGAACATAAACGTGAGAGTGATGAAAGAGTAACATGACAGACAAAAAAAGAAATGGAAAAGAAGAGAATCCAAGGGTGAACATCGGCCAAGGAGAGAGGAAGAAGAGTGTAGTCATTTTTTATGGAATTTGATGATGGTTTGGAGAAATCGTGAAGTATTCATCAAATACTCAAAAGATTGAAGGAAAAACTAGAAAATTTCCTAGCTTAAATTTCTAATTTTTATGGGTTTTCTTGAGTGAGATGGATGTGCTTAAGATCAATGTTGTCTTCATATTACTTTAATGTTTTTTTGTATAGAATTAGTTGAATATGACAAGAGAGGAATGTGTAGTGGGATACTATCTTAGGTTAACTTAAAACCAGTCCCAATGTTTTAGCCATAAGTCAGCTTACAGACCTCCAAATTAAGTAATTCTAATTTGAGCTAAAACCTAAACAAAGCAATAAAAATCTCTAAAAGATACCTCGACCTAATTCAGGATAAATGATATTGAAATTTGAGATCAAAAGTGGTAACCTGATACTGCCCCTGTATTGAAACAACTTGTGAGACTTGGTACATTTTTCATGATTTAGAATTTTAAATGGCATGATTTTTGATGATATAGAAACTAGAGAATAGGTAACAAATGTCTAGAAGACCTCAAAACCTAATTTGAACATTTAATATGTGAAAATTAAGGAACAAGTGGAGCTATGGATTTTGGACATGGGTCATAACCGTGACTCATTATGCATGATTGTGATATGGTAAATTAAATTGGGTGAGATTGCGTTTTGAAGGAATTGGTAAATTATAATAGATAAAATATGGGGTTTAAATGAATTTTGAAGTTAGATTTGGAAACGGTGACCAATAGGTTAACTTATGGAAGTAAGCAGAAATATGATTAACATGTGTGTTAAGTGATTAGATACAGATCTCGAATTCGGTTAAACCGAATATATAGTTTTAATGCCTAAGCAAAATGCATTTTGTGTAGGTAAAGGAGAGTCACCGAATGAGTGAGTGTGCTTGGCGATAATTGTGCAAAACTATAAGTGCATTTTAATTATTTTATATGACTTAATTCTATGTAAAAGAACTAACGACATGTAAGTGTTCTTTAAATTGAGTTTAAGCAATTGGTTTTCATTTGATCATGAAATGAATATTTATAATAAGTTTTATGCAAATGACATTTTATAAGTGAATATTGCTAGCATAAGTGTATGCATTGGCAATATATGAGTTGCAATTTGAAAGTGGAATTTTATATGATTAGAGTTACATTGAAATAATTCACTTACGAATCCTCCCATACTTCATTTAGAAAATAAGATAAGTTGTAAATGTAAGAGTTGCTTTTGCCTATGGTACACCGGTAGGCTTTATACATGTTATTATAACAGTATATTTATAATGGTTAACCTATTACGGGTAAGCGATGTAGAACCAGCTCCATAAATAGTAGTTAACCAATCACGGGTAAACGATGTAGAACCAGCTCTGTGACTTGTTACAGGTAAGCGATGCAGAACCAACTTTATAACTATCAGTATATAGTGGTTAACTTGTTACAGATAAGCAATGTAGAACCAGCTCCGTAACTAGTGGTTAACCAATCGTGGGTAAGCGATGCATAGACTTTAGCCCTAGTGTATCGTATGGTAAAGAAACTACTGGTGGGCTATGTTGAGTAAGGAAAGTCATGAAAATAGTAATTCTGCTACTATTTATGTTAAAAGTGATTTGAGAGGTACCGTATGATACCAATTCTAATGATTAGCTTATTTTTTAGTACTAAAGCTTTCAGAAAACTTATTGCCACCACTGTTTATTGATTAAGGAAAATGATAAATGGAAACTTTTATGTGATAAGTTTAATTTCAAAAAACATTTTGCAAATATTTTTAAAAAAAATTGAAATTATGTTTTACGAAATGTTATGTTATTACCAGATTTGATAATGCACGAATAAATTGTTATAGAAAATATTTTACTATAAGTTTTATGATTGTATGGAATATTGCAGTTATATTGTTCTAAAAAGTTCAATTTTCGTGTAAACTAATTACATTCATTGAGTTCGCTTAGTTCACCCTTATTTTTACATTTTTAAACAAACCGTCCCATGTATACGTACAGGTGTTCCAGTAATTGATACTCCACCTTAAGATTAGTTGTATTGTCAGGTGTTGTTGTACTTGCATCATTTTGCTATGTACATTTGTGTAAAGAATAGATGTTTATAAAAGATTTTAAATGAAATCCATGAATATGTTTTAGATTTTAAAAGTTTATTGTACTGACTACTGAGAATTATTTGTTGGGGTTGTTTGCGAGTGTACTTAAAGTCCAAAAATTTGTAGTTAAGAAATTAGTATGAATATAAAAGTGTTTTCAAATTTTACAGGGCTTTTAAAATTTTTGGAAATGTCAAAATGAAGTCATTATGTTGCTGAAATTTTCAATAAAATGATAAAGAAAAGTTCCCACTATTTTCCATGCTTTTAATTATTAAAGTATAAAACAGTTTAAAACGTTGAACAGCTTGGCTTTGCAGGAACCCTTTAGTCGAGTCAAATATTAATTGGAGGGCTACTGTGGGGTCACCTGGAAGTCTTCACTCAGGTTTCATGAGGGAAACTCTGGGATGGGTCCTTTTAGTTAAATTGAGGTATCTCACTAGGAGCTTAAGTAGATTTTAAAAAAAAAAGGTTAATATTTTCTAAAATTTATTGGGCATTAAAAATTAATAACTTTAGGTCTATAGGATAGTTTTTAAGACCCTTTTAGGCATGTCCCTTATTAATTGGTATTTAACAAGCCTTATGACCTCTCAGCTAAGATTGAGCACAAGTTTTTTTTTGGTGATAAAATAAGGGTCATCAAATGAATATGGGTTAGCTAAGTTTAAAAGAGATTCTTTGAAATGATCTGAATCTATAAAGAGCGAGCTAAGACATTTCGTGTTAAAAAAATCTTGAGGAGAGAATTTAAAGTGGGAAAAGGTTTTACTTTTCAATTTTTGTTTTAAATTATTTACATGGAAGTTAAAATATAGATGGTCTAATTCATTCCTAAAGTCATTAAAGTTAAAGGTACAGATGAAAAACCATTTATGATCAATAGGTAGTGTTTAAAGCACCATTTTGAGAGTTTTAGTATGTTTGATAATTCCACTTACTAATCCAATCCAACTAATTGAAAAATAGAGAAGTATTTATTGAAAGGTTATCCAACACTCTAACCATAATTCCTTTATTGTTTTGTTTTTAGTATTCTACTAATGTTTAATTTAGTTTCTTTTATAGGTAGTTCTATGTTAGACTTTTACAAATCTTACCATACTAGCTTGACATGGATAAAAGGAAGAATTCTCTACCTAGAGTAATTTTTATATATGTTTTATGATCTTATTTATTGGACATTAAGGATTGTTTCATGTTTAAATATGGGTTATGAAATTTTGAATTTTTGGTTTGTGTGTTTACTTTATTTATTTTATATCTTGTAGGTTAAACTTTTATCTTTCTTTTTGTTTTCAAGATATTTTTTAAGCTACCATTAGTAACTTTAGACTAATGGAATTAGTTTGTGCATGTTTTTTAATTAAGATTGATTGGTAAAAATTAGATGCATAATATGATGAAGTTACTGTTGTGCAAATGGTTTGACTTAAACAATCCTATGAGGAATTGGGAATTTATAAAAAAATTTCTTAAGTAGACACTTGCTTTGAATTTGAATTTGAATTTTAAAACTTTAATTTCATCCTTTTGAGATTACATAAAAGATGTGTACAATTATTAAAATGATAAAGGCAATTAGGATTTAGTTTGAGTCAAATTGCACACACTTTATATATTAATACATTAATGAGCCCCTTTGAGTTTAATTTAAAATTCTAGCCTTTTTCTTTGTAAACCTTTACTTAAGAATCTTGAGCTTAAAAAAAGTATGTACTCCCTAATTTATGATTAGTAGATATTTTACTGGTTTTGCAATGTTTTTCTATAAATAGGATGCAAGAAAGTAAGTATGGAGCTTATGGTAAAGTGTATGAAAGAGGCAACCAAAGAGGGAGAATCTTATCCAAATCAAAAAGGAAAATTGTGAAAAAATAAAAGACAATAAAAGTGTTAAAAATTAATTGGCACAGATTCTTGTGCTTGGAAAGAATGCAAGAAGATGCGTGGTTACAAGAATATGAGGGGTTAGTAAAATGAGGATTAATGTTTTCTTAAAATTATATAATGCACACTAAAATTGTCGTGTTTTTACAAATAAAGTTATTGAACAAAATAATTATCAATGACAACTTAGTGTAATGCATTTGTTATAATTTGTTGTTAGGTGCCAATTATGTGTTATTCTGTAACCCATAAAAGTTCCATAGTAAAATTCGCATCAGTGTGGATGTTGATCTGACGTCATTTCTCATACATAACTTATGAAAACGTGTTAATTCTTAAGTCCAATAATTTTAAGACTTTATCATTATATCCTTAACTACGAATATTCTGATTAGGTTTAACCAATAGAACTTTTTGAAGGTATTTTATAGCAATCTTGCTTTTATCTCCTTAATTTTATTATTTACTAGAATTAGAGGATAAGGAATAAGAGTGAAGGAGCATTGGAAGCTTCTTAAATTCTTTTTTGTTGTTCTTTCCCTTATGTTGAGATTAATTTGTTTGTTTTTTATTTTTTATTTTTAGTTACCAAAAACTAGTTAGCATTAAGGATGTACCTTATAATAGATCTTTCATTAGATTCATTCTTGGGGAGTATATAAAGGATGAAGAGGTGAAATATGATCAATACACTAGGCGAATAAACACTTTAGTGCTAGAAATGAAAGTATCCTAACTATTATGATAACTAAATAGATTATCTATGCTTAAAAAAATTTATTAGGGTAAACTATGCATTTAGAGGTTAAAATTAGAAATATGTGTATGCCTCGAGAGAGACAATATATACTTTTAGTTAATTGTTATTTTAACTTAGATAATTTATCTTGTATGATAATTGGAATATCATATAAGCGAAGCCCAAAAACCTACTATTTACTTTATTTCTTTTTCTTCACTAGTTTATTTAAACAGTTTTCATTATTATAGTTATTTCATTATCTTTAGTAATCATTTCTTTATTTAGTTTAACTATTACTAGGATTTATAAATAATATCAATGTTATAGATTTAATGTAATTTTAATTACTTGCTACAATTGACTCCATACATTTGCAGATTCAATAGGTACCTATGTATTTTAACTTTAGAGGATTATTGATTCCTTTGGAAGGTTTCTAATATATCATAATAACTTATGCCAATTAATCTCATGATGGTTCCAATGAAAATTTTTCCAAATGATTGGTTAGTGAAGCATCTAGAGTTATGTTTGGTTAGCTATTATCATAAATTCCTTTTTATAAGAAGTAGCTACTTTAGTTTATGCAAACATTTTTTATTATAAGATTCTAAATATAAGGAACTTATAGTAAGGGCCTTTGTAGTGCTAATTATCCTATCAAAAATAAGTAATTTTCCTATTCCCCTTGCCTTATTCATTTAGCTCCTCTAAATGATTTGGTTAGCTCAGTATTGAGCAATATGATATATAAAGACAAAGTGAGACATTCATGTATCTAATTAATAAAACTTTTTTTAATCCAAATGCCTTTGGTGGGTGCAAAATAAGAAATTTCGATTAATGGAATCAAGGACTATGTTAAAATTCATCTTCATGGCACATTATTGATGTTGATTTTTGATAATAGTTTGTAAATACCTTTTAAGCTATCAAGACATCGTCTCCTATAATCCTCCCTTATATAAAATCTACTCAGCTTATATTCAAAATATCCTTTAAGATAGCTTAACTTGGAAACCAACCTATTGGAATAAATAATATTACCACAAGAAATGGGTATATAGTGATATAAGTCAAAGGGATTGTAGATTTTAGGTATTAGGCATATGTATGTTTTATTGAATTCCTTCAGTCTTTTTCCTTAAAAAAGAATTTCAATATTGCTTTGCAGAATTATTCACCTATTTGATTCTAGGAATTATGATTAAACATCATAGTAAGGTGAGTAGAACCTAGTGCATTGTTTGTATTCAGGCTAAATAAGGCTTTTTCTATGTCTCTTTTAGTGGAAGGTCTTATAAGATGGTCAACTTGTGCTTAGGATACAGAGTTAAGAATAAAAATCCAAAGATCTTACAACTTAACCAAGTTACTATTAGATTGATCAATGTAACCTTTAAAGTAATTTAGTGTTACTTCATTAAGATCTTATTGTCCCTTTTATGATCGTGTAATCTTTATCTATTAGGGAATCAATTATATTGATGTAATGCTTAGATAATAGTACATTATGAAAATAGATAGTGTTTTTGTCCCCATCTTAAGCCAATATGTTCTTAATTTTGATTTTATCAAGGAGTGATGGGCTTTCAAAACCTCATTGTACCTTTTAAGAATTATCCTTTTGTTTAAAGTAATAGCTTCATCTTCTAGCTTGGTTTTTAATCTTTCTTGGAAATCAAGGAGGTTTTTCCTTATATTTTCTAGTATTATCTCTATTAAGTCAAAAAGACTTCACCTATATTAATTTAGATGACAATCAAACAATAATAATCTTAGAAATGTATGAATTGTTTTGATAAGTTTGTTAAATACACAAAAAAATGTAAGTAACACTTAGTCAAACCCAAAAGATGCGTGGTCAACACCAGACGATACATCAACACCAGATGATACACATCATCTCAGATGATACATGACAACAACAGCTGATACACGTCATCACAGATGATACACGACAACAACAGACGATACATGTCAACACAGATGATATACATAATCATAGATGACATATGTTGACACCAGAAGAAGCATGATAACAGAATAAGCGTGATACCACATGAAGCGACATCAGAAGAAGTATAATACCAGACGAGTTGGAGTTAGTTATAGGACTCAACTAATAACGGTTTCTAGAAGATTCAAGAAGTAGATTCTTAAGAAGATAGTTGAAGACTTAGGCTACAAATATTAGTTCTAGTCGTAAACTAAATAACATTTTTACAAGAGAGAAAATTTGATTGTACAATAATTAGAGAAACCATGTATTCAAAGTGCAAAAGAAAGAGAGTAAATACATCTGTAACGTGAAGCTCAAAAATATCTTTCCTAGAGAGAGAAAGAAAGGCTAGAGCTTAGAAAGGCTAAGAAAGTAGATAAAGAATTATTTGTGAGAGAGACCTAAAGAGGCTCTGCAAGTGTAGAAAGAATACTTGTAAAGTTGAAGAGTATAGTGAAATCTCAAACAAACTTTGAGGACCAGATGTAGCCTAAGGTTAAGAGTGAACTAGTATAAATTTGTGGCGTTTATTCTCTAACCCTTATCTTTTAATTTTCTTGTAGTTAGAAGAGTAGATAATAATGCTTGCAATTGCATTACTTATCGACTTTAATAAAGTGTTTTTGTGGTCATATGAATTTTGTAAAGAACTTCCAAGAAATTCCTAAAGGTTAATATCTTTGAAAAGTTTAGACAATTTGACCCCCCTTCTTGTGTATTTTACATAGTATACGTGATTTCTATATTAACAAGTGATTTAGTTTAATCTCCATGTTACTAAAGTCTTCTTGTTCAAATATTTTATCTTTTTTTTTAAATAATTTCTTCATGCATTTGAATGCTTTATGACTTGTAACCATTACAGTCAACCCTTTATTCATTACTTCTATGAAACTTTGAATTAGAAAATAATCTTTAAATCTCCTGATATTCCAATAGAAGGGTTGTTAAAAGGTTAAGGTTACATTATATTCTCTATCTTGATTGTTGCTTTATGCTTCTTTTAATAGATTTTTTTCTTGATCTGTGATAGTCTTAATAGTCAATGCTTCCTCTATGGTTAGGATATCATATTCCTTTTATGCTACAACTGCTTTACTCCTTTGTAACTTTGAATGCTTATTAAATGCCTCCCACTTTGCTCTCCAATAGATAAAGCACCCTGCTTTGTAAAGATCATTTCTAACTATAAGGCCATATCCACCATAGTAAAGAACTTCTCTCAAAAACTAATAGTCATATTGAAGAAAGGGGGTCTTAAGCTGAGTACATATTGGTTGTTCTTCCTCAATTCATTTGAGATAATCTCCAAGACATATCAATTTAGTTAAATGAAATCAGAGTTATCCTCATCCATTAGCTTATCTCCCTAATGTAGATTCAAGAACTCTTATTTAAATGCCCCTTAAGCTATAAAGGAGAAGAAATATTCCATAAACCTTTCCCTAAACTATGATCAAGTCACCACACCTAAATATGTAAGTATATGGTTCTGATACCATTCCTCGGCCACTCCTATAAAGACATATCTACCAGACCCACCAACTAGATATCAGAATGGTAAAACCTCCTGCCACTAATCTCCACCTTATTAAGGAAATCAATGGCCATCTTTGGCCTATTCATGTTAAACTATAGGAGGAGAAACCTTAAATAGGTCATTAACAACTACAAATCTAACCTCTCTTACTTCAAAGCTACTACTAATGGTAGGGCTTATTGTTATTTTTACTACATCATCATCATCATCAAATCTTGGAACATGACATTGTTAGCTTCTATTCCTAATAGAAATGCTTACATGTTAAATGCAAGTGCCTCATAAACTCCCTATTACTCCTTTGGCTCTTCTACAAGTGCCTCTTGATTCCTAATCATCCTATGTTACTGAGTCATCCAACTAAAGCAGTAGGGACTGGTACCTCATCTTGCACAGAGGCCTCATCGTGGGCTTCCTAGTCAAGTTAAGTGAGAAATTGTGCATATATGTTCATATTACAAAGGTAGAAAATGAATGATCAATACCACTTATTAGAATAGATAAGTATTCTGAGTAAGGAAGTTACTTTTAAAAGGGACTAAATTCCTATATGTCCGGCGAAATAAATAGAGTGACACTCTAAGCCTTAATTCTTTTAGATTAGGGTTGGATACCAACTTTTTCATGACCCAAATGGGCACTTAACCAATACAAAAAACCCATAAGATGAAGCCCTTAAATCAAACATAATCCTAACTACTAGTGACATAAATAAATGTATAATATCAAAAAATAAATGACAATATAGGAATGCATAAGTATAAACATAGAAAATACAATAATTTTAGTATGTATCATTAAAAAAAAATTCAACATACTGAATCATATCGCTGCATATGCTAAAGTACAAGTGCAAGTTAAAACATTTGAAAAGCATACATATAAATATGTTATAGACAATGTTACTCAGAGTTACTATTGTGAAATTGGTGGCAACATATCTAAAAAGTAAAGTTGAAAGGAGTCAAACTTTTTTCAATAAGTTCATATCACCTTATAACACCAGATG
>JANZLD010000002.1:43426142-43437262 GCA_026413575.1 Erythroxylum carthagenense
ACTATATTTTATTTTATAATAAAAATTATTTATGCATATAAATATTATTTAAAGTATATTAAACAATATGTAAAGCACAGTATATTAATTATTATATAATCCATATGAAACATAAATGAAAATACATTTAATCAAATCTTTTATATGGATTATAATATTAGTAAAACTAATATAAAAAATAAATATTAAAACATATAAAAAAGTTAAATTAAATTATATAACTCCCCAAATAAATGTGAAGATATATTTATAAATATTGCGGAAATTATGTGAAAAAACATAAAGACAAAAGAAACTAAAAATAAGCTTATTAATTAATCTAAAGAATCCACCTGAAAAAAATATTTTTTTTAGAAACTCTAAAATTAAGCTTATCGAAAAGATGTATCTACCAACAAAATCATATCCATTAAAAAGTACTTTTTTTTTTTGTTTTATTATCATACATTCATTTTTTTTAAAAAAAAAAGACTTTTGGCAGAGAAAATTCTATCCACACTGATTCTCATTTGATCGATTGAGAGTAAACTTGCACCACTTCAGAAGACCTATAAAGTCAGGCCGCCTAATACTAAGAAACTCATAACGCTACACTTCCATCTCACCTCAATATCGAGCAAAACTTCTCCTAGAAGCACCTCGTCTCGTCATTGTTCTCACCTCCAACATGGAATCAGCTTTGAGGTTTTCCAGCTGCCGAGGCGTGTCTTTTGAGATTAAGCCTCATTCCAATCCATTTGGCGTACCAGCATCAATCACATCCATCAATCATGAGCTCCAAGGCAGCAAGAGATATTGGATTCCATGGAATCAAGAAAGTTTGTCAAGACGGTTATATTCTTCTATTAGAAGATCTGAAAGCCGACCTAGCGGCCACTTCTGTGATTACGAATTCGAAGCCACTGCAGATGAAAATGGTGCAAGTTTACAAGCATTGTTAGAAGAGGGAAATGGCAAGGAGAATGAAATTCTAATTCAGTCTAACATTAGTATCGAACAACAACCAAAAGCTGCTGGAAGGAAAGAATCAAGATTGGCAATTATCTTGCTGGACCAAGGTCTGTTTACAGTATACAAGCGACTATTCGTCCTCTGTTTGACGTTGAACGTCATTGGTCTTGTTCTGGCTGCCACCGGAAATTTCCCATACGCAAGAAATAAAGCTGCCCTTTTCTCCATAGGCAACGTTCTTTCGTTGACACTATGCAGGAGCGAGGCGCTGCTGCGAGTTATTTTCTGGGTCACCGTGAAGGTCATAGGAAGATCATGGGTTCCTCTCCGAATCAAAACAGCAACCACTTCTCTCCTTCAAAGTATTGGAGGAATACACAGCGGTTGTGGGGTCTCATCAATTATCTGGCTCACATATGCTTTGGTACTTGCACTGAAAGAAAAAGAAAACATTTCTCCAGAGATAATTGCTGTGACGTCCACCATACTTTCACTTCTCTTCCTCTCTTCATTGTCTGCTTTCCCTTTGGTTCGCCATCTCCACCATAATGTCTTCGAGAGAACCCATCGGTTTGCAGGATGGGCAGCTCTAGGACTCCTCTGGGCTTTCATTATGCTAAAAACATCGTACGACCCCCAAACAAAGTCATACAAGGACAAACTTGGCTCCGACTTGGTTAAGCAAGAGGAATTTTGGTTCACATCAGCAATCACTATACTAATTGCTCTTCCATGGCTGACAATTAGATGTGTACCTGTTAGCGTCTCGTCCTCTTCTGGGCATGCCTCCGTTATCAAGTTTCAGGGAGGAGTAAAAGCCGGTATAATGGGCAGGATCAGTCCATCACCACTTTCAGAGTGGCACGCCTTTGGGATCATTTCCGACGGAAAAACGGAACACATGATGCTCGCTGGTGCTGTTGGTGACTTCACGAACTCACTAGTTACAAAACCTCCAAGCCATTTGTGGGTTAGGCAAGTGTATTTCGCTGGATTGCCTTATCTAGTGAACTTGTACGAGAGAGTACTCCTGGTGGCAACAGGATCGGGTATATGCGTGTTTCTCTCGTTTCTTTTGCAGCCGTGTAGAGCAGCGGTACGTGTTCTCTGGGTGACAAAAGGGATTGAGCAAAATTATGGGACGGAAATTAAGGACATGATAAGTAGACATCCTAGTAACAAGGTGATTGTGCACGACACTGCGGTGTTGGGTCGGCCAAATGTGTCTGAAATGAGTGCTGAAGCTGCTCGCGAATGGGGAGCTGAAGTAGTGATTGTCACAAGCAATCCTGAAGGAAGCAGAGACGTTGTTGGGGCCTGTAAAGCGAATGGAATTCCAGCATTTGGACCAATTTGGGACTCTTAGAAACCATTTTAATTATGTGAACCCATTAGCATATGTTTTTGTTTGTTTTTTGTGTGCCCTAAGTTTGCATTGATATTCTCCTCCTTTAGGGGACTTGCATGGATCTTAAATTTTTGTGCCTATAAACATTACTTATGCTTGAACAAATTCGTAATAGAAAATATATGTGGAAACTTTTCTCTGTATATTCATGCATTTACTATACATCGTCTCAACTATTTATATACAACCAATACATAACCGCAATACAATTACTACTAACTAACTATGATAACTAACTAACTGAAAAATAACTGCTACAAATAATAAAACTCTTCAGCCCCCCCTCAAGTTGGAGCTTGGAGGAAATCAAATAAGCCCAACTTGGCAACAAAAGTAGTAAAAACAGGAGAAGCAAGAGATTTAGTAAACATGTCAGCTAACTGAGTGGAAGATGAAGTATGAGACAAAGACAAAAAACCACAACGAAGTTGATCCCTAACAATATGACAATCAATGTCAAGGTGCTTGGTCCTTTCATGAAACACGGGATTAGTAGCAATGTGAATAGCAGCTTGATTGTCACACTTCAGAGGAATGGGAAGAGAAACAGGAATACGAAAATCTCGCAGAATATAAGAAATCCATAAGAGTTCACAAACAACAGAACTCATACTCCGATACTCAGCCTCAGCAGAAGACTTAGACACCGTGGCCTGCTTCTTTGACTTCCAAGAAATCAAAGAAGAACCCAGAAAAATACAGAATCCAGAAACAGAACGACGTGAATCAGGGCATGCAGCCCAATCAGCATCACAAAAGGCAGTAAGCTGAAAAGAAGAGTCTACGGGATAGAATAATCCCAAAGAAGGACAACTCTTTAAGTACCTTAAAACGTGCTGTGCTGCCTTCCAGTGGATCTCCGTAGGCGCATGAACAAATTGGCTAAGCTGATGAACAGCGAACGTAATATCTGGACGAGTGTAACCCAAGTATAGTAACTTACCAACCATCTGTCGATAAGGCTGAGGATCTGCCAAAGGCAAACCATCAGTAGCAGTGAGAATCAAGCCCTTTGGAAGTGGAGTAGCAGCAGGCTTGCAACCCAACAGACCTGCATCATCAAGTAAGTCCAAGACATACTTACGCTGGTTAATATACATGCCAAAAGAAGATCTGGCAATTTCAAGACCCAAGAAATACCTCGCATGCTGAAGATCCTTAATAGTAAAAGCATGATCCAAAAACAATTTAACCCGCTGAATTTCTTCAATAGAGTCACCAGTGATTAACATGTCATCCACGTAAACCAACAAAATCAAAAAACAAGAAGAAGTTGTCAACGTAAAAAGACAATGATCATTCGGAGATTGCCGAAAACCATAAGACTGAAGCCGAGAAGTAAGCTCAGCATTCCACTGCCGAGAAGCCTGTTTCAGACCATAGAGCGACCGCTTCAATTTACAAACCATATTGGGACCAGCAGACGTATAGCCCTCAGGCGGAAGCATAAAAACATCCTCATCCAAATGGCCATGGAGGAAGGCGTTGTTTATATCAAGCTGGTGCAAAGGCCATTGGTTAGTAGCAACAAGAGCAAATAAAATTCTTACCGTCACGACCTTAGCCACCGGAGAAAAACTACCGTGGTAGTCAATTCCTTCAACCTGATTGTAGCCCTTCGCCACCAAACGAGCCTTAAAACGATCAATTTCCCCATTAGGTTTCAACTTCACCTTGAAAACCCACTTCGAACCGATGGACCTCTTCCCCGCAGGTAATGGGACAAGCTCCCAGGTACCATTAGCTTCAAGGGCATCAAGTTCAGACTTCATGGCCGCAACCCAATTAGGATCCTTGCTAACATGGAAATAGGAAGTAGGCTCACGGATAACAGAAACATTAGCAAGAAAATCAACATAGGAAGGACGGAAATCAGGGTTCAATGCAAACGGAAAAGTGGTAGGGGTATATGGAGAAGAAGAAGGCACACCAGTAGAAGGTAAATACAAAGGGCGGTGACGAATGTTAGAGACGAAATCATCTAACCAGGAGGGCGGACGTCGAACTCGACTACTGCGTCGACAAGAAGATACTGGAGCACAAATAGAAGGCGAGTCGGGACAGACGGGCTCATTAATACCACCAGCAGATTGGGCCGAAACCTTAGTATTAGGCAGCCCCAAAGAGGATCCATCAATGGCAAAAGAAGGAGAATCATCAACCATCGGAGAAGTAACAGAGTCATCAGAAAAACAAGGAAACGAGCAAACATCTGGCATAGTATTAGAGAAAACACCAGAAGGAAGAGGTGAAATACCAGTGATAGAATTTTTAAAAGGAAAAACACCTTCATAGAAGACAACATCCCGAGAAACAAAACATTGCTTCGTATGTAAATCATAGAGCCGATAACCCTTCTGACCCGGAGAATGACCAAGAAAAATACTCCGGAAAGCTCTGGAGGCAAATTTATCCTTGTGTGGTCTAGTATTCGTAGCAAAACAGAGACAACCAAAACTACGAAAAACACTGTAATCAGGGGACTTACCAGAAAGGACCTCATAAGGGGACACCCACCCAAGCAACTTATTTGGCAAACGATTAATAACATAGACAGCATGAAGAATGCTTGATCCCCAAAACTGTTTCGGAAGTCCAGACTGAAACAATAAAGCACGCGCTACCTGAAGAATGTGACGATGCTTCCTCTCAACAATACCATTTTGTTGAGGGGTGTAGACGCAAGTCTTGTGATGCACAATTCCTCGGTGTTGAAACAAATCTTGAGAACTATGACTTAAAAACTCAGCGCCATTATCCGTGCGGATAACCTTCACAACTCCAGTATACTGTTTATCAACAAATAAAAGAAACTGTTCCAGAAAAGTACTAGTCTGTGCTTTATGTTTCATCAAAAAAACCCAGGTGCATCTCGTGCGATCATCAACGATTGTTAAAAAATAATGCGCTCCACATAAGGACATGTCCTTATAAGGACCCCAAACATCAACATGCAAAAGCTCAAAATTAGCATCTGCCCTGGTATGACTAATAGGAAACGAACTACGGACTTGCTTAGAAAGAGGACAAACATCACAAACGAAATTCTTATCATCAACAAAATCACTACAAACAGGGACGTGCTTCATTACAACATCAGATGGGTGACCCAGTCTATTATGCCACAAAACAATGCTATCAAGTCGATTACGCACATTACAAACGTTCTCATCTGGAACAACAAGAGGGAGATGCAAAGCACCCGAACCAGTATCAATGGAAATATTATTCAAGAAAGAATCGATGTCAAGAAAATACAGATTTCTAAAAACTCTGCCTGTCGCCACTATCTTCTTAGTCTTCTGGTCCTGTAATAAACAATGTTTAGTGTAAAACAAAACATTGAATGATGAATTCTTAGCCAACTTGCTGACCGAAATGAGATTATGGCTGAAAAAAGGAACATACAGGACCGACGTCAAAATCACTTGATCATTCAAATAAACGTCACCAGTATACATTACTTCGCTAACTTCACCATTAGGTAAAAATAGCTTCGTAATTTTCTCAACAGGAATCAACGAACGAAACAATTCCTTACTGGTGCATATATGCGAAGTAGCGCCGGAATCCACAATCCAAGCGCCAGAATTCGTAATGGACGTAATAGCAGGATTTAAAATAGACATACCTGCAAATTCGTTTTGTACGAGATGAAGAAATTGTGAATCACCAGAATGTTTTCCTTTTAATAACTTCGTGAGCTCTTGTTGAATTAACGCAGAAAGAGAAGAATGATTATTTGTGAAATTAGACCCAGAATCTATCCCTTGGTCAACAGCATCCACCATATGCACAATTTTCCCTTTGGATTGCCCTTTCTTCAAACTATCCCGCTTGCTCCGTAATTCGGTATACCAATCAGGATAACCGTGCAGTTTGAAGCAAGTATCTCTCTCATGACCATTCACGTTACAATGATCACAAAATTTTTCCTCCTTTCTTTTATTATCTTTTTTACGATAGTTAGGTCTGATTGAATTATCTGTAGGCATTGTTCCCTTCTTGTTATTGTAATCATCCTTTACGAACATAGCAACAGCACTCGCATCTTCAGTTAACATATTCACTTGCCTCTGTTTCTCAATCCGTAATACAAGTGAATAGGCTTTCCCAACAGAAGGAATCGGATCTTGTGCCAAGATCTGACTACGAATGTGGTCATAAGAAGAATTCAATCCCATCAAAAATTGAATCAATTTATTTGCACCATCCATCTCCATTAACTTCTGGTGAATCCCACAGTGGCAACCGTGACAACCACATGCTGGTAAAGGCATAAGCTGCCCCAACTCATCCCAATATTTATTAAGCTTGTTGTAATACGACGTAATAGAGGAGTTACCTTGTTCGATTGAGTTAATCTCTCTCTGCACTTGAAAAATCTGTGGTAGATTACTTTCTCCATAAACTTCTTCAAGTTTATCCCACAGTGCCTTAGAAGAACCGCAGGTAATATATGATTAAGCTATTTCTTTAGAAATGGAATTTAGAATCCATTGTTTCACCATACAATCAACCTTCCTCCAACGTTTGTATCGTATATCACAAGTAGGTGGAGAAATAGTTCCATCCACAAATCCTAGCTTATCCCTAGCTTCCAAAGAATTCCGAACAGAAAGCCGCCATGAATAGAAGTTGACGTCTGTTAATGGTGCGGTAACAAGCACCATACCAGGATGATCAGAGCTAAACAGCTGAAAACAATCATCCTGTGATTCATCAACACCTGGAAAGCGAGTTCCCATTTCTTTCGTCAAGATTCAATCAATTACACGCAAGATCGTTAACTGCTCTAATACCATGAACAAATTTGTAATAGAAAATATATGTGGAAACTTTTCTCTGTATATTCATGCATTTACTATACATCGTCTCAACTATTTATATACAACCAATACATAACCGCAATACAATTACTACTAACTAACTGAAAAATAACTGCTACAAATAATAAAACTCTTCAATGCTTCCATGTTGCTTTATCAATAGATTGTCTGTCGATTAGTTATTTGATTTCTCTTTTTCTGTACTTTAAAATCACAAATTAATTTCAGTAGGGATATCAAAAGTTAGTAATTGTTTATTTATAAGGACAGCGTGTAACTCGTCCATAGTGATTCCTTTTGTCTGGGAATCTCGATCTCTTATTAAATCCCAACAAATTAAATTTTAATGCTTAAAATTAACGAATTATTCATTAATTGAGAAAGAAAATTAATAAAATTATCCATTTTGTCACGTAACTTTATCTAAAATGTATGGGGCAAGCTGTTACATGCATATCAGGCACACAAAGAAGTGGAGCATTGTTGTTTACCATTTTTTGTTTTGGTAAGTAACGTAAAACAAATAAGTTAGGTACAAAAGATGGAGATAATCTTGGAGACAACCGTGCATGTTTAGAACGAAATCGAACAAAGGAAATAGGAGCAGTCAATCATTATGAAAAACCAAGAGAAAGAAGGCTGTACAAATTAGGGAAACACTGTAGAAGAGGAATCTACGTGTCTAACAAATTGTTTTCCTATTTTTAAAGGTAATTAAATAAATTTCATTGACTATGCACAAAGTGTACATCAAATATAATCTCACATTGCCATCAAAGAGAAATTTGTTTGGCCAGCACTTTACTCCTTACGGGCTGACCCGGTATGAGCGGGGATTGGTTTGAAAATAGATAGCTTAAAGGCGCCTTCTCACAGTTGGAACTCTCCTAGGACACCTCGTGGGTTAACCAAAAAAAAAGAGAAAAAAATAAATGTAGCTAATAAATAAGCATTAAAACTAAGCTCTCAACTTAATGTTAGTTCTTTCATTGTGATTTAGAGAGTATATTGACTCAAGGTAAAACTAAGAACAAATTCCCAACTCCGCAAGAATAGATAATATTTGTAAAATAGGGGATTGTTCAGGTTTACTTCCATTTGTCAAAGTTGGCACTACTTGAATTTTAGTCAACAATTTGTTTAAGTTACTTTTGATGTCGTCTAACTTGACTTTACCAAATATTATGTTGTTTCTTTCCCCCCATATATGATGACTTAAGATTTCAAATCCAATCCTGAATATGTTCCTATCAACCTTTTTCTTCATTCTATCATTAGAATTCCACTCGATTATTCTTGGTCATTCTATGTTTATACAATGCATATCAAGCACTCCCAGCAGACCATTCCATAACACTTGCTAGAAAGGGCAATCAAAACTAGGTGCACATGACTCTATTGACTATATCCATGTAGCACACACTCCATATAGTCAATTGAGAATTTAATTCTCTTTTGTACAAAGTCTTTGAGAAGCAACTAGCCAAAGTTAGAAGAAGTGGGATGGGGCAAGGTTGGTCTCCCACACCAAATCACAGTATTGAACTCTTGGAGATTGTTCAATTAGCAACTTCTTACATAATGGAGAAGAGAATTTTGAGCTTTTATCTTAAGTCTAAAGGATAAAATTAGGTGTCTTGATCTAAAGGGGAATTTAACCAGATTCTAGACAATTTCTTAGAAGCCTCGAGAAGAATAAAAAGGCCACTACTATACTCCATTCACTATAAGATCACTAATTATAGTTGTAATAGGGACTATAGCCTTAAGAGCGTGAGTTCCGTGAGCTTATAAAGTTTTCCAAGATGATGTTAATTGTCAAGCCAAAATTATGTAGCTCTTCCATTGCCTATCTTGTGCTTGATGTGAGCTTACATGAAGCTCCTTGTTTCTGGAATACTTTGGAAGGTGTAAGAATGAAATGTTTTTTCTTTAATGGTCCATATGCTTTCACCTTTTAAATGGTAGGTATGGATCTATTTAACCCACAAGTTCTCCTTGAATGTGCATATTTTACATAGCCTTTTAGAAATGAGTGTTTTATCCGTAGTCCTCATAGAAGTTAAACCAAGTCCTCACTAACGCTTAGGAAGGCATAGAGTGCTCCATTTAATGCATGAGATCTTTAAGATATTAATGGCCCCTTTTTGGAAGAAATTCCTTATAAGTTTATCTATTCTTATCAACACTCCTTTAGGTAAGGCTAGCTTTGATCACGAATACACATTAAGATTGTTGAAGCACACTAATTGTAAGTTATAATCTTCCTCTATAAGAAAGATGTTTATCACACCAAGATATTAATATTTTTTTTCAATTGAGCTAATTAGAGGAGCACAATCTATGGCATATAAGCTTTTGGTTAAAATAGGAGCACCTAGATGTTTAAAATGCAGCTACTTAAGCTTTTGCCCTAATGATGGTGGGAGAATCTTGTACTAAGATTGTAGTAACTGAAAGAAAAACAAAGCTCTTTTTGGGGTTAAAACATAGTCCAAAAACCTCCTTAAATGTTTCCAAAGATCTTATTACAAAATTTATAAGAGTTATAATAAGCTCCATAAAGTAGCAACATGTCATCAACAAAGGATAGTTGATACAATTATAGCTTACTATACCTCTAATGAAACTTAAAATTAGGGTCCTTGGCAATGTTCAGCTATATGATTCTACTCAAGATCTCCGTTATGATTTCAAATTAATAAGGAGACAAAGAATCTCCCTGTCTTAAGCCCCTAGCTGCTTTGAATAAGTTTGAAGGCTCACCATTGACCATTACTGTAAAAGAGACTTAGGATATACAAGCATCGATCTAAGTTATAAACTAATCAAGGTGACCAATTGCAAGTATAATGTTCAAGATGAAGTCTCAATTGACATAATCAAAAGCTTTAGTAATGATAATGTAACATCCCATCACCGATGGGAAGGGTAATTTGGTCATTTGGGACGGGTTAGGCGAGTGTAAATATATCTTGGCATGAACATGCATCATATAGCCTCTATAATTATATGAATGGAAATTTTTGCACATGCACATGATTGTACATGCATTCATGACATTTTTCGGCATATGGGTCTAAATGTAATTGTGTGCTTGATGTGATAATTGTGGTGTTTGAAGAAAGTAAAGGGGTGATTGATTGTATTGACTACAGTCAATTGGTAGAAATTAGTCGAGTAGTGAAATAAATGGGAAACGGATAAGTAATGAACGAAACAATTCCCCTGCCTTCCTAATCAATCATATAAGAATTTCGATAACGAAATTTTTATTAGGAGGGGAGAATTGTAATATCTCATCACCTATGGGAAGGGTAATTTGGTCATTTGGGACGGGTTAAACGAGTGTAAATATATCTTGGCATGAACATGCATCATATAGCCTCTATAATTATATGAATGGAAATTTTTGTACATGCACATGATTGTACATGCATTCATGGCATTTCCCGGCATATGGGTCTAAATGTAATTTTGTGTGCTTGATGTGATAATTGTGTTTGAAAATTAAATTAGAGTGATTATGTGTGTTTTACATTTTTGGAAAATTTCAGGAATTTTTCTGGAAATTTTTGGGGAGAATTTCCTGACCGAAAAAATCGCCAGGCGACGGACCGATTGGTTTCCGGTACCGAAAATTTCTGCCCAATGGCACTGGAATATTGGATAAATGATTTTGGGATTGAAATTAGAGCCATTGGAATTGGATGGATTAAAAATAAAGTATATTAGGGTTTCTTTTATTAAATGAGAATAATGGAAGTTTTGTCTTTTTGGAAGTTTTGTCTTTTTCTTATTAAAATGACAAGTGTCTTTATCATTAAATGTTCTTGTCTTTCTCCCCTCATCCACGACACTCTAGAAGACCAAAGCTTATTTCATTGTTTTTCACCTTATTCTCTCTTCTTCTTTGCTTTCTCCACTCACGA
>JANZLD010000002.1:43467483-43481889 GCA_026413575.1 Erythroxylum carthagenense
ATCACAGTACCAGTATACCTGGACACTACTCACACATTCCTATTAGTCTCATCCAATGACCCATTTCCTATTTTACCTTTCAAGTAGGTGGTGGGATGTTACAATAGTGGAGATTGAGGCATTTCTAGAGCTTATTAGTTTTGCCTATTTAAAATAAATTAAGGGTTCGAGAGCTTAATCGAGTCTATAGGCTAACACCATAATAAGAGCACCTTTATTTAGATTCAAGGATCAATGAATATCTTGGAATCTCGAGGATATCTCCAACCGACTTCTTTACCATTATTATTAGTCTTTTCTAAATTTTTTTTTGTGTTTGTCTTTTTGTTTATGTTCATTGCATCTTAGTTATTTTGTTTTCATCATTTCAGGATGTTTTGTTTTCTTTTTTTTAGAACATTTGAAATAGCATTTGCATCTCAACTTTGTATGGTTCAACCGTAGCTCACCATTTACTACATAGTTTGGTAGTTAGAAATTTATTATTTGGTAGTTAGTGATAGGAGAAGTTGAAGGGAGTTCATAAGAATATCCTTTGAAGAAGAAGTCGACGGGTGTTCAGAAGAAACATAAGAGATTATAGAACATTATTAACGCACCTTAAAGGAGCTTGCAACTCCTTCTTTCAATCCTAATCTGCTTTATATCAATTATCTAGATGATGAGTTAGAAGTTGAAATTAAACATGGACTGATGCGTGCAATACTTACTTTTATAGGTTTTTGTGGCACTAGTTCCCTGGGATCAGGCTACATCACAGATTCGAACAAGTTCCTGAAGGAGTTCCACATCGCATGCTCAAGCATGAAACCAGTGGGAGTCTCAGTGGAGCAACTTAAGCTAAAGGCATTTCCCTTTTCCTTAGCAAATGCAGCCAAGGAGTGGTTATATGACTTGCTCACCAGCTCGGTTAACACATGGGAGCAAATATAGTAGGAGTTTTTAATGAAGTACTTCTTACCTCAAGAGTTGCTAACATCAGGAAGGAGATTTGTGGCATTCGATAAGACACATGGGAGTCTTTACATGAGTATTGGGAGCATTTTAAGAAGTTCTACAGTAGCTTTCCAAACCATCAGACAAGTGACCAGTTATTAATTTGATATTTCTATGAAGGTTTTCTTCCTTTGGATAAGAATATGATAGACGCTGCTAGTGGTGGAGCCTTGGTGGACAGGACATTGGAGGATGCTAAAAACTTGATAGCAACAATGGCAGCGAACTCCTAATATTGGACAATCGTAGCAATGCTTCCTCCTCAATAAAGTAGGTGAAGGAGGTCTCTATTTCCATGTTGGAGCAGCAAGTCGCAAATTTGACTTCATTAGTACAACAAGCAATGATTGGAAAGGGGCTTACTAAGGTATGTGGTATTTGTGCATTAGCTGACCATCCTACAGATGTTTGCCCTTCCTTACAAGATGAACAACATGTAAACGTAGTTGGAGGGTTATAAGGACAACAATAGAGGTATGACCCTTTTTTCCCCACTTACAATCTAGGATGGAAGGATCCCCAACTTTAAGTATGGAAACCCACGGTAAGGAAGCAGTTCTAATGCACGCTAACTTAATTATCAACAGTAGCAATAAGGATTCCATACACCACCAGGTTTCCATTAAAATCAACCACAGTTTCAACCAAGGCCACCACCACCACAAAAAGAAGTTGGAGGTATATCCTTAGAGGAAATTGTTAAGAGTTTAGCGACTAACACTCTTCAATTTCAGCAGGAAGCAAGGAGTGGTTTGAAGAATTTGGAAAATCAGGTCAGTCAGCTACTGATGTTGTAGGAAAGCTATAGGCCCAAAGTTCCACAATTTGTCTAGTTAACCTAAAAGGAACCCAAGAGAAGACACTTGCGCCATCACCTTAAGAAGTGACAAGAAGGTACAAAGGCCAAAGAAGGAGAAAGAAGAAGAGGAAGAAACTGAGCTAAAAAAGAAGGAGGAGGATCACCATCCTTAGGTAAATACTTCACACCCTATTATCAATGATTCACCTCCTGTTCTATTTCCAAGAAAGTTAGCAAAGAATAAGCAACAAGAGAAGGAAAGGGAAATATTGGAGGTCTTTTGTAAGGTGGAAGTTAATATCCCTCTTTTGGGAGCAATTAAGCAAGTTATGCGATATACTAAACTTTTGAAGGAGCTGTGCACCAATAAGCGGAAGCTGAGGGAAGATAAGAAGAGTAGTGTGGGGGCAACGTGTCAGTAGTCTTATAGAGGAAGCTACCCCTAATTGTAAGGATCCAAGTATTTTTACCATTGCTTGTAAGATCGGTAAGAGGAGGTATGAGAGATGTATGTTAGATTTAGGAGCTTTGATCAATGTTATGCCTTTACCTATTTTTAAAGCTCTTAATCTTGGTTCATTAAAGGATACTCGTGTTATCATTTAATTAACTGATAGATCTAGCACAAACCTTAAGGGGGTTATTAAGGATGTTTTGGCGCAGGTTAACGAGCTTGATTTCCCTGCATATTTTTTTGTGTTAGATATGCAGGATGAGGGCTCTTTAATTCCTTTGACAATTTTCTTAGACAGTCCACTTTTGAAGACATCGCAGACAAAAATTGATGTATATAGCAAGGTGTTGAGCAAGTTTTACAATTTATAAAACCCTCAATAACTGCAAGCGCATGGGTCGTAATTTGTAGTATTGAAGGGTCGATCCCAAAAGGAGGGTACTAGCCTAATCCTAAGTCATCTAAGGCTCAGAGAAAAGAATAAAAAGAAATAAAAACTACACAAGTGAATACGAAAAATTGTTTCAAGAATTGTAACAGGGAAATTTAAAAAAAGCATAATTAAACTTAGCAGTCCCACAAGTCACAATGGAAACTCATCAAGAGAGTTAATTATGTTATGAGAGAGGGGATTTTACCTATCATTAATGCTAATCTAGTCATTTATGTGCTTATGGGGTGTCGATTCTAGACGGTAGTAGGTTTGATTACTTTCTCTCGAGTTATAACCATTAAATCCTAAATTGTAAACCCAAATTGAATTAAGGAACTTGCAATCTCTCAATTCACGAATTACCTATAATTCTAATTAGTTCTAAAGCTCTCTAATAAACAATCGGGTCTTATACGGGATCTCTCTCCATAAAATTATCGACTAGATCGATTAAATGGTCAATTAGATCACTTAACTCTTATTAAACCGATCTAATAATTTTTATCTAGCCCACCCTCTCAGTTTGTTACCAAAATTTGCAAATAAATTAATCAATCACAACACCCAAACTGATAAACACAAAATAACTAAATCATCATTAACTCAAAGTAAAATTTGGAAGGAGAGTTTAGAACATTATCAACAACCCAAAATTCATTTCTATATATATCCATCTCAACTTTATACATTTAAATGAAAAAGGATATGAAGAGAAATGGAACTTAGGTTGGACAAATTGGGAAGGCTGTGGCATTGGGATACCACTTGAAGGTTTTCTCTCTCTTCTTCTTCTCTCTCTCTCTTTTTTTTCTCTCCCTTTAGGGTTTCCAAGAGTGGCTCAATGTAAAGCTCCTTTTCTCCTCTTTTGTTGTTCTTTAAATAGTCTTTTATGTTTTGAGTAACTCTATGGTTTTTCTAAGGGTCTGAATGGTCCAAAAATCCCTTTAAACTTGCCGTTCTTAAGCTTCTATACATCTGCCCAACGTAGGACACAATTGTGGCCTACATCTAAGCCTTCTATCACAATCGTGGTCCATTGTTTTAGCTCGAATGTCATCTGAAACTCCTCAATTCTTTGATATTGACCCTAAAATACTAACAAACACATCAAGGTACCTTGAAAACATAAATATTTAAGCTTAAAAGCTCGTACTAACCCATAAACACTTAAAATGCAAATAATTAACAAACTAACATAATTCTAACCTAAACACATATTAAATGATCAAATTAATGGATAAACACATATCAAATTATGCCCTAAAATACGATGTAATTTACACGTATCAGGGTGTTGACTATAGAGTTCGATGGCGAGCTCATTAGTTTCAATATCTTTGATGTGATGTGTTATCCATCAGATTGTAAGTTGATCACCAAGGTGGATATTCTTCACTCTTTGGTGGAGCATTAATCTCTTCTTTCTACAGGTGATCTTTTGGATGTAGCCTTGACTACCCCGCTAAAGCAAAAGGTGTCTAGTTATTGGCAAAGCAAGTTCGAGTTTGGAGAGGACCTAAAGGAAGCAATTTGGGCACTTAAGAGAAGTCCTTTTACTAGGTATATCCCTCACTTTTTAGAATTGCCCATTAGTACTAATCGATTATTACCTTCTATTGTGCAGGCACCAGAAGTGGAGTTGAAGCTCTCACCAACTCACCTTAAATATGCTTACTTGGGCACTAACAACACATTTCCAGTTATCATAGCAAGTGATATTACAAAGGTGAAAAAAGAAAAGCTTGCTAGTGTGTTACGATGGTATAATATGGCATTGGGATAGACAGTTGTAGATATTAAAGGTATTAGTCCTTCCTTATGCATGCACAGGATTTTTCTTGAGGAAAGAGCTACCCCAGTTCGTCAAGTGCAAAGATGTCTCAACTCACTGATGATGGAGGTGGTGAAGAAGGAAGTGATGAAGTTACTAGATGTGGGTGTCATATATCCCATCTCTGACAGCAAGTGGATAAGTCCTTTGTAGGTGCTTCCCAAACAGTTGAGCATTATAGTTGTGGAGAATGAGAGAGGAGAGATGGTTCCAACTCGAATGCAGAGCAAATGACAAGTTTGCATGGATTATCGCAAGCTTAACTCGATAAGTAGAAAGGACCACTTTCCCCTGCCCTTTATTGATCAGATGTTAGAACGTCTTACTGGACGTGTTTACTAGTAGAAGATGACTTTTACATTCTGGTATGGCACCTTTGCCTACAAAAGGATTGCTTTTAGATTGTGCAACGCCCTGCTACCTTTCAAAAGTTACATAATAAGTATCTTTTCTCAGTATCATGAGAAAATCATTGAGGTTTTCATGGATGAATTTACCGTGCATGGGGATTCATTTGAGCAATGCTTGGATCACCTCAATTTGGTACTTAAACGATGTCTTGAAACTAACCTTGCTCTTAATTTGAAAAGTGTCATTTTATGGTTCAACAAGGGATAGTTTTAGGACATATGGTTTCTACTAAAGGCATTGAGGTTGATAGAGCCAAGATCGACCTTGTTTCTTCTTTTCCTTACCTTGCTTCTATGCGAGAGTTCAATCTTTTCTTGTCCATGTAGGGTTTTATCACAGGTTCATTAAGGACTTTTCTAAGGTTGCACAACCATTGTTTAGCTTGCTTCAAAAGGAAAAAGAGTTTGTTTTTTATGAGTAGTATAAGATGGCGTTTGATGCTCTAACGGATTAATTGGTTGTTGTACCCATCTTACAACCTCTAGATTGGAGCCTGCCATTTGAACTCATGTGTGACACCACTAACTATGCCATTGGAGCAATTTTGGGTCAAAGAGTGGGGTGGATCTCTCATGCTATTTATTATGCCTCGAAGACCTTGAATGACGCCCAAGCAAATTACACCACCACAAGAGCTTTTTGTAGTAGTTTTTGCTTTGAATAAGTTTAGGTCTTATGTATTAGGTACTAAGATTATTGTTTATTCTAATCATGTAGCTTTAAAGTACCTACTAACAAAGAAGGAGGAAAAGTCAATGCTCATCCATTGGATACTCCTACTTTAGGAGTTCGATGTGGAGATAAAGGATAAGAGAGGCTCGAAGAATGGAGTAACATATCATTTTAGCCGCTTAGTGGAGCATGGTGCTAACACAAACCTTATCAATGATGATTTTCCAGATGAGCAACTACATATAGTATAGTTGACAACTCCATAGTACGGTGATATAGTGAATTTCTTGGTTTCTCATCAATTTCCTATAGATTTCACCAAGGAACAAAAGGAGAGGAGCAAAGTTTTATGTATGGGATGCTCCTTACCTGTGATGATTTTGTGCAGATCAAGTCATCAAACGGTGCATACCTGATAGTGAATTTCTTTCTATTTTGACATTTTATCACTCTTATGCATATGGAGGTCATTTTGGCCCAAAGCGAACAGCTCGTAAGGTTTTAGAGTGTGGGTTTTACTAGCCATCTCTATTTCAGGATGCATATGATTTCTATAGGACTTGTGATAACTGTTAGCACACAGGTATGTTAGGTTCCCAAAGGAAAATGCCTCAAACCCCATATCAACTTTTGATATTTTTTATATTTAGGGCATGGACTTTAGGGGTCCCTTTCCTTCCTCGTCTGGATTTCAATATATTCTACTTACAGTTGATTATGTGTCGAAATGCGTGAAACAAAAAGCCGCCTGAGTTGACGATTCTCTATTTATTGTACATTTCATGAAATCTAACATTTTATCTAGGTTTGGAGTCCTGCGAGCCATCATCAGCGACAAAGGGGCTCATTTTTTCAACTGGATAATCGAGGCCCTCCTAAAGAAATATCAAGTGATGCATCGAGTCTCAACCGCTTATAACTCTCAGACAATTGGTCAAGTTAAGGTGTCCAACTTAGAGATTAAGTCCACCTTAAAGAAGATAGTGAATCCCAGTGGGAAGGATTGGAGTTTGCACCTCAACAACGCCTTATAGGCATACAAAATTATAACAGGGATGTCATCATTTAAGCTTATTTTTGGGAAGCTATGCCAACTTCTAGTGGAGCTACAACACAAGGCTTATTAGGCAATTAAGAAGTGTAACATGGAGTCAAAAGATGCCAGTGCCCATAGACGATTACAGTGTAACAACCTAAACAACCTACCTATAGATATAGTTTGCTTTGGGTTACCCATCGAGCCAAGGCCCTCATAGTTTTGCTTTTCCCACATCCGAGAAAACGTGTCTATCAGGAAGAGGAATCCGTACCTTTATAAGGCGCACTTTGTTCTCCTCTCCAATTGATGTAGGATCTTACAATCCACCCCTCCAGGGCCCAGCGTCCTCGCTGGCACAACGGGTTAGGAACCAACTGTGATACCATTTGTAATAGCCTAGACAACCCACCCACAGATATTGTTCACTTTAGGTTGCCCTTTAGGATAAGGCCCTCACAATTTTGCTCTTCCCAAACCTGATAAAACGCATTTATAAGGAAGAGGTATTTGTACCCTTATAAGGCATACTTCGTTCTCCTCTCCAACAGATGTAAGATCTTACAATCCACCCCTTAGGGCCCAGCGTCTTTGCTAGCATAACAGGTCAGGAATTGATTCTAATGCCATTTATAACAACCTAGACTACTTGCCCGTAAATATTGTCTACTTTGGGTTGGCCATCGAGCTAAGATCCTCACAGTTTTGCTCTTCCGACACTCAAAAAAACGCATCTACGGGGAAGAGATATCCTTACCTTTATAAGGCGTACTTTGTTCTCCTCTCTAACTAATGTGGGATCTAATAATCCAACTCCCTTAGAGCCAATATCCTCGCTGGCACAACAGATCAGGAACTGACTCTGATACCATTTGTAACAGCCTAGACCACCCATCCATAGACATTGTCTGTTTTGGGTTGCCTATTGGGCAAAGGCCCTCACGATTTTGTTCTTCCCATACCCATGAAAATGCATCTATGGGAAGAGGTATTCATATCCTTATAAGACATACTTCGTTCTCCTCTCCAATCGATATGGGATCTCACAATCCACCCCCTTAGGGCCCAACATCCTTGCTGGCATAATGGGTTGGAAACTAGCTATGATACCGTTTATAACAGCCCATACTATCCGCCCACAGATATTGTCCGCTTTAGGTTGCCCATCAGGCTAAAGCCCTTACAGTTTTGCACTTCTCACACTCGAAAAAATGCATCTATGAGGAAGAGGTATCTGTACACTTATAAGGTATATTTCGTTTTCCTCTTCAGCCAACGTGGGATCTCACAATCCACCCCCTTAGGGCCCAGTGTTCTCGTTGGCACAACAGGTCAAGATCTGGCTCTGATACCATTTGTAATGGCCTAGACCACCCTCTCACAGATATTGTCCTCATTAGGTTGCCTATCGGGCCAAGACCCTTATAATTTTTCTCTTCCCACTCTTGAAAAAATGCACCTATAGGTAAGAGGTATGTGTACCATTATAAGGCGTACTTTGTTCTCTTCTCCAATCGATATGGGATCTCACAATCCATCCCATTTAGGACCCAATGCCCTCGCTAGCACAACAGGTCGAGAATTAGCTCTAATACCATTTATAACAGCCTAGACTGCTTACCCATAGATATTGTCTACTTTAGGTTGCCCGTTGAGTAGAGGTATCTGTTCCCTTATAAGGTATACTTCATTCTCCTCTCCAATCGATGTGGGATCTCACAAGTTATAAGAGCTTAAAGAGATGCGACATGAAGCATTCAAAAATGCCCAAATTTATAAAGAGAAGACAAAGGCATTCCATGATCGCAAGATCTCTAAAACACATTTGTGGTAGGACAGAAAGTACTTTTATATCATTCATTGTTCAAACTCTTTCCAGGTAAGTTATGCTTCAAATGGATAGGTCCTATTGAGGTTACCCAGGTGTATCCCCATGGAGCAGTTTGGTTGATATCGGTTGATAGGGGTCGAGCTTGTGACATTAAATAAGCGCTTGTTGGGAGACACCTAACCTTATGCTTTCAGTTTAGTTCTTTGCTGTTTCAGTTTTTTTATTGCTTTCATTTTTTTTGGCCAATTATTGCTTTCATTTGAGTACCTTATTTTCTTTTTTCCTGTTTTGTTTTTAAAAATGCAATATCGAAACTGTAAATTCTATTTTCAAGTCACTGAGCCCTCTTTGATCTAAGGGATCCTTTTGTTCTCATCCCTTTACTTGTGTTTTTATTAATTTTAGAACATTGGGGACAATGTCCTATTTCAATAGGGGAGTAGGGCCAGTTTACATTTTTTGCATTTTTACACTTGAACTGTGATGAATGTTGAACCATGCCATTCTGTCATAGTAGTTGGACTGAGAATTAAGTTGTGTGCTTAAATTTGGATTAGGCAGCTTGAGTGGAAGGTGAATCATATGGATTGATTGAAGTAGTTAGTTGCATAAACTCAGTCAATAATTTGATACTTGAGTGATTAAGTAATGTATGAAAATTTAATGGATTTTCATATGAGCACATGTGAGGTTTTGAGCCTATATAACTACATTTCATATTCATTTTGTTTCTTTGTTATGTGTTGATGCTCTCTTAGGAAGATTACCTCCAGAACTTGCATTGAACTAGTTTGAAACTACGAGATGCATGCTTTATGGAAATGAGGCCTTCTTTGTACATTAAATCATATACATTAAATCACCCACCAACTCATTTTCCACTTACCAACTCCTTTGAGTCTTTAACCTTGTTTGTTTATGAATTAATCACCTTACATTGAAACTTGAAAATCCATCAACCTTACCCTATCATAAGTTTAATGAAGTAATGAGTGAGCATTTAATGTGTATGATTTAGGGACTTTTGCTTTGTATTCAATTCTGAGATATTTTGAGAGCAACTTCTACTCATGTTTTATTGATTTATGATGCTATTATTTCCTTATTATTTTGGTGTTATTCAAGTAAAAAAAGAAGAAAAGAAAAAAGAAAAGCATCTTTGTTTTTGGCGTTATTGATTAAAAGTGTCTTTGTATCTGCTGTTAAAGGAAATGTAATAGCATTAGTTAGTGATGACAAGCTGTAGTTCATGGTCTTTATATGCATACCTTAAAATTTTTGTTTGGTTGTCCCTTCTTACTTAATATTTTGTTAATACTTATGAGTTACCCTTTGATCTTTTTGCTTCACCTGAACCCAAACCTCATTACAACCCTAAGTAAAAGCCCTTTTCCGTCTATGATAGCATGTAATCTATGTGGTAGAGTAGTCTCTTAGAGGGAGTATCTAATGAAACACTAACCTTAAACAATTAAGTGAATGAGTGAACATCGTGAGGAAAACCCATCTTAGGTTTATTTTACCTTTGATCAATGGTGTTTACCTTTATCTTTGTTTATGTGCATTGATGAAAAGATTATGATATATGTAGTAGCTCGATACTTGACTTTTTCGAAGTTTGAAGGATTGCATAGACTCAATTTTCTTTGAAAACAAATTGACAAAATATCTTTTTATTTTTAAATTACTTGAGGACAAGCAATAGTTCAAGTGTGGGGTTATTTAATAGGATTGAATTATCTTATATTTTCTTATGCATTTCAATGTCTTTTCAATCCTATTTTTGTGTTTAAATACTCAATTTTTGTTCATTTTTTGTTTACATATAGATTAAAGGATTAAACACAAATATATGCTAAAAGGAAAAAGTTTGACAAAGTTTGTCAATATGAAATATCATGATGAGTTTGTTAGTGTTTCACGCCATGATCGTGAGAGGAGATGCACAGGACCACAATCATAGGACTCAACCATAACCATGCACTAAGGGCCACAATCGTGCACTAAGGGCCACTGATAAGTGTGAAATGCATCATATTCTAAGGTATAGTTTAATATATGTTTATCTATTTATTCAATTGTTTAGTAGGTGTTTTCTGTATAATTATGTTAGATTGTGAATTATTTGTGTTTAAGTGTTTTTATAGGTTAGTACAAGCATTTGAGCTTAATTATTATGTCTTTAAGATACCTTGAAGTGTTTCTTAGTGCTTCTAGGTCAATAACAAAGAATGGAGGAGTTTCAGAGAGACTTAGACCAAAACAACGGCCCACGATCAGGGCCTATCTACCATGATCATAACAAAAGCAAGGGAGACAGCCTACAATCGTGGCCTAATCACCACGATTGTGACAGAAGCACAAGACTTAGCCCATGATCATAGCAGAAAGCTTACAAGTGGCTTATAATCATCTCCTTCATTAGGCAGACATATAAACACACAAAAATGTCAAGTTTTGAGGGATTTTTGGACCTTTTGACCCCAGAAAAATCCTAAAGTTGCCTAGAACACATCAAGTATATAAGAATGAGACAAAAGAGATTAAGGAGCTTCTTACATTAGCCACCATCAAGAAGCCCTAGAGAGAGTTCATCAAGAGACTGAGAAAGAGACAAAGGAAGAAGGCAAAAAGAAGAAGCCAACGCGAAGTAATTCTCAAAACAGGAGGTTTCCCAATGTTGCTGCCTCCGTCAGCCATTCAGATTTGGTTTACGGTGTATTTCAATTTTATTTATTTATAGAATTGGGATAGCTATTGAGATAAGATTTTATGAATGTTGAGGAATGTCTAAACTCACCTTCAGGTTGTTTTTATCTTTGATTCAATAAAATCTTATTGTTTATGTTATTTAGATTCATTGTGATTGATTTCTACACTTGCATAATTCAGTGATAGACTGAGAGAGTGAATCTAATGAAAAATAATTAAATTAGACTAATGAGAGTTAAGTGATTTAATAAGAAAGAGAAATCAATCAAATCGGTAATTGTGTGAAAAGAGATCTCACATAAGTTCCCGGAAGTCTATTGAAAAACTTCAAATCTAATTAGGGATTTGACAAATTGTGAATTGAGTAATTGCAATTTTTCATATTTTGATTAGGGTTTATAATTTAGGGCTATTGGTTATAACTTGTGGGAGAATAATTAACCCTAGGATCATCCAGGACCAATAATCCGATAACTCATAATTAATTAGATTAGTGATGAAGATAAGGAAAATTTCCCCTTTCTCTCAATTGGTAGTTCCTTAGGTTGATTCTTGATATATGTATTGCAATTTGCTGATTTGTTAACATTTTGTGATTAATTCTTGAATTGATTTGTTTGATTGAATTGCATCATTGTTTTAGTTTAGTTAAATTTGAATTTTTGCGATTAGTTTTTGCCTTAGATTTTAAGATTGATTAACCCTCTTTGTGGGATCGACACCTTAGATATTATGCGAATGACCAGTATGCTTGCGGAATATTGAGGTTAAAGTATTAAAACTACACATATAAAAAATCGTGATCAAGTTTTTGGTGCCATTGCTGGGGAGGTGATTAGTTTAGTTCTATAGTTTAAGACATTTAGTTCAGTTTTTAATTTTTAATTTTCATTCTTTCTTTTCTTTTTCTGAACTCGTGCTCTTACATGAACACGAGAAGTTCGAGTCGCATAGCTAAAAAACTAGATTTAGACATCACTCAACTAAAATGAACCATTAAGAAAGCTCGGTATAAAGAAGAAGAAGAAATCGTGAAGACAACCATGGCTAAGGAATTTTAGCAGGATTTGGACCATGGAGCGAACCAAGGATGACAATAGAGGATCCTTATGGACTTTATGAGACTAGGGTTTAATACGACTAATCAAGGAGTAGCTAAACCACCAGTATAAGCCGCATCATTTGAAATTAAACCAGCTCTCTTGAACATGCTTCAACAGAATATGCAATTTTATGGACTAGCAAACGAAGACCCCACCCCACACATAGTGTAACTTTTTAGAAATTTGTGATACCTTTAGGTACTATTAGATGTCATAAGATACAATTTGAATTAGGCTCTTTCCCCTTACCCTTTAGAGATAGACCAAAGGCTTGGTATCACTCCTTTAACCCAGCCAATGTTACAACTTAGGATTAATTAGTACGTGTCTTTTTAGATAAATATTTTCTCTTGTCTAAGACCACTAAGATCATCAAAGAAATCACTAACTTCTAACAAAGTGATGGGAAATTGATTTGTGAAGCGTGGGAACGATGTAACGATTTGCAACGAAAATTCCCACATCACAACTTACCTAAGGAATTTTTATTGCAAACGTTCTATAATAGAGTTACCCCGTATACGAGATGCATGATTGATGCAGCTTCAAGAGGATCATTAATGAGGAAGATAGTTGATGAAGTGGCAGAATTAATAAAGGAGATGGTGAGTAAAAGTTGTTTATGGATGAATGAGCAAAGTAGATAAACTACTACATTTCGTAAATAAAAAGGAATTATGGTTGATGATCAAATGACGGAAATATAAGTGAGGATTGATAACTTGACTCGATAGTTCAACAATATGAAGGCTTCATCCTCAACTCTGGTAAAGGTCGTATAACTTAAGTGTGAACTCTATGAAAGACAACAATCCTCTTTTACCTCTAACTAATGGCAAGGAACCTAAACCTTGAGGGTAATGGGTTGATATTGTGGATCTTGGGAGTGTCTTAAAAAAGAAGTCATTGCGAAGAAGAAGGCGAGCCATAAGGAAGCCTGAATTAAGGGCATAGTAGCTCATGTGCAAATTGTTAGATTAATGACTACATTGCCATTGCACCACTCATTTGAACCACATGAGCAAAAGAAAAGTGTCGAGCTACAAACGTTAAAAAAGTGCTGCATAGGAGGCAACCCATGGAATTTTTATTTCCTTAAATTGTCTTCAGAAAGTTTGAATTCCGTAGTTAGGTTATTTCGTTTTCAAATAATATCGAAAGGCATAGGATGTTGATGTGAATTCTATGATTGATGAAGTGAGCAAAGAGAGGTAAAAGAGCCACAAGGAATTAAGAAGGGATTTTGGATAGTGGAGAATGACAAAAGAAGAAGAAAAATTAAAATGCAAGGAAAAAATGATAGACACGCATATTTCACTTAAAATTTTACCATTTTACCATCCAATCACCTATAAATACATTTCTAACTTCACATTTTCACTCACTTTCATTTTCACTTTATCTCTTTAAACTTTATCTCTCTAATCACTCTCACTTCTCTCTCTAAAATTTCAAACCTCCAAATTTCTTTCGACTTCTACGGACTCACAAGCCAATATGTCGTGCATCAAGCAAACCATAAAACGTGATTAATTAGTGGGCCAAACACAAGTCTCGGGATGAGGATGTTAAGTCAAAATGAGTTTACACATATATAATTTTGATGAATAACAAAGAAGAAATAAAAAGCAGACGGAGAAGTTCAAAAGCAGAAGTAGACGCAGAAATAGAAAAGCAGACGCAGACGCAGAAATAAAAAAGCAGACGGAGAAGTTCAAAAGCAGACGCAGACGCAGACGAAGAAATAGGAAAGCAGACGCGGACGCAGAAATAAAAAAGCAGACGCAACATAAAAAACAGACGCAGACGGAGAATAAAACTTAGACGCATAAGAGAAAGCAGGCGCAGAATAAAAGTAGACGCAGAAAAAGCAGACGCAAGAGTCAGTTCGAGTTAGTTACAGAACTCAATTGATTAACCGCTTCTTTCAAGAAGCAAGAAGCAAGAATCAAGAAGCAGTTACAGACGAAGGCTATAAATATAAGTCGAAGTCGAAAATTGCAAAGTTAGCTTATTTACATCTACGCGAACGAAAAAGCCTATCTGTGAGATTTTGTGCGAATTAGCTGAGAGCTATTTTTACTGTAACAGAGTTCAAACACTTTTGTAACAAAGTAGTACAGATAGC
>JANZLD010000002.1:43515325-43528216 GCA_026413575.1 Erythroxylum carthagenense
CATTGTCTTAATTTCATAACGCCACCAAAATTATTTAATTTGGTGCTCTACATCAAAAGTTATAGTCCAAACATTTCAGACTATCCTTTTACTAAAACATTTTCCAACTCACTTTGATTAAATCAATTCTTTTTACATTTCCTTTCAATCTCATAAATTCTCCTCTTATTTACACATAGCTAATTGCCAAAAGTTCCTCGTTTAATAGTCCTAGCTTACAGAAAGATTCAGGGTCCAACAGTTATTATTTCCACATATGTTTGCTGTTGTTTCAAAAAAATTTATACCAATTTTTGAATGATTGAGTGCTCTATCATGTCACCCTCGCGGGGCACGGACTCGGATATCATCTAAGATATTAGGCACGTGTCTTGTAGGAGTGGGGTGCTACAGGCTATCTGTGACTATTAGTTACCAATTCAACATTTTCTAAATGATGTTATAATGGTAAGAATAGTTAAGTAATTTTATAATGTAATAGAAAATGAGCAAATTGATATTAAGAACCATTAAAATACCTTTTGCCCAAATATATCTTTTTCATCTTCTTCTTCATCTTTCATTTTATTATTAGAGGTCTATAAAATAAAGGACCTAATCTCTCTTACATCTCTCATCTAATTACATTTTAGATTTCTGAATAATAAGATAGTTGTATATGATGTCCACTCTTTTTCTCTCTTTATGGTGTTTTTATATACCAACCCATTGTGTTTCAAATAGGTTTGTGCAGATATGGATTTACAAACAATATTTGAAAAGATAAATGGTATCGGATATGATCACATCACCAAATTCAACATATGCAATGATAATTAGTGAGCAACTTATAGGATTAGTGCATGTTCATAATTTTAGGTTTATGCATAAATAGTTGTTGACATTTTAGTTTTATTTTAATAAAGGGAAGAGAAAAAGTCTCAAAACATTAATGATGGAGGAAGGTAAGTGCAATATCATAAGCTTATCTTCCTTGAAGCTTTTCCATTAAAACTTAATTAGACAGACCCCTTTTAAGCTCTATTTTGTCAAAAATAGGCAATCCTAATACCTCAATGAAAGCACCTTACATGAAGTTTATTTTCTATCATATACTAATAACTCACTTGAGACTACTCATAATTAATGTTAGAATTATCAACCAATATTATTTAGGTTCAAGGTACTAAGACTGCTTTAATGATTTGTGAATTTTATTATTATGTTTAACTTTAATCTAAAGGATTTATGTCAACCTATCTCTAGGTTTGCAATTAAATCTTTTAAATTATGGTAGATCTATTCATACACAGTATTTCTCAATCTCTATGTTATGAAATCAAGTTGTTCACTAATATTCCAAATATATTAGAACATATATTAAAAATGTAATTGAATCACAATATATCAATTAAAACAATTGCATTAAATAAAAGAGTGAAAACGTATTATAACATAAACTAGAGTTCATCTTACTAGACACTAAAGATGTTTAGTTACACATGATAAAAAAAACAACATCAAACATAAACATAAAGAAAAATGAATAAAAAACAAAGAGTTCACAATTCTAAATCTCACTTTATCTCTTGATGGATGTTCTTGCAAGGTAGTGGTTTAATCTTTTATTCTGTTTAATCTTTCAATGATTTCTTCGTGTTTTCCACTTTTCTGGATCAAAATTGCCCTTTTTAAATGATCTCTACCTCTGGAATCGCCTCTCAATATGTTTGACAGTCTCCGAACATTGCTCCTTTATTTTTTTTCTCTACTTATGTCTTTTTATTGTAAATTTTAGGGTTTCTGGGAGATATATGGGCATGTACTAGACCATAACCCAAACTCACCAAAACTCGTGATTCTTCATAGGTTAAGAGACTTATACAGTCATAGACACAGTCGTGTATCTCTTCTTTGTTTCAAATCTTCATTTTATGCCTCATTTTTGTCCAAATTCTTCTCCTTTTAGTCAATGAAAACAATCATATCCTATAAATGCACTTAAAGCAACTTAAGTACAAAATATAAAATAAAAGTATAAAACATCAAGAAAAAATACATCAAATATAAAGTACAAATATAGTCAATTATGCATCTACCACTCCCCTCATTCTTGATATACACCATCATTTTAGTAAAACGATGTTTTGCTTAGGCATCTTCTGTCTTTTTATTTATTTATTTATATTACCTTAACTTCTAGTTTTCAATGTAATTTTGGATTCCTTTTTAATTCTTAGAGTGATTTTCATCCCCTAGGTCCTCCCTAACCACTCATAGTGCAACTTAGTTTTTTAAAAAAATTTCTTCATCATATTCTTTAACATTATCTATGTATTTTTTACTTTACTCACATTTTTTTATTTTGATGTAACATAGTTTATATTATAAATTATATTTTATGCTTATTTTTAACTAAACATCCATCATTCATGAGTTTTAGGATGCTGGAAAAATAAAATTGACCTGGGTGAATTATGAACTATATGTGCTATATACGGTAAAAGATGCTTATATGAATTACTTAGGCTTATTTAGTTAGTTTAATTTACAAAATCAGTTGGTTTAGTTTCTAGACTAGGTTACAAGGTACAGGAAGTTGATATTTCTACATTATAGGATGTTAGTAATGGTTACTTTATGAATTGATAATAGAAACAAAAATAAGAGAAGCCTAAGTTGATTTAACTTGCTTCATAATCTTTCAAACTTCAACTTGAATCGCAAAACTCAATTATTTGCACAAAATGAACTTATATAAGATAAAATTCTCCTACTTTCAGATATATTCACACACATTATCCATAAGAAATAAATTTAATCAAAATAAAATAATTAGAAGTTTGTTTGAAAATTCACTAGCATTTTTATATGGAAGTGAACATCTTATCATGAATACTTTCAGTTACTCAACTAATTCACTATATCAAATGGCTAATAGTATTACTTTTTAACTTCAACCTTGTTATTGGTGCGGAGCCAATAAAGAACAAATTTTAATGATCATTTATTCACAAACTTTTTATATGGTTTAATGAAAATGGTCAAAAGAACTCACATTTACTTGATGCATCCATAATTTACACAAGAAATATTATAATGCTCATCAAGTATTCATTCCCTAAATTACATAAAAAAAACTCACTTATTTACCAATACCCAAAACTAGTTATATAGATATTCTAAATCACCAAAATAATCGAATTCATAATGAATTATCTCTAATGGCATATTTCTGGGGAAATTTTTTTCAAAGAGTTATAAAAATTGATAATCTTAAACATATATATATATATATATATATATATGAAAAAGATCATAATCCGATGAATCATCCCGGGACGAGTTACTAATGGAATGTCCGTTTTTTGCCTAAACCACTTAATATACTATTGCATAAGAGTTCTACATTACTACATCTACACTATAACTACTGCTCTGAGGACATATGTTTCAAAGAGGCAACATAGGCCACCACAGGCACCTCGAACACCATTACCACCTTTATTTAAGCCATAAAAGCAATAGAACCACTTTACACTAAATTTTGACATAAAGAAGTAGAGGAAGAGATACCAAACCATTTAGAAGCAAAAATTTAAGGTGCCAAAATTCATTGGTTGGTAAGTAATCAGGGAGTTAAATCTCGTTGTTAGATTATGAGAGATCATATTGTTCAATGAGGCAGTTTGATGTTTTTGATATTTAACAGCCATTCTATTGAGAGCTGACTCTCAAAAACATATGTACATTAAAGGTGGACAATACAAAGTCATCATAAGAGGACTCCTCTATCCTCAAATTCATGTTTATAGGTATGGATTGTAGTCTTAGATACAATCATTTTATAATGTATGTTTGTTTTTACACAAAGGAGTGTAAGAGAGACCTTAGCACCCAATAGGATCTCCTTAGACTATAATTGACCATGTATAGATGTATAGAACTATTGGTGATCGATGGCCACCATACATTGATTGACTTAGTCTTAGTTAGTCAATATTAAATTAACTGCAAGTGCTTGGCATAATTGTGCTAGTATAGTTAAATATATTGACTATTGGACCATGGAAATTGCTATCATATGCTAATAGCTCTCTCGAGTCTAGTAACAACTAATACTAAGTTTATCAACTGAATTACTCAGGTTAATGTTTATAGGATTGCTTTACTGATTTGTAAATTTCACTATTAGGTTTAACCATAATCTAGAGGATTTATGTCAACCTATCTTTAGGTTTTGTAATCAACTCCTTTTAATTACGTCATATCTATTCATACACAGGATTTCTCAATCTTTATGTTATAAAATGAGATTATGAGCTAATATTTGGGATCTATTAGAACATATATTAAACATGTAAATGAATCATTATATATCAATCAAAACAATCACATTAACTATAGCACAAACATAGGGTTCATCTTACCTAGAAACTGAAGATGTGTAGTTACATATGATAGAAAACAAAATCAATCATAAACAGAAAGAAAAAAGAATAAAAAAAGAGTTTATAATTCTCAATCTCCTTTTATCTCATATCGAATGTTTTTACAAGGTAGAGGTTTGATCTTGTATTCTCTTGGATATTTTAATGATTTCTTCATATTTTCTACTTCTATGGATAAAAATCGCCCCTTGAATTGCCTTTAAAAGTCTTTAAATGTTTGGAATCGTTTCCAAAAGTCTACTCCCCTTGTTAGCCTCCACTCATGTCCTTTAATAGTAAAATTCAAGATTTCTAAGAGATACACGATTTTGAACAAGCTCGTGTGTCAAATTGAGTAACTCCAAAAATAATTAAAATCATGTCTTTACATATTTTGAGGGACTTACATAGCCATATACGCAACTATGTCTGTCCAAATTGCTCCAAGTCTTTATTTTACGTCATGATCCCACCCTAATTCCTCTCCTTCTGGTCCATGAAGGCAATTTTAACCAATAAATGCAATTGGAGCAAATTAAGTACTGAATATACAATGAAAATATAAAATATTGAGAAAAATACATCAAATATGGGTTTATAAATATAGTCAAGTATGCATATATCAAACATCCCTACATTTAAGCTTTTGCTTGTCCTTAAGCAAACTACAATCAAAATTATACATCTTATAACATCTATCCTTCATTAATCTTAACCTTTCCATTCATACTATAAATTATCATATCATATTAATCAAATTAACATACAATTAGACTCAAGCTATCCTAAAATTAACTTCCTAAGTCCATATTAATGGTAGTCACATCAATAATCACATTGAAATCAAAAACATAATCCTTTACGCCCTTACCAAGATTTCACTCCATTCGCTTAAGTGTTTAGGATGAAAAGTATCAAAACTCTCAAATTAATGCATAGTAAAACTCTTACATAGATTTGCAAAATTATCACTTCTCTACCACTTATGAATAAACTAGAAACAAAAATCAAAAGTTCTTTATATAGTTTGTAATGGGGTTTAGGTATAATAGGATTGGGATAATATGAGGGTCAAAATGAAGGAAATCTACTAAAAAGACATTAAATGAAACTTGTTCACAATACACAGAGGTCCATTCATTATAAAACCAATGGTACTATATATGTTTTCTTCTTTTCTTTTTCTATGCTCTTTTTTTTTAATCACAATAGTTTTCGAGCATTCACATATACCACTATTAAAGAGATATTGGTCCTTTCAAACTTTCAAATTTCAAACAACCAAATAATGTAAATAACCTTCAAAGTTCAAAATAATAAAAATGCTTTAAAAAAATAGGATAATGGTTATTAATTGGGGTTGTAGACAATAAAAAAGGCTAAGGCTCAAATTTGGTTATTCCTAAAGGATAAAATAAGGTAAGGTAATAATCAAAGAAATAGGCTAAAACAAATTAGTGAATTTAAGTGCCTTTATCACTTTAATGATTCTAATTTAAAAAATATGGTCTCAATATGTATAATAAAAACAAGTTATAGAATTGTTCAACTATGCAAATAACACACATGAAAGAAATAAAGAGTGGAAAAATTTTGAAAATTTTGCTCTTAGCTTAAAAACTCACAAAAAATTGGATATGTATGTTTTATATATAAATAATATGCAATATCATCCAATTTGACTATCTTAATGATTAATAAAAATATGACTTATAAAATCAATTTTATTCTATCTCTCATCCTTTTGCATACTAATTCAAATCAATATTAAATAATGATTTCAAGTATTTATGGACAAATTACAATTAAGTCAAGATATCAATTCATAAAATTTTATAACCAAGATTATAAGAGGATTAAAGAAATAATTAAAATTCATGAATCCCTTTCCCACACTTAAAGTTATACATTGTCCTCAATGTACACAGTATAAGTATATATTATAAGTGAGAAAGTTTAGTGATACTTTCCTGAATATGATGATTTTTATGATTTCTAATCCATCCAATAAGAGATTACACCCTTGTAAAACATAAACAAAAAGGGATAAAAAACATAAAAGAAAATAAAATAAAAACAAAATATGAAAATATGAAAATAAAAATAACATAAAATTTAAAATAAAACTATCTTAATTCACATGTTACCTCTTATACGGCACTTTATTAACATCGTTAACTCAACATACTTGCACTTTTTTTTGTCATCTTAGGTCTATGATTATCAGTTTGCTTCTACCCATTACTCCATACAATGATTTTGTAGCCTATAAGCTAGCCACCTATTGCAAGATAGTTATAAGGACATAATGTAATAAGTTAGTGAAACTAATTAAGTGCATAATGTTCTTTTTAAAAACAATATGTTAATAAAATAAGGGATAACAAAACTCCATCAATCATCAGTTAATGGAAGTAGCTTGTCTTGGTGGAAGTGGGAACTCTCCGTACTTAAAGTATATACCAATGCCTCATCAGTAGTTTCCTTATTTGGTTCCTATGCTAGTTTTTCACCATCCACCTCTGTCCACTCTTCTTCTTCTTTTTCCTTAAACTACTTCAATTACTACCTGAAACATTTCTATTTCCTCTTCTTGAATGGAGGCTTCTTCGTCTTCTTTTCTTCTAGAAGCTCGTTTCCACTCCTAAGGGTGATTGCCATACCATGTTTTTTATGATTTGTTTCAATAGTATTATGAAAACTCTCCTGTAGCTCGTCAAATAATATCTTCAACAATTTGTCAATTTGATTCACCATATCTTGTATACGAGACTTTGTTTCCTGATGTGCATGTTTTATTCTTGAATAAATTTAGCCATCATATCTTTCGAAGTAGTAGTTACCTCCTCACCTTTTTGAAATATATCCACGTCTAAGAAATTAACCATCATCTCTTCTTCACTCTGAGACATTAGTGGGCTCAGATAGTAGAAGGTATTATATTCATCATATTCAAGTAAAGAAAACCTCCCTTTGACTTCACATTGGCTAGCCACTCGCTTAATAAGGTATTCCATTAGTCTATCTGTAATACTTTCATATACTTCATTTATTGTACATATTCAGTTAGAGCATAGTCATTCCATCTGTATGCGTAAGGTTTGCTCCACTTTAAATTATACGTATTCTCTTGTGATAGGCCTCCAAGTTAGTTGTACATGTTTTGTTGCTCCCACATATGTGTTAGTACCCAACATTCATGATTGTAGTAATTACTCCCAGAAATGTTACAATGATGTTACATATTGGAAAGACGTATCATAGTTCTCATAAGCGCTCAAGACTACTGAACACCCATCCTTCCATTGTGAATTAAAGGGATGATGTTAATTCTCAATCCTTAAAATAAACCACAAACACGTCATCAAATTAGAAGATTTCAAAAGATAATTAAATAAGTCACAAATACAATAAAATACAATAAATAATAAAATAAAATAAAATAAATGAAACAAATAATGGCTAGAGTAATAACATCTAAGTGTTCCTAATATCACTATCCTCGAAAATGGCACCAAAAACTTGATTGACCTAAACTTAGTTAGTCAATATTGAATTATCTGCAAGTGTACAACGTAGTTGTAGCAAATACCAACAAGTACAGGTCGAATCCCAAAACGACAATGAATATTAGTAGTTACCTTTATCTTTTTATCTAATCTACAAATTTGATTTTGATTTTTAATTAAATAAAATAAAAATTAGGCAAATAAAATAAAGTAGGCAACAATGTTGAACAAAGAAATAAGAAATCACTTAGAAAACTATTGATATCAAAAATTAGTGCATAGGTTATGAATCCCCCTAACTATTAGATAATTAACCTTTTATTATGCAATTGTTTTATTGATTATTAGCACATGAAAAATCCTATGGTATGTCAATAACTCCCTTGAGACTACTAACAACTAATCTTAGAATTATCAACTGATATTATTTAGGTTAAAGGTACTGAGATTGCTTTTTGCTCTCCTCTATTGCCTCAGCTCATATCCTTTAATAGCAAAACTTACCATAAATCAAACCATGTGTCTCTTAGAAAACCTAAATATTTTCATGTATCAAACTATGTAACTCCAAAAACACTTAAAATCATGACTTTATATGTTTTAAGAGACTTACACAACCATATTCACGGCTATGTATCTCCAAATTACTTCAAGTCTTCATTTTACGCCATGATTTCACTCGATTTCCTCTCCTTTTGGTCCATGAAGGTAGTTATAACCTACAAATGTACTTGGAGTAAATTAAGTACGAAATTTAAAATAAAAGTATAAAAAACCATGTAAAATACATCAAATATAGGTATATAAATATAGTCAAATATTCATCTATCATGCACCCATATAACCTTATAAAATCTAAGGCATTGGGATCTAGATTCTCGATGATGCAGTTCATGAACAAGCTTTTGGAAAATTAATTGTACGTGAGGAGAGATAACACTAAAGTTTTGAGTAGGAGGGGTCTCTTATTAATATATTGTATGTGCTAGAGAAAGGGGACACACTTTAACATCTCTTTCATCTAGTTGGTTTATAATTAACTGAATCATGCTAAATTTGGTATTATCTATGGCAGCTTAGTCATCATATGACTAGAGAGAGGGCTAGGAGTGCCAGTGGATGACCTAGAACTTACTATAGTAACCACTCCTAAGCCCATCATAATAGAGATATTATGGACCATACAGATGTTAAAGCTTTAAAATAATGGTCAAGTGTAGTATTTTGAGATCAATGGAGGAAGAGGAGGGTTTAAACTAGGAGGAACAAATTTTAGGTTTAAAATGAGCATAAACTCCACTTCCACCACTAAAATCTACACTAGCCACCCAACCAAGCACATTAACATATATAGGGTATCACATTTATTGGCTAAGTGACACTATGGTAAGGCTTATACAACACTTTAGGCTAGAGATTTTACCTCCACCAGTGAGACCTAAGGAGCTAACTATGCAAGAGGAGACAAAACATTAAAGAAGTTATAGGCAATAGTTCCTTATGTGCCACCACATATACATCCAACTCCACATAATTGATTGATTATCTTTTATACTTATTTTAGATTTTTGTTAATAATCTTGATCATATATATATGTACGAATCTTAAGAAACTTAATGAGTCGATCCTCCTACACATCTTGCTTTTACTGGTATATCAGGAGTTACAATGGAATGGAATTTCATATAAGACTTAGACCATGTGACTTAATTTAAGAAAGTTCAAGTTCTCCATTTTATTCCTTTTTCCTTTTCATTATTTTTATTATTATTGCATGTTTTAAAAAATGAGAATAATGTTTATTTAAGAGTGGGAGAGGGATTATATGATATATATATATAAGCTTAAGATTATCAATTTTGTCATGACTTTCTTAATAGGAAGTAACTCTTTGAAAAAAAAATCCCTGGAAATATGCTATTAGAATTAATTCATAATGAATTCGATTATTTTGGTGAATTACAATATCTATATAACTAGTTTTGGGTATTGGTAAATAAGTGAGTTTTTTTAATGTAATTTACTTTATGAATTTAGGGAATGAATACTTGATGAGCATTATAATATTTCTTGCGTAAATTATGGATGCATAAGTAATTGTGACTTCTTTTGAGCATTTTCATTAAATCATATAAAAAATTTTGAATAAATGATCATCAAAATTTTCTCTTTATTGGCTTCGCACTAATAAAAAGGTTGAAGTTAAAAAGTAATACTATTAGCCATTTGAGATAGTGAATTAGTTGAGTAATTGAAAGTATTCAAGATAAGATGTTCACTTCCACATAAAAATACTAAGTGAATTTTCAAACAAGCTTTTAATTATTTTATTTTGATTAAATTTGTTTCTTATGAATAATGGGTGTCAATATATCTAAAAGTAGGAGAATTTTATCTTATATAACTTCATTTTGTGCATATAATTGAGTTTTGCAATTCAGGCTAAAGTTTGAAAGATTATAAAATGAGTTAAATAAACTTGTGAATTGAATCAATTTGTTAGTTACATTGCATTTTGATAACCTTTTATGATTGGATGAGTAATAAATAATCTTTAATGTTTCTTGTTTAACACTCTTTTGGGATCCTTTTTCTTTTTGAGTCTAAAATGATGGAATTGGTTTGCTTAAGGACAATAAAATTATAATGTGGGGGATTTTGATGTATGTTAGTTATACATTACTTTTAGTATTATTTCTGTGACATATGATTATATTTTAGATGATTGAAGAGAATTTGGTACTTAATATAAGAAGTATTTTTGTTTTAGGTCTTATTTATGCCTATTTAAGGAAAAGGAGCAAAATGGGAGAATTACATTTACTTGGAGCATATTTGGAAGAAATGGAGAACTTTTGAACATAGTTCCTAAAAACTACCATGTCAAGATCTTGTACAAAATGATTGCATTTGTTTCTCCTTCACAACCTTGTATACCCTGATTTTACCCCTTAGATCCTTAAATACGACATATATACATCCTCATGTAGATTTTATATTAGCAATGAAAATTTTAAAACAATTACATGTAAAATATGGTTAGCAATGCAAACCTATGTTAGGGTTAAGTGTAACTCATTAAAAAGCTAGGGTTTCAGATTAAAAAAGAAAGAAATTATGAAAAAAAGTGAGTTCTTTGGCCAAGAAATATTGGAAAAATAGTAAGAAGTCATTTAAAAGCTATTATAAATTTGTTATTGGTCATGATTGCATCATTCTTGGAAGTTAGATAAGAATTCAACAAGGATTCATTAAATATTAAAGATTTAAGAATAATGATCTCTTTATCATGTTTTCTTTATTGTTTCTTGATCATTATTTTTGTTTGATTATGAAATAAATTGATTGTAGATTTATGCAAGATGAACCTAGGATGTAATATATTTTAATTAATTATTTGGTTTAATAAAAGTTTTTAGTTTTCATTAAATTATTCATATTTTATAATTAGTTAAACTAAAGGAGAAAATTTGTAAGATTTCGTTATTTGATTCATGCATCTAAATTTTAGAGATGTGATGTGTAAGGTTAGATCTTAATATGGGTAAAGAGAGTTAAGCATAAGTTATACAAGAGAAAGCAGTAAGATCTTCTTAGTTTACGGTAAAACCTGTCGAGAGAGTTTATAAAACGAATTAATGCATTCTCATATTGTCTCATTTTGAAAGAGATTTTGACTGATTAATCTAAGAATAAGAGTTATATGTATTGAGAAAGATTACAATCTATGTTAGGAATTTTTATTAGTTTAAGAAACTAGAATTAGTCAATATAATAGAGGGAATAGAATATAATGAAGTCATAAGGTAAACTTCATCTAAATCTAGTTTATTTATAGATTGGTTTATTTTTTATAATTACTTTATTTTATTATCTAGATCTATTTATTTCACTTCCCTATTCAATTTATCATAAATATTAGTTTAGCTTATTAATTTTGTAAATAATTATTAATTAACTAACATTCCTTATAAGATCAATTTATACTTGCTTATGCTAGCTATATTTACACCATACGCTTGTGATTAAAATATGTATAGTTAACATAACAAGATGCTTCAAATTACTTCTCCCATCTAGTAAAGTATGTAATCTTCTTTCATTTTTTATTATTGACTAGAATTCAAAGCAAACAACCAAAATTTAAATTAATTTTTCAAAACCATTACATTTTAAATGCCTATATAGCAAGGTAGTTAGTATATCTTGATACCTACTAAACAATTAAGAAGTAGCTAATATCACGAATATCTTCCTCTTCGTCTTTTAGATTGACCTAAAATAATTGAGTTCATATGGAAAGGTTCACAAAATTATCAAGCTTCTCACTCCTTCAAGATAATAAATAGGTCAAATTCTGATTGGATCTTATAACTTGATATAATTTGTGTCAAAAGCTCAATCAAGCTTTAAGAAAGCAAACCTAAGTTTGATTGATCTGCATATTGACTTGAAAATTTTAAGCCTAATTGGTTTTAGATTGACCTAAAATACTTGAATTCATTAAATAATAAAAAAGATAAAGCTTGAAATTCAAAATTGATCAAATTTGGTTGAGCTTGGATCAAGTCGGACTAAGTACTTCTAAGCTAGTTCTAAGATTGAAGCCTAACTTAGAGTTCAATTCTTTTAAACTAAACTTAAATTCAGTTTAATCAATATTTTACTTGTTGATTTCAAGTCTAATTCACCAGATAAACCTGTACATTTTTACCACACTTACCCTCCCTTGGCAAGACTAAAAATTGAACGATCATCATGCTTTGGTAGCTTCTTCCCTTTACTCATCTCCTATAACAATTTTTTAAACAGAAACTTATGCATGACCTACAAAATGATGATATATTCTGGTCGGGTCGGCTACATTTGGGCCCGAGTCCAATAACGCAGGCCAATCGGTCTCGCCCCATAGGTTAATTTGGGCCTGATCCACACATCCATGGCCCAACAGTAGAGGAACGTCTCCCATGCA
>JANZLD010000002.1:43551877-43566524 GCA_026413575.1 Erythroxylum carthagenense
TTTATTTATTAAATACATAAGTATACTAGCATCCATTTAAAATTCAATTCTACTATGCATTACTTAGGTTCAAAATTCACATACAAGTGATCATGCATGTCTTGGGATGTCTTAATCTCATTTAAGAGATATGGTTTCACTAACTCAGCTCACAAGAAGGTGTACACTTCCTTGACTTCAACGATTCTTGGTACGAGCTCCTTGATTTACAGCTCCTAAGCCTTTATGCATACAAATATATAATGTGTTTACTACTTAAACATATATCTCATATTCATATACTACCATATAAGTATGTAAAACACAATATAATTATCTTTAAGCTATAGGATTTAGCCATTAAGCTTCTCACATGGTTACTTCCCTTATTATTCATAAGCTTTCTTTTGCATTTTCCAAGGCATTTAATGCCTTTGATCCGATACTTACACATTTCAAAGCATAATTAAGAACATTTTTTCCAAGCACATTAGGCCATTACTTATCAATCTAAGCAAAAATTCAAGTTTACTGTATGTAAACATGAAAGCCTCTTTCCAATGTATACCATTACAAATCCTTAAATCCTAAGCCAAGTTTATTTAGGCATTTTATCAAACACCTAATGTGCATGACTTTCAAGTCATATTTTCAAGACTTTATCATAGTAATTCATACTCCTATCTTGTTATATAACAAGCACTTCTAAACAACAACACATTTCACCACTCCATTTAATCCAATTCCCTTCATTTAAACCATATTCATCATAATTATACAACTCATTATATTAGTCCACTTCTTCCCCATCATTTCGGCCAAGCCTTATCCAATATACATCTTCTTCATTTTTCATCATCAATTCACATTATATAACACAATTTACACCATAGAATTCATTTAAGCCATGAATTTCAAAAGATATTCAAAATTTTACAAACTTTCACCAAAGAGAGGGCATCTTGGTTTTGACTTAAGGAGACTTCTCTATGACTCATTTCATTCATCTAAACCATGTTTCATGCATATTCAAGCATAGAGAATAACATATCTTAACACCAATATCAAAATCATATTGTTGAGAGAAATGAGACAAAATTTACCTAAACTTTGCTTTAGTGATATCTTAAAATCTTTTGAGAGTTTCTCAAATCTAATGATAGATCTAAGTTCTTTAATTCCAAATTAACTTAAAACACCTTGGTTTGGGTTAGAGAATCAAAAAAATGATGAAATTTTCGTGATGGCTGAATGGTGTTCTTCTCCTTTCTTTCAATTAAAACAAAGTTTTTTTTATTATTTAATGGTGGGATGCGTGGTCATACAAGAAAGAAGGGTTTAGGATGTTGACTCTTCTTTTACCAAACACGGTGAAATTACCTTTTTGCCCATAACTTATGTGAAATTACCATTATACTCTCCAAACTTTTCCTAAATTTGCAATTAAGCCTAAAATTTGAGAATGACCAAAATTTTTATTTTCATTTTGGTCCTCGAATTTTTTAAAATTATAATTAAACCCCTTAACTTTATAAAATTACATTTAAGTCCCTTAATTTTTAACAATTTACAAATAAGCCCTCATGTATATCAACCTTTCCAATTAAGCTTTCTAAGTGTCCAATAAGTCTATAAATCATGTCTAATCACCTCTAAGTCATTATAACATATTTAACTCAGCCATCATGGCTATATCCATACAATGAACTCAGTTTCGCACACTTAGAAGCTTATATGTTAGAAATTTCCAAGATTTCACATACCGATGAACTCTAAATTCATATAAAGGCATATAATATTATATATCACTAACATATATAGCTAAAGGATTCAAATACATTTTTGAATTCATATACAACCATGAATATACCAATATATAGTAGTATCTCCAAGTACAGACCAATAAAAAAGGGCTTAGAGAGTCCGACATTACATCTGATGGATCTTAACATAAAAGGCCCAATCTAACACTTGGATCTAAGCCTAATCTATCACTTAAATTTATTATGTTCCTTTTACTAACTTGGCTAAAATTACTATTATATTTTATTTCATTTGGAATTAATATTAATCTAATTAACATAAATGCCTAATTCTAGAAATTAATTCATAATTAATTTACCTTAAAACAATTATTTGATGTCCAAAATTAAACAACTTCAATTTCGTCACACATGCTAATTTTTCTAGTCTTACTAGAAAATCTATTGCTTTACTAAAATAATTCAAAACTAATTTCTATAATTTTTCAAAATTTTTAGAACATCAAATCATCATTTCAAGCATCTTTAGGTTGTTTCATGATGATCAAAATAATTTAGAAATCATCCAAAAATTATTATGATCACCAAAACACTGATAAGATATCAAAAATAACAAATATGACTTCTAAAATTTTTATGGAAATCAAATTTTGAGAAAAATCATTTATGCATGCATCAAACATCAAATTAACACATTTTTATCACATAAGTTTTTTTTAAGGTTCTGGAACCAAAATATAAACATACAAAAACATCAAACAAAATAGATCCTACAATTTCTAGAAAACTGTCCAAATCTGGAAAATTATTTGATAAAATTATTAAAACATTTTAAATAAATCTATAAACATTACAGAAGCATAAACACATCCCAAATATGTTCACATAAATTTTCCAAAATCAAATTCCATGAAAATGATATGTAACCTCATCAGTTTAGTCGACAAAAATCATATGCCTAGCAAAAAGACAGATTTTATGCATGTTCTTGTAAATTTGAAATTAAATATTTTAATCACATTAAAAATATTCTCAATCACATTGAATCATTAAAATAAATATTATGAACATATTGGTGAAAGAAAATCATGAAAACCATTTTTATAATTAATTTCGATCAAAACATTACAAGATTCTAAGTTGTCACAACCATAAAAACAATTTTTACATGTCATGTATTCTACATCTAATAAGACACAAGATGACTCTGATACCATTGAAAAGTTTCGATCATGTATCTCATACATAATATATATATCAAATATACGTAATGAAAAATAAAATGGAACCTAAAAAACTAGATCTACTTATGCTTATAGATATAAAAAACAAAAACATAAAATGTAAGATGTCTACATATTTTTCCGATGATCTTCTTCCTTCTTTAATCTTCTTTGTATTGGGTTGTTGTAAACCACAATGATTAACATCAACCATCTCTAATGAAATTTCACACGAAGATAGAAGGAGGAAACCTCACTAGAAGATGGCTAGAGTTCTTTCTTTTTGCTAGAAAGACAAGAACTCTTGTGAGAGTTAGAGAGAACAAGAGTGTGTGTGTAAGAAAGTTCCTTTCTTTTTTATGACGTCTTACAAAAGATGCACAAAAATGATGATTATTTTCTACCCTCTTTGGCCTCCTATAACCCCCATCATTAATGGGAAGTTAATGGTCATGAATAGCGTGCCTTAATGGAAGTTACGAGAAGTTAATGACCATTAATAACATACATTAATGGAAGTTTTAGGAAGTTAATGACCAAATTGGCAGCCAACAACATTTGTTTCTAATCCATTCTATGTAACGTTTTCTACCACAATCACCTCGCGATACAATCCTGAAACACTCTCTCATATCTTGAATCACCATTTAAGACCATTTTATTTATCCTCCAGATCTCCTACGTGTGTGAACCATTAGGTTCCCAATTATGTTGGCCACTTGAATTATCACTTAATTCAAGTAAGTCAAGAACAGTATCTAACAACACGTCATGACTCCCAATTGACTGAAAAGTCAGGTTTGACTACGAAACCTTCCATATGCAATGTTGTCATGCAATTTGTCCTTTCATCATCTATACCCCACTTAGTTCAGAGTATGGTTAAAGTGTCAATTCCTATTAGACTGACGATGTCACATCTAGTCCAAGTGATATTAGATCTTATTCTAAGGATCTTATTACTCTATATATCATTGAAGACTCTCTTTATGACATATATTTACTTGGACCAGAGAGTCCTGAGTAATGACCCCGATAAGAGGCCGTGAGTATCATCTCCTTCTATTAGGAGTGGTGAATCCTTTATTGGCCACTAAATTACCTCTGAATACCTTAAGCTGTACCTAATCACCGCATTATAAGTAACCCTTGAAAGGCATCAATGAATGGAGTGAAAGCATAAGATCAGTATCTGAGATATCCTTAAACACCTCAAGTCTAAGAATACTTGCACCATTGTTATCATGAAACTATCATTAACACTGGAATAGAATATCCATATGATTTGCTCATAGTAGGTCAATCCATTGTACTTACTATCCTCAGTAAGCATCCATATGTTAACTCTAAACAACTTATGTCTACAGCTTATGAGATCTACTACTTGAACCAATCAAGGAGTATAATATGTACTAGTCTATCCGGATTAATGATATTTCATCTCATTAATCCTATGACTAGGGAAAGTTTGGATACTAACATAATTACATATGATAGGAATCTCATTATCAAGATCTCATCATGATTTCCTCTATGCTATGTTTTGTATCAAGGAATTCATTAAATCAATTTAAGATCAACATCAAATCTATAAATGTCTGAAAATCAAAATAATGAAAAATGCCTTTATTAATCATAAAATGATTTGTACAATAAGTGCTAAAGGTGATTGCCTTTAGAGCACATTTCTAACATATCATAATTCATTCCCAAATGCTATGATGGATGGCTTTAATATGAATGATAGAATTGACGAGGACGCCAACTACTTGGAAGAGCTCAACATAAAGGGTGGTAGAGGAGGAAGAATGGAGAGCTGACAAGGGGCTAATTTTGGTATAAGATATGAAAGAGAGAATAAAGAAGAGGTGGATAATAGTATGGGTAGCATTATGATGGCAATACCATCTATTTTAAAAGAAGATAGATCCAAATGTCTATTTGGAGTGGGAGAAGCATGTGGAGCAATTTCTTAATTGTTATAAGTTTTTAGGAGAGAGAAATATTAAGCTAGCTATGGCATAATTTAGTGACTATGTTATGGATTGGTAGTATCAACAAATTCTCACTAAGAGTAGGAACCGAGAGCCATATATTCGAACATAAGAGAAGTTGAAGATGGTGATAAGGAAGCAAATTGTTCTAATTTTATATTATAAGGAGTAATCCCTGAAGATTACAAACATTAACCTAAGGTTCTAATAGTGTGGGGAAGTAATATAAAGAAATAGAGGTTACCATGGCTTAGGGTAATATGGAGGAAGATTAGATGGTGATAATGGGTCAATTTATTTTTAGGATGAACTCCAAAATCACCAATATCATTGAAATATATCATTACATAGAGTTGAAAGATGTGATCTATATGATTATGAAGGTAGAAAAACAATTTAAAAAGAGGTCTTTTAACTATTTTGATGTTCTTACTGCAGGTTCTTCGTTATGGAACAACTCAAAGAGTAAAAAGGAGGACAAAGCTCTAGTGTTAAAATATGAATTCACTAAACCAAAAGTGCAAGCATCAAGTGAGGAGAAAGTTAAGATTAATTCATCTTCAACAACTAAGAATGAGGATGTCAAGTGCTTAAGGAGAGGGTATATAAGTTAATAATGTTATAATAAGCAAGTGATGTTTATAAATGAGGATGGAGAGTACATATCTTCGAGTGAAGAGGAGGGGGAAGGAGATAAACGTAATTTGGAGGATGCTAGTGATGATGACTGTGTTGTGAGACCTAAAAAAGGAAGGCTACTAGTCACTAACAGGGCATTGAACATGCTTATGGAAGAAGATGATGTGCTTAAGCAAAGAAAAAACTTTTTGTATACTAGATGTTCTGTTAAAGATTAGGTGTGTAATATGATCAAAGATGGAAAACGTTGGACAAATACAACTAGTGTGGAGCTAATAGAGAAGTTAGAGCTAAAGGTCATTATATAAAGAGTGAAAATTTTATACCTACACGGAGTAAAATCAAGCCTATGATGTTGATCCAAGTGAAGGACTAAGCATTTGGGAGGAGATTACAAAACATAAATGGCACCAGACATAAAAATACAATGATGATAGTCTTTTACTTGGTTTTATAGACTAAAGGAACATAGGCAAATCAATGTTGGAAGTCAGCATGTAATTGATGTCAAATTAGTTTTTATTTTACATGTTGAAAGTTTCAGAACAAAACTGATGTCAATGTTGTCTAAGACAGACGTCAAACATGCATTTTACTTTTATAGTGCTTTTGTTAATTTAAATTATTGTTTCATTTTATAATTTTAGTTTTTGGAATTTTATTCCTATAAGAGTCTTTCTTATTATTGTATTATTGTTGAATCAAAAACTTTGGAGAATATCTCTTTAAATTTTTTAGAATACTATTGTTTTAGATTTTCTAAAAAGTTCAATCTTATCTAGCTTTGACCCTAAGATCTCTTCAATCCTAATCACTTCTTTTTTAAAGAGTGGTGGTTTATAATTTTATTATTATGTTCACTTATTTGCATTCATGAATCAACCTATTTTAGTAAAACAACCATTCTATGGTCATGTCGTATTAATATGAATCTCATCAACCTTATTGATGAGATTTATTTCAACACTACTCATAATTACTGTGTTTTATGAACCGTAAGTTTACAAGTTTGTCACTAGCTGTTGGACCCCGTTTTCAGAGCCCAACATCAGCCATAAGATCATGAAGCTAGAGCGTGGAGGAAGGCTTAAAATTTGGAAATTTAAAAGAAAAATCCTTTTAGAAGCAAAGGCGGTCTTCGCTGCGGCGAACATATGTAAGGGACTTCAATGACCCTTCGGGTCAATTTTGTTGTGGCGAACATATATAACTTCGCCATGGCGAAGTCGTCATAAGAAAAACAGAATTTCCTTCGGGAGAATTACGCCATAGCAAGCTCTTGGCTTCACCGCGGCGAAAACCCCTTTCCAATAACCCATAACCCAAATTTTCCTATCTTACTAAATGCCAACTTAAAAACCTTCAATCACCTTCATCAATTCAACCCAAAAACAAAATGGATAAGAACCTAACCACAAACAAGTTCTCTAAATCTCAATCTCATTTCCCTAATTGGATACTTAGTAAAGATAAGAGAAATCATAGACAAATCCAAATATAAATTTCATTAATATCAAAAGTAAGAGTTTTACAAAGTTTTAATGACATTTCAAGCCACAACTACATCATTTGCTTCATAATCCAAAAATACATAGTTTGCAAAAAGTAGAATTTCTCAAAATACAACTAAAGTCTTGTTTTAGAAAAACTAACTTCAAAAGCAAAATAATCCTAGTTGGAGTGATGCCTTGACTCTTGACTACTCGATCTCTTGCTCCTCACCTGAAGATGGGATGGAATGGGAGGGGATGAACTTAAAGCTCGTGGGTAACAATTTTATAACCAGTAAGAAGCAAAACCATTAAAATGCTTATTTCCATTGTAACAAAATTTCACATTTAATCATAATTACATATATCTCAATTTCTCAACGAAATTCACAAAAGTGCAAAACAAGTATGCATCAATCTTGTCAACTTATCATGGGCACATAAGCACATTAAAATAGTTTGAAAGGTCCATAATCATAACGAACTAACACATTTCTATATAATGGTCCTGTGGAGTTGTGAACAGAACGAACTAACACAATCCTACATAGTGGTTTTATATAGTCATAAATATGAGGGAGTCCATGAAAGAGCTCCATGCCACTAGTGGGCAGACAGGAGAAGTCTTTAATCAAAGTGCACTTGACATACAGAATGGATCAAACCAAACCTGCATAACATGTATTTCATAATCTTGTAAACTTGTTGCCCAAAGGGCACATTTTCAAAACTTGATTTTATAAACATAGAATCCTTTTAAAATCATTTTCACATTCTTTTCATAATTCATCTACACAATATGTTCATACTAAACACATAACATTTTCTCAAAGCATTCAAAGAGTTACATTCATAAAATAGTTGAAATCATTTGTTTCCATCATTTGAAAGAAAACATTAATGATCTATTACTTAATTATAAAATTGTAACCCACCTTGAAATCCTTGCTTAAACCTTACTCAAAAACGTCTCTCCTCTTGATCCTCTTGCATTTCTTGATTCCCTTTAACAATAACAAAATCCCAATTCAATAGGAATTGTAATTTGAGAACCCTGTATTGTATATTTACTAAGATAAATTCTAAGTACCTAAACTCTTCTAAAAGTCTCAACTTTCGGGTCAATTTTTCGTGATCATTCCCATTAAGTAAATGAAGAAATTTGATAATACTTCCTTTTAAAAAAATGTTCCTTTTTGTCTTAAGTTTCTAATGACACCAAAATCATTCAATTTGATTCAGTACTCTAAAAATTATGTCTCAATCATTTTTGGGTTGTTCCTATACTAACACAGCATTCTATGTTCAACTTCCCTCCAATATAAACCTTATATCTTTTAACCCTAAGTGACTTGACAATTTTACCCTTGATATCTTCTTACAACATTAAAACTTAAATTCCATCAATCCATGCAATAAATCCTCCTAACATTGACATGCTAATTAAACTCTAAATAAAATAATTTATCTAACAAGACCACAAAATTTATTCAAATTATACTTAATAAAATAAAAAATTCAGGCCAAACAATAGCATTCTCATAAATGCCAACAACAAATTGTAGCAGCAATACATATCCCTGCAGGAACAACGGCTGATGGCCAAAAGGTTAAACTGTGCGTGTACTAAGATGACATTACTACCGTGAAGCCGAGGCATCAAGGAGGTCAGCACATTGGCTACCCTGTTTGAACGTGCTAATTTTTGTCTAATAGTTTCGTCATTTCAGGATTCCGTAAATACATAAGGACTTAGCTTAGCCTCCGCGCCAATCATTTCATCCGTCCAAAAATAAGAAGAATGTGGCCTCTAGTTTTACAATGCTGAGCTTTATCCAGAATGATGCCATCATTTTTGCTGCTCAGCTGTCTAGAACTAATAAGATTTTACCGTATGTTGTCGCACAGTCGCACATACCACTGCGAAGATGAATTCTCGGTATGATGCAACCCATAGCATTCAACTCCGTATTGCATTTTGCAATTCACAAGACGAAAAGAAAACAAGCGTATTCTGCAACTTTTAACTCTTTCCAGATATGAACAAGTATGCACACTCTCACTAGGCCCTTCTATGGCATCCGGTAACCATACTATCAGCTTAAAACATGATATGATCCAATCTATTTTTGGCTACACAAGGTGTTGAAGGAAGTCATACATTTATAGCATAATCATAGCACCACATAATTAAAAAAAAATACATTTTTAGTACAGCCATATGGCTCACTGGAAAAGCTAACGGCTGAATCAATATCCAGTTGCTTTGGTTCTGAATCTGCCCATCTTTATACACCCCAGAAGCCACCAAAAGCATTACTGAGGATTTGGAGGACGACTATTTGCAGAAGAAACTCGTGATCCCCATTCCAGAAGCTCTTTGCTTGTATCATCCTTATGCACTATTACTTCAATAAAACATAGGGAATTCTTCTTATCTCCTGTTGCTATTGCAATCGCTTCTATCAATTCATCCTCTGTGCGAACCTTTTGTTTGACAACAAATTTGTGTGACAGAAAATCATTCATTACTAAATAAGTAAAAGAGAAACTGCATAAAATAAAATGCAGAAAGAAACAAAATGGTCATAGTTAAACATCTTGAATACAAAGAACAATCCACCCATTTTCGCTAACCTTAGCAGTCCAGCATTCGCCTTCACCATTGTGGATTGCGTTAACAAGGCCAGTGTAATCCCAGTTCTTAATCACATTGTAGGGTCCATCATGGATCTCCACTTCTATTGTATAACCTCCATTGTTGATGAGGAATATAATAGTCCTTTGTCCACTTCGAATCATTGTTGAAATGTCCTGAGCTGTTACCTGCAGAAAGAAGAGAGATATTTATCATTGTATTGCTATTCATAGTACTGCAACAGCTCTAATATAATACTGCAACAGTCAGTCAAGCAACTGATATGTATAATACTGATAGACGTAAAACATTATTTTTGTGAGCTAATTATTTCCAGTATTATTAATTTCTTATATATTCTGTTTGATTAATGCCTTAGCCTAAAACAAAGGTGCCGCTTATTACAAAAATCATAAAATTGTTGAACACAATCACACCACTCACCTGGAAACTCCCATCACCAATGCAAGCAATCACACGCTTATCTTTGACAGCCTGAGCATACCCAAGTGTTGCACCAACTGACCAGCCAATGGATCCATACTGCATCTGAAATTCATACCTGAAAGTGTAGTTTATGAGCAACAAAAGTGTGTTAACTATATATCCAACATTAGCATTTTTGAATTATTATCACCCATTCACTTCTAAAAACATCATGTCTTACCCACAATTTTCAGGGAGGAGGAGCTTCTGACAATTGAACCATGAATCTCCAGTTTCAGCAATGACTGCTGTGTCTCCCCCTAACATTTCCTTTTTGTTTTGTAAAGTAATCAATGGTCAGACCCAGAAATCACAAAAAAAAAAAAGAAGCCAAGTTATCATCCAATTAGTGATTTATCTTAGCATGGCTGCACTACTAAATCAATAGAGGAGAGGGAAGGTTAGGTGTGCGAGCACTAGCTTGGTGGCAGGGGAGTTGTATGTACATTTATGCACTATGGTAGAAAGAAATGAAGTCTAAATGCCTAGCCCACCTATTGGAGACTTAGTGACTTCAAATAATAATGCATGTCATGGAGCTCGGGAATTGACTTCTCCACCTACCTGAATGTGTTTGAACAGTACATTGACCCTAAGAGGCTCATTCTTCTCAGATTTCAGAGGTTTTCCCAAAGGAACAAAGATGCGTCGGTAATTCTCCATAGCTGTGCTGTTTTTCTTCAGTTTCTTAGCCAATGCTTTTAAGTAGTCAGCCATAAAAACCCAGCCAAAAGAAGGGCCGTTTCCGATTGTCACACGACTAGGCTCCACTATGATTGCTTTCTCCTTCTTGATCAACAAAGAATATCCAACAGAGCTGTAATCATTGAATATAGGACCAGCAAAAACATAAGCATCGGCTGACTCCACTATCTCCCCACAGAAGCTCGTGCTGACAGCTCCCCAGTAAGTCCCAATGAAGTGGGGATGGTGCTCTGGCACTAGTCCTTTAGCTGAAGGCATAACAGCTATTGGATACCCGGTGGCATCTGCCAGTTCCACAAAGGCTTTCTGTGCCTTAGCCACTCTCAACTTGGGGCCTCCCACAAGAACAGGCTTCACTGCCTTATTCAATATTTCAGCAGTTATTTCGACAGCTGCTTCAAGTCCACATTGATTGCTAACCCTGCATGAAAGTTAATAACCATTTGAAATGCTTCATATTTGCATACAGAGAATCATAATTTCCAAAAGACATCCAGCTCTGCTTTTTCCCCTGTTCAGTAGAACAGAATATTTAACAAACCGCACTTTTATAAGTATTTCCTGCAAAACTAACAATTCACAATCACACCAGGTTCAGATGTCTGGCATAATGAGGTTAAATACAATGATAATATTGCATCAAGTTATCTAATCATTCCCAAAATGTTCAAGTTTTGCTGCTCCTGATAGATATAATGTAACATTAAATAACATAGCAACTTTGTTGTCAGCTATAAAATTGGGAAGACCACGAGCAAATTCAACAGTGGCGGTAAATTTGCAGACATTACAATTTGAATGACTGCTCGAAATACCTATCAAATTCAGATGACTTACCTATCACATTCAGATGACTTCCGTTAAGGCTTTAGGTTACATTACAACAAGCACAAAAACATATAATTCAACATGTTCAACTCTCACAGAAACCAAAATCAAATAAGACAAAGCCATATCACTATGATGCTTAAACTAATAATGAGGAAGAAGGTATACTTGGGAGAAAGAAAGAAAGGAACCGGGTCCCTTCTGAAAGTTGGATATGGAATTCCAGGCAAATTACAGCTTATACTGATATAAGCGGGTTTACTTTCCTTTAAAGCTGTAGAAATGGCCGTATCAATCTGTTCATGTGCGTCCTCCAGATTATTCAGAACTGCCTGTCACCCAAATTATACGAAAATAAATTTTATTTCCAAATCTGCCTCTGTATTAAAAGTAACAATAACTTGCATCAAATAGACACAGGGACGGGAATATTTGTTTTTAGGATTTCCCCATCAAGACAGTAACTATAATGTTGATCCACAGAAAACGTCAACTAACCTGTGATATGTATACATATACAGCGATCTAGTGAAGTATCTATAAATAGAGGGCATAGGTTGCAAGTGTTGAACTAGTTATTATACAATCTTTGAACACATAGCATGAATATTTATTCAATACAAACACACAAATACATTAATTTTTTTACTGAGCTACTTCTTGTACAAGTAATACTTACTTGGCAGCAGGTGACCGCCTGAAAGCACCTAAGCTCCTGAGTAAAATCAGGCAAGCCAATAGTGTGATGCAAAATTCGATTAGTTCCATAGTCGTTGGAGTTAGGCCCACCAACAATACAAATCACAGGCAAATTCTCACTATAAGCACCAGCAATGGCATTAATCACACTGAGTCCGCCAACTGTGAAAGTCACCACACAGGCACCCACCCCCTTGGCACGTGCATACCCATCGGCGGCATAGCCAGCGTTCAGCTCGTTGCAGCAGCCTATTAGGTTCAGCTGTGGCTCGGCAATCAAATGATCCAACAGTGTCAAGTTGAAATCTCCAGGCACAGAGAACACATCCCTGACGCCAATTTCCACGAGCCGTCGAGCCAGGTGGCGGCCAAGAGTGCCAGCGTGTCCGGAGACCGGTGCAGGTGTCTGGCTAGGGTGAGCCGTTGAGCCCAGTTGGTTACCAGCTTCCATCTTAGAGAACAGACAACCTTAAAAAGAATTCAAATTTGAAAATCTGAGTTTAAAAGATAGAAACTTGCGAAAATAGGATTAGAGATAATAAGAGAAGTGCTGATCTTGGTGGGATTCACAGGGTTTAAGGTCTTCCTGATATAGATTTAGAGAACTTGATGTTTTTTATTCTTTTTCTTTGTAAGGTGGAAGTATTGGTTGTGGTATTGAAAACCATGGGCAAACAGTAAAGGCAATGAAGCCAAAAGTCATTGGCTACTTGCGAAAATAAAACATCAAACCAGACAGCTAATTGTAAAGAAATGGCCACTTGCGAGAGCAGAACATCAAACCGGGCATCTAATTGTAAAGAAATATTTTTCTTCGTGTACGTGGGTTATGGCTTTATGAGGTAGTTTCGCCTTTGGTTTTGGTCCTTTGATTAGCATTAACCAATTTGAAGACTCGTGGATCTAGATGGATTGGAATATTCAGAATGCTGGGGTTTGATTGTCGAGGAGAAAAGGACAGTATGTGGATAAGAAAGTCTATGTTTATTAATCAAGCGGTCAGTAGTTTTAAAAGACCATGTTTGGTAAGCAGGTCGTCAGCCGTTTCCATATAGGTTGTTTTAGCCTTTTAGGTGCTTGGTTTGCTTGTCCAAGGACGCTGCATGGCTCTATCGCCGCGAGGATTGGTGGTTTTGTGAAACAATCAAATGGATTAAGACAGCCCGCTTTCTCCGGTCTGATGGATGGTTTTAACATAAAATAAATTAACAATTTATATATATATATATCTTCCTATTCCTTTGTTACCAATAAATAGGAAATATATATTCATTGTATACGGATGTCATAGCGAATCAATACATATGAAACCAACAAAATGAAACAAAAGCAAATAAAATAAATGAATGACGTGAAATCATCAAATATTCTAAAACCCTTCTGTTAGTCTTCTACTTATGACATTAATACCAAGCAAACCGATTGTGGAGATATTCCAGAGTCTCATTTTTCTCTAAACAAAAAAATTTCCAGAGTCTTCACCTTCTTCACGACCCTACCGATCTATACCTGTTTTAATTTGGGTAAGTTCTTGGTGAAATTTCTCGGCAAAATTTGCTACCATTTATCTGTTTGGTAAGAAAAGATAGGTTGTAATTTTTTTAATTGTTTATGTTAAAGGAGAGGTGTCGCTTGTCATTCTTCAGCTAGTGAAAGGATCAGTTCTTCTTCTCTCTTGGATCATTCAAATTCAGCTTAATCTGGGTTCCTTCTTCTTCTGCTGTTGTTCCTGGGGTCTTGTTTGACTAGGAGACTCACATTTTGCATTGCTATTTGCTAGCAACACTGGGCATTTCTGGTTTCTGAGCATTGGACCAGTAACAACGCAGAATCCAGATCTTTTTTCTGATAGTGTGTGTTGCATAACAGTCTATGGGTTTAATCATTGAGCTCTTTGGTTAATTTGAGATCGTTGCTTTTGTTAGAGAGTTGAAAGAATCTGATCAATTATTTTGAATTTGATATTAACTCAGAGATTCAAATTGCCGTTGCTCTTTCCGGCGAACGCCTTGATGCATTGCTTCTCGGTCACAGAACCCGAGAATAGTAGACGGTATGCCCTTCATTTCTTGACACGACCACCAATGTTATGCCGCTGATTTTTTGAGGCTAGGAAATAAACCCACCAAGTCACCAAGAACCCCCACTTTGACTCATGAAAAATACTCTCTAAATACGAAAACGAAGGTAGCAGTGGGCAGGC
>JANZLD010000002.1:43622450-43632559 GCA_026413575.1 Erythroxylum carthagenense
GCCAATACCTTTAATCATAAGAGGATGAACTATTGAGCAAGTTTTATATTTAATAAAACTCTCAATACCCTCAAACATACAGATCATATCTTATAGTAGCGAAAGGTATCGATCCCACAAGGAAATAGATAAAACTATTTAGACCTAAATTTGTCTAAGATATTATAATGGTGATTTGAATAAAAATAATAACATAAATTTAAATAATTAGTAAAATCAAGCAAATAATCAAATAACAAGTGAGCTACCAAAGTAATTTAGGGAATTATCAAGGATGAATGCTTACGATTTAATCTTTCATTATTTTGTTTCCTTAACTATGATTGATCCAATTATGTGTCGATCCTAGAGTTACTAAGATATTAATGACTTAGTCTCAAGACCTAATCAATTAATCTACAACACCCCACTACCATTGAGTATATACTAGAATACCCTGAGGATATTCCAGTACATAACCTATAATAATGGCATGTTAGAGTAGTGATATTCTCTTATAAAGCATCATACAGAAAGATATAATAATTAAAAATATGAAATTCCTCATTTCATTTCATAAAAACCGAATATACATTGTAGCTATACAAAATCATCTAAATATGTACACTATTAAGACTAATTATAGATCATACAACATACATGAGGAATTATACAAAAATTTCTAACTAGATCCTTTAATATCAGTTGATCGAACTTTAAGTCATTTCTTCTATCCAAAAGTAACAAGAGCTATGCTTCTTGTAAAGTCTCTCTGTCACTAGTGTCCTCTCTCAATCTTAAAATGTCAAAATTACAATTTTAGTAAGTTTTGAAAATTCAATGAGGTAACCATCCTTGACGGTTCACTCAAATCATATAACATATCATATCATATATTCACATAATTCGGATCTTTTCATTTATCATGTAGCACCAGATATCATTTACTCCACATATCACATTCTCATTCAAATACAAGTCAACATTACATTTCAATCATTTAAACACATATATTAAATGTGTATCCAATGCTCATGAGACTCATTTCTGATTATTATGTTGTTGTGACCGAGTGCCTATAACTATCCCGTATATATTGTGAATATCGAGCTCACTGTTAACTGTCCTTTATCTATTGGGGATATAGGGCTCTTTATACATAGTGAGCCTTTGGCTCTTAATCACATTATGAGCTTTAAGCTCATTTTTGGTAGCTATTTAGGCCACAACTGCCATTATCTGTTTATTCATTCTTATAACGAAACGCATCGTATATATTCAGTCAATCAAAGTACTCAATATCACACAGTCATATTCACTATCACATTCACATTTGTCATCAAACCTTGGTTCGACATTCAACATATACATTGAGAATAATTTATTTCATCAAATTCATATACAAGGAACACTTCCAATATATCATTCATGCATCAAACACCTCAGACATTTAATGTTCGGAATCAACATAATCAAATTCACAAAATATTTCAATATAGAATTTAAAACAAACAATTATTTGAGTGAGACCATCTAGGTTAATCACAGTTTACTCTAGAAAGCTATTGCCTCGAAGTCCTGTAAATGTCATTATGTCGCTTAATATACTCTTCTAAATCATGCAATATATACACAATTATACACGTCAAAACTTTGCACAATTTATAAGTATTCATTTATGCACATATATGTATATGAATTATGTACAATGCATGTTCAATGACAATCTCAGGTATACTTCCTTAATATGCGTCTCATAACTAATTAACATGATTTTTAAACCATTCCTTAATACCTAATACACTTTAATTACTTTAATCACTCAATTCATCATCAACTAGGCTCATTCAAGATCACACTCAAGCCTAAATACCTCATAGGAAAACATTAATAAGTCAATAATTTATATATACATGATCTTGGGACAAAAAGCATAACTTTTTCTATGGATATCAGATTAATGTCATTCTAGAACATTTTTGAAGAAGGCTTCGAGTTCTATAACTTCTGTGAAGATCTTGAAGAGAGATTTTGTTGTCTAAAGATTCAAAATTGCACATTTATGTAAGTGTCCCAAGAATGTCTGTCAAGCGGGCATACGTCCCTCCAAACGAACATAAACGGAGCTGGGAAGCTGGGAGACCCAAGAAGGTCTGCCCAATGGACCTGAAGTCCGTCTAATGGATATGTGAGAAGTATATCTCACTTAACAACATTTATGATGATTTCTACATATATTCTAACATCATTTTCACTCCAAATTTTTCCGAATTCGCTTCCTCTAATACAACATTATTTCATACTAATTCAACTACCAAATTAATTGCATTAAACAATTAACTCTCAAACCTCTAATCATTTGATTCATCATTTTTAACTAAATCTCATCATTCATGAAATCCTATCCTTTTCCATAATATATCTCATTCGTAAGTATCAAACAATTCATTTTTAGAATTCATCATTTCAAGTTGTTAACTTCTTCATTTATTCCTTAATTTTAGTTCAATATCATCCACACAAATCAAAATCCATGCTTGATCATAAAGACCAAAATAGAACATATTCTTATACACTTTCATTATAAATTTTTTGCACATATTCTACTTCATTTTATTCCTAACCATCACCTTAATTCATCTCATTTCAAACATTAACCACTTAAAAAATGTCAATATACTAACTTATTCCATTCATGTTTAAGTGCTTTGATTTGAATACACACATCAATCAAAATATTGAAAACCTATTCATGCACCTATGGCACTTATAATCATACACACCTTATTATTAATCAATTAAAAGGTAAACTATCACTAAGTAACCCTTTATAAAAATTCTTTCTATTTTTGAAAGATCATTGGGTTTAATTTTATTGTAATCACTATCTTTTTAGATTTTCTTTAAAGATCACCTAATCTTTTGACGCCAAGGCAAACACCTTGTTATGATTGTATCCTGGTTACTCAACTAGGTTAGATTTTTTATTTAGCTTAATTGGAGTGTCATTCTAGCCTTTTGACGTGAAGAAATTTTTTTTGGTCATAAATCCGCCCAGTTACTTAGCTATATCATAACTTTTAACTATCCACTAGCTTTATTCTTAGCCCAATTTTTTTAAAAAGGGCTAGCAAAATAAAATTTTTACTTAATACATAATTCTTTCAATATCTTAGCCTACCCCATTTCTTTTTAGTCAATCACTTTCATGAAAGATTACTAATAATGCCTATTAATTTAAATGAATTTAATATTAAATGTATCTAAACAAATTTCATGAAGTGAAAGAATAGGTGTCATATCCTAATTAACATACATATTCATCCTAAATACACTTAAAACAGAAAACTCACTAGTCAATATGCCTTTACAATGTAAATGACCATGTTTAAAGGCAAGCCAATTCGTTTCAATTCATGCCATTGACACATTCACATAATGCACACATCATGCAACCGTATGTTTACAGAATGCCAACCTACTAAAAAAATAACACAATGCAAATGTGAAATTCACATAGAAATGATGTGTAAGTATATATACATCTAATTCGGGTGGTGATGTAGGAGATGGAACTTGGAGACCTTGGATATTGAAAATTTTGAGCAATTTCTTCATCTGATATCGTTGATGGTGCACAAACTCCTTTAGTTACACCTTCATAGTGTCCAGACGACCCTCTAAGTGCTTGTTATTTCTTCCATTTTTCCAAGCATCGTCTCTTAGCCTTCTTTGTCCTCCTCAGATTCATGACTTAAAGAGACTTATTAGTGTTAACGTAGAGGTGCAAAACTAGAACTTGCATATCCTATCCTGTGTTTAATTTTTTTATTTTGAGCCAATATCTCAGAGTTCCATAGCAAGGCACTTCAAGATTTCAGCTCACCTTAAATGTATGTGATTTAAATGCTCAAGAAAAAATAGGGGTTAGTTTATCAAGATTAACACCATGCAATTGAGCCAAAGAAGATACAAGAAAATCCATGATTAGATAGCTACAAGAAAATCAATGGTTAGATAGCTACTCTTCTTATCAAGTGAAGTAACATATGGAGCATTTTCAACACACATGTATTGTATGACTTCCATCTATCATTCTTACATGGAAGCAAATTCTCCACTCCATCTTGAGCCCTCTCACATGTTTTGTTATACCTTTTTACTTATCTAAGAATCATTTGAAGTTACTTTATTTTAGTCCTTTGTGAGAATTAAGGAACCTTGTGTGATGTTTTTAGAGAGTAGCAATTGTCGGGGTTAATTGTTGGAGAGTTGAGAATTGTGAGTATAGTTCTTCGTTAATTAGGGGTGCAAGGTAAATCAAGATCTATATGTAGCATTAAGTTGGCTCTTAAGTTAGTAAAATCATTTTAAAATCTCAGTGGGTCATGCTTTTTTCACATTAGGGAGGTTTTACATGTAAAAATACTATAACTCAATACTTTACATTTTGTTTTTGAATTTTTGTAAAGAATTATACTAAAACAAGTTTACAAATTTAAAACTTGGTTAATATAAGAAAAAAATAATATTACTCAATTCTCACTCGTTATTAGGAAATGCTTGATCCTTCTAACAATAACCCCTAGACTTTATCTTATATTTTAGTTAATTAACAAAATATATAAAAGATGAACAAGACATTTAATTGATTATATCATAAAATCTATAGTCATTTGATTGGTTATAGGGAATAAATCAACATTTACTTGTTTACTTTCAAGAGATAAGTTTAAATAAAAAAATATAAACTATTATGATCTTTTTGGAATTATTGGCATTAGAGGTGGAATTTTATGGCTAAAAGTTTATATTTTACAATATCAAATTTAACTATTAATGTGATCATAATTAAATCAATTTCATAACAAAATGTTTTACTATTATTAGTAATCAATATTTTAGAACTTGTTCAAATAAGAATTAAAATTTTTAATTTCATAATAGTAATTTTGTAATGCTTTTCCAAAAGTATCATCAACTAAAAATTTTGAAACAGAATAATGTTAACATAATATTTTATTAATTTATAAATATATGAAATTTTTTAATAAATCATAAACCATATATAAAGTTTTTGAAGTGTCAATCTTATACGTCTCTAATTAAGTACTTTAAGATATTACAAGAAGAAATGTGGGGCGCTCATCTTACCATATTGCCTGGCTCTTATCAAATACGTACGAATATTCATTCTTTTCCTTTGATACAGTGGAATTTTATGACTAGGTGTATTTTGCAGATTGATTGTTGCCTAGGAGTATCATTTATAAACTCATGAGTTGCTAGGTCAAGTATAAAAGCGGCAACAACAATAATTAAAATCCAAAAAATTTCAACCGCTGGTGTTGAATTTGATCTATAATCAACTACTGAAGTTAGTTTATTCCCTTGAGGATTATTCATTCATAAAATGGAAGCTAACTAATTGAAGTAAAAGAAGATTAGTCTCATTTCTAATTGAAAATAAATAAAATTTTGGATTATGTTATAACGGACCTTCTGTCCATATGCTAATAAAAAGATGAAACTCTCTAACACTTAATGCTTTGGCTCATGCAAAGAAGAAACACTATCACAAGAAGTTGATCCCGTAGAAGATCAATCCAATGAGGACAAAGAATAACATTAATGTAAGATTTGTTATGAAATCTGTCAGAGGAGCTTATGTCTTTCCAATAGAAGGAGGAGAATGAGGCTGAAAGTTGAGATCTACAGTATAATTCTATAAAAGATAGCTCATCTCGTAGTGAAGACTAGTCATAATGACTGTAGAATCTTGCTCTGCTCCAATGATTTGAATCGGGTTCACGTCCTCTTTAAATATTCTCTCTTATTCTTTAAGAATATTTGGAACTCATGTGTTTCTTACTTTTTATTATTTACTTTTTAAAAATTGTGTGAATAATTGTACCTAGAGAATTTTTTTTTAATTGTTTGTTTTATTCCCTTACTTAGTCTATTGAAACAAGGCATATGTTAAGATATGCAAGCCTTTGCTCTTTGCGAATACAAAATCTCAAGACTTGCCTCTTAAAAATCTTACCCTTTTAATCTTTCTCCATTTTAACAACCTCAAATGATTAAAATAATGTTAATAATATAAATTTTAAATACTCTCTTTTTAAAGGAGTTGACTTTAATCCCTCTTCTCTTCGTTAGTTCGTCCATTTATTTTTTAAAAAGTGTATATTTTTATTCAAGATTAATTTCAAATGCCTAATATTTTTTGGTATCCTTATTTCATGTTAATGTTATAAAAAAAGAAAATTTTAAATTAAGCATTATGAATTATACTTTAGTTATATTTTATTACAGTCATCTATACTCATAATTAACTATAGAAAATTCAATACTCTATAACATGAAATTGAAAAATAATTAAAATACCGTATGCATAATTATAATTGTGTTAACAATTTAAAAACTTTGATATTCGAATTAAATTAAACCCAATTAAATACACATTTAAAATGTAAAATTTTATTTTAAAATTAAATTTAACTTAAAATTTGATCGTTGACTTGAAGTTAGACCAAGTAAAACCCATATTTGCTAATGGTAAATCCAAGGAGCAAGCACTTTTCTCTTTCCCCCTTGTTTATTTCCTCCAAATCCTTCTAGTTTGCATTTACTCTCTTTCCCTAGATCTTGGTCGTATTCTTGTATGTAATATAACTCATCACCATGTATTAGGTAGGGTGAGCATTGAAAGGAGTGCCGGCTTTTATTTAAAGAGAGCAACAAACTCCCAGTTCTTTTGGAGAGAAAAGAGAAAGCAGGGTTCAAGTTTTCAGTTTTTGATTCTATTTCGCTGATAAGAATTATAGGAGAAAGCAACGCCATATCGTAGCCATACCCAACAAACGATTTCGTCATCATGAGACCAAAGATGTATCTTTTCGGAGACTCCATAACCGAAGAGTCCTTTAGTCACGGTGGTTGGGGTGCTTCTCTAGCCAGCTACTTCTCTCGCTCGGTATAAACTATTGTAAAGCCTTTCTCTTTCGTAGATCTGTTCCTAGTCTTGTATAGGAATCAACTGCATCATTCTTGTTTGAATAATTCTTCTGTCTTACGTTTCTTTCTGATATTGGGTTAATGACTTGATCAGACTTTTGATGATTTTCCAGGTTGATGTGGTGCTTAGAGGGTATAGTGGCTACAATACTAGATGGGCGTTAAAGGTGGCGGACAAAGTGTTTCCAACAGAAGGCGGCGCAACTGTGTTAGCAGTAACGGTGTTCTTTGGTGCCAACGATGCTAGCCTTCCCGATAGAGTATCTGCCTTCCAACACGTGCCACTTCCTGAATACAAGCAAAACCTTCACGCTATTGTCTCATTTCTCAAGGTACGAGACAAGTCATGACAGCATATAATAATCATAGGTGATGCAAGTGTATGCACAGTGGTTAGGATAATATTTTTATATTGAACTCGGGTGTGGTAATTTCCAACTCAGATAATTTTAAATTTGTTCAAATATACAACTATCATATTTTATATGAGAATGGGTATCAAATTTTATATTGAAAAGGAAAGAAGAGTTAAACATTTTTATAAATTTATAAATGATTATTAACCAATTATTTATTTTTAAACATATTATTTTCTTCAATTTAAATTTGAATTACTCTAGAATTTCAATGTTACAAATAGAATTAGAGTGAAACCCTTGTTAATATAATATCAATTAGAACGACAAGCATAAGGAGTGAAGTTAAGGACAAGGTAGTGACTAAGAGGTAGTTTCTATAGAATTTTGGACTGATTTCAAATTAAAGAAAGAAGAGATCATAAATTGTAAATCAAGCATTTACCTAGACATTAAAATTTTTTAAAAAGGAAATTTGTGATATTCTACGTACGAATAAATTATCAAAACTTTTATAAATTTATAAAATGTTATTTTAAATTAATTATTTTTGGTTCTGTGATCCTTTTAAGTGTAAATTAGAATTATTCTATGGCGATATTACAGAATATTAATTACAATAAGCGGTAGTAGACGATGTACACTACGCTAGGCTCGTCATTGATAGTGATAAATTACTAGTTAGATTGTCAACGATGGATGTGGACACCAGTGAGCCGAAGGCCAGAGGACAGCGCGTGGTGATGGTGGTGGGTGAGGCCCAGTTGTCGCTGTTCTTGTTGGCCATTTAGTATGGGCGGTCAGCAAGAGCCTTTTTTCTTATGAATTATGATATTGCAGTTTCCATGCACTTACTTGTCACTTTTATATGCAATCATTAAATAATAAATTGATTTTATAAAATTTAATTCATTAAATAATAAATTGATTTTATAAAATTATTAAATTTTATAAATTAAAATAAATTAACTAATTTTTATTTGTCAATTTTCTTTTTAATTAAACTTTAAAATTTTTATAAATAGACAGTCTTTTTTAAAACATTTAATTTTATTCTATTTTTAATTAATATTATAAAATTTTAATACTGCTTGAATTTTTAAAATTTTTGTCTTATTAATTTAATTTTTGTAACCAGGCGATGTCGACTGATTTCTTTGATAGTGAGTCTATCATGTAGTTCTTGGGGGGAGGGGGGGTCTTCTGTACCCCAACGCTGGCCCAACCCTGGCCCCCTCCCATCCCAGCTATCCATTCTTGTGGGACACACAGAGGATCTGGTGCCAGTTCTTGGACTATTGATACCGTTGTTGAATAGGGCTTCTAATTGATTGAAGGTTTTCGTGAAATTTGGCCAATATTTTTACCTTATCCATGCAAATTTGGAGGCACTGACTCTTTTATTTCAGATATTTATGGGCTCATTTCCTCATTTTTAGTGAACTTGCAAATGTTTTTCTACTATTCTTATCACTTGCCTTTTTCATTTTTTCAAGAAAAGAGGGAATTAGAATCCTCGGTCAAATCAATAGCAGTCTGCATTCTCACTGGTGGAACATTTTCTACTGTCGTAGGTAGTTCCTGTGTATATTTGGAACCTGGTTAGAAGCCAATTTGTTTGCTGAAATTTTGTTCAAGTAGACATAAGAAAGAATGATTAAAATTTTGTTTAAGTAGACATAAGAGAGACTGATTAAAACGCTTGACAAAACTGATAATTACTTTACTTCTCTCAATTCGCCTAGATAAAAACAAAAAGGTTCAAGATTTATCGCTACGTTTCATTGGACGTCAATTTTTTAATGATATAAAATGAAATAGAATGATTTATAATAGAATAGAATGTAAATAAATGTAATATAAGAAAATTATTATTTAAAATGAATGGAAAATTTTATAATATAATACAGTAAAATGTTGTTTAGAAGATGAATGGAATGTAATGTATATATTATAATATTAAATAACTATTTTACCCTTAATAGAACAAAATAATAAAGAAATGTATCATCTTGTTGTTTGTTGAAGGTTAAAATTGGTACAATAAAAAATTATAGAGGATATAATAAGTATTATATATTTATCATTTTACATTTATTCTAAACCTCTAACTCATTTTTACTGTTTAGGATGAAATAAGATGTAACGTGAAACTCTTCTCTTTTATCATGTTTCATTATATTTTATTATAAATCATTCTCCTGAAAGAGAATTTCGTGATAAAAGAGAATTTTACATGTGATAAAAGAGAATTTTGCGGAGGCTGTTTCAAGTTGAGATGGTGACTACAGGTTTGGGACTTGTTAATGTGCTCGAGGTCATAGTTAAAAATTTACGAGTAACAAATCTGAACGCGGTCTTTTCATTGTCTCCTGTTGACGTGGCATTCTAACCATTAGGCTTCAACCTGTCCAATAAGGATGCAAGTCTGTATGATTGTTGTTTATAACTGTCAAGGTAAGAGGACCAGGAGCCCATTGTAGTGCTAGCGGATTAGCGGAGTGCTATTTATGCTTAGATGACGAGCCTTTAATTTGTGTAAATGTATTCTCTCATCGTTCTTAGGATAATTTAATTAATAAAGGAGATGTAACATGTTTACAGAATGTTTATGTAGTTCATGAAAAGGAGTTCAAGTAAAATCAGTTTTTAGATAGAAGTCTTAATTTCTTGTGATGACTGGTCTCAGCAACGTTGCCCAAATGCTGTCATCCTGCTTATCACTCCTCCTCCAGTTGATGAAGAAGGTCGCCT
>JANZLD010000002.1:43644252-43654462 GCA_026413575.1 Erythroxylum carthagenense
TATGGTTGTCACAAGAGAAGTACATTGATAAAGTACTTCAGAGATTCAAACTGGACAAGGCTAAAGCGGTTAGTTGTCCTCTTGCTAATCACTTTAAATTGAGTTCCAGAGAATGTCCTTCTACAGATGAAGAGAAGGAAGAAATGTCCAGAGTTCCATATGCTTCAACAGTTGGAAGTTTGATGTATGCCATGGTTTGTACACGGCCAGATATTGCTCATGCAGTTGGAATTGTGAGTCGTTTCCTTTCTAATCCCGGAAAGGAACATTGGGCTGCAGTTAAGTGGATTCTCAGGTATCTTCGAGGGTCATCCAAAATATGCTTATATTTTGGAAGAGCAGAACCTATGTTAATTAGTTACACAGATGCAGATATGGCTGGAGATGTTTAGTCGAGAAAGTCTACATCGGGTTACTTGATTACTTTTGCAGGGGGAGCTGTGGCATGGCAGTCAAAATTACAGAAGTGTGTTGCACTTTCTACAACTGAAGCGGAGTTATCGCAGCAACGGAAGCCTGTAAGGAGTTGCTATGGTTAAAGAAGTTCTTTAATGAATTTGGTATCAAGCAAGAACAGTATCAGCTGTTCTGTGACAGTCAAAGCGTTATTCACCTTGGTAAGAATGTCTCGTTTCACTCACGATCAAAACATATTGATGTGAGATATCATTGGATCAGAGATGTAATGGAGACGAAACAATTACGGTTAGAAAAGATTCATACTGATGAAAATGGATCAGACATGTTAACCAAGATTCTACCAAAAGGCAAGTTCGAGTATTGTCGATCAGTAGCAGGCTTGATAGATACTTCCATGTACTCGGGAGGGGGAGATTTGTTGAAGATGGGATCCTCCCACATGGAGGGACTCTCATCTTTCTACATTGGCGGCACCGAAATCGATGCCGCAGTTGCATTTGTTGAAGAAATGTAAAAGACAGCTGCCTTGCAGTTGTCTTACGCGGTGGAGTGCCTATATAAGGCACTCCCTGCTTCAAAATACATAGAGAAAAATTCAGAGAGAAACCAAAGCGTTGTTTTTGCTCTGAAGTTAGGGAAATTTATTCCTAAAGGGTTGGTGAGTGACAAAATAGTGAAGTTAGTATTTTTAGGTTGGGAAACACCTTGTGAGCACTATTTTAGTTTTATCTCTGTATACCTACTATTTGTAATAGTGGAAGAAATATTCTGAGTTTTGTCCGTGGACGCAACCCAAAGTTAAGGATGAAACACGTTAAATATTCTGTGTCCATTTTGCTCATTTTATTTTTCCTTTTCACAAAATACATCCGCCGCGCCCAACAATTCCATACCTGTCTTTGTTCCTTCTTCCGGCCAAACAAATTCATTGTCAAAAACACTTTTGTTTCGTCACGTCCAAAACATCTAGCATGCAACTCCAAATATAGTAGACCATTCCCCTTGCATCAGCCGTGAGTGCTTCGTTAAGTTGGACTTCACCCAAGTTGGATTTCCTATATTCAACTCTGAATAATCCTAGTAGAAATCTTTCATATAGAAAGTAAAATAAAGACACGACAGAAAACACAAACTTGGAAAAAGACACTAAGGTGCCTATTAAAATCACAAACTTTTTTCTATTTACCATCAGCTAGATTTTCCTTTTGTTGAAAATTGTCATTATCGATGAGAAAAAGCCACCTAATTTTACCGCCCACTTGTTCATGTCAATTTAAAGCTGACGCCGAAGTACAATTTTCATTTCATTCCTTGTTTGTAGTTGCTGCCACTAGCTGTTGTACTACCATAAAAAGTTTAAAGCTCGTGCAATTTTAGAATACTAGTGATGCAAGAATCAATCAAATATAATCCTCGAAGAAAGTGCACTTAATACCATGAAAAGTTTAAATTGTCTTTATCTTCCACCTGGTCTGTTTCCCCAATTATATGTTCTGAAAATTCATGATTTTTCTTCGTGTAAAAAGGTGTTATGTAATATAAATATGCATGAGAAAGTGGAATGGTCGAAGTGGATGTGTGTGTGTGTGTGTGTGTGTGCATGTTTTTATGTATCTTCCAGTTTCTTACATCTGTGTGCGTATCTAGTCAGGAAGTTTAACCTGAATTCTAACTTTTGTGATGTTGAGAGTACAAGCTTATTATGAATGAACGTGGTTTCTTGGAGGTTTTCGTGAGGCGTATCGAAATTTTTGAGTCATCCTCAGGTGCAATATAAATCCCACTTGCGCCACTAAAAAAATCTAAATTCCATTTGTGTTCGCCATTTGAAGTGGATAACGATTCAGGATGCATGTGTTAATGTGTAGAACTGTAACTGAACGTTCAGCAGCAATGTTAGAATATGAGAAATATTTAGTACCAAAAAAAAAAAAATATATATTTTGAGGCTTTTAAGCTTCGTCTCCAGGGTTGATAAGCATCAGAACAACTGTTTGATGTTGATGTTCTTTCTGAATACTGCCATCTTCCAAAAAGATATTAGGAAAATGAAGAGAGCTTGGTTGAAACTTAGATCAATCATCGAACTGGAGTTTCTTTGATGTTCCGTTTAAAGTATACAAGATACAGCATGTTCAGACTGTGAGATAACTTAGGAGAAACAAATATGCTCTATGTCTGTGGGTAAGTAATGGAATTAAACCTGTTGTTGTGTTAGCATAAAATAAAATCTGTATCCTCCGGACTCATTTGAGGCAGGTAATCCTTTAAGAACTAAGGAACAGAAAAATCTATATTGTCCTTGTAATTATGTACTAAGAATGGATTTTAGGTGTTGAAGTTTCAGACAGAAGTTGAACTACAGATTTGGTTGTACTCATGAATGGCCAATACGTATATGTTTATATATTTTTTGTTCTTAATCTCTCTCCTATAACATCCTTAATTAGGTGATACCACTGAGAGTGGACCTTCAATACGGTACTCAACCTAATTAAGAAATTGAATTATGTGCCTGCAATATGTATCCAAAATCAAGAAGAGCAGCATTTATGAAGTATCAGTACAACCTATACATTGATAAACTTTACAGAATTCCAGCGCGACCCCTTTTCATAAAGTTAATAATTGATTGAAGGACGCAGGCGTTTAAAAGTATTTGCATACCTGCAGACGGTTCTACTAAATGTATGCTACTCTTCCATCCAAAGTTGTTCTACTCAAGGCTGCTTATCTTGTGTGTATACTCTGCACTCTCTGGACAGATTTTCCTAAGTTAAAACATTCGGATTCAGAGAAGAAATAGTCAATCACCCTGTTGTCCTTGCATAATTTGAACTCAAAGTTCTATACTCTCTACTCTAAAAGGATGACAAAAAATGCGATTGTCTACCGCTGAATAGGTCACGCTTCAAGATTATATAAAACTTTAGTCGAATTGGTTATGCCTGTCAACTTATGTCCTCTTGAAGAACCCAAACAGATTATAATTAATCAAAATCTTCATGCCAACCATGGCAGTCCCATTCCTGGTAATTGGAAAGCAAATTTAGCTCCCAGCTGAGTTAGCAAGTTTTACCTCAACATTTACTTGGATGCATTTTTTTTTCATGCTCGGAAAAAGTGTTTACAGAATTTCTCAAAATTTTATGCTTGGTGGTTGATTCTAGCTTAAATTGCTTCCTGTGTTGGTCAAGTACACGGGACTCTGCAATATGGTTGAGATAATTAACCAGCAATTTTTCGGACAATGTGCTACGTACATGAGACCCTGCATATTGCTACTGATGTCGCCAAGAGTTGATGCGGCCAAATAGGATTTCTTATTGGTAACTTTTAATACGAATAAGTCAAGGATTGTTGAGTTTCATTAGGAAACTGATGCCGTAAGTTATGATACGAATAGGTTAATGTTGTTGAGTTTCATTAGATAACTGATGTCGTAAGTTAAGGTGATTTGTTTTGCTTCCATCGGATTAGGTGGTGGAGTGGTCCACTAATTTCTAGGTTGTTATTTCCCTAAATTTCATTATTTCATGTTGAGTGAGTTCTATAAATTAGCACCAGATAATTTAATAAAGATCATGTTGAATTGATCAAATTTAATACTTGACTTCTCTTTCTTTCTTTCCTTATCTGAAATATTCTACAAGCAATCTAACAATTGGTATCAAAGCAGGTTACGATGGAAACTAGAACTAAGGCAACAACTAATCTTCGCAATGAAGTTACTGAGCTACTCTAAAAACAAGAGGCTGTCCTAACTCAGGTCAGTGACAATTACAATTATCTTAAGTCTAAGGTGGATACTAATTATTACCAGCTTAGTGTAATAATGCAGAACCTCACAAATGAGTTCATGGCATTCAGAATGGTGGCCATACCAACCTGACAAAACTCAGGAGACAATCCTTTTTCGAGAGCTAGAAGTTCAAGAACCAACAAAGACAATCTCAAGGTACCTAATACAGATACCCCTAAGCATCAAACCAAGTTACGATTTCCACGCTTTGAGGGGGAATAACCCACAAGGGTGGTTATTCTGTTCTGAGCAATATTTCGGATATCATGGAGTACCAGAAAATCAGAAGAAGTCCACTGCATTATTCCATTTGGACGGTTTAGCTTTACAGTGATACGAATGGTACACAAAAATCAAGGGACCCTTGTCTTGGTCAGAATTTATCCAAGCACTCCTAAAGAGATTTGGGCCAACGAACTATGAAGACCTATGTGATTGAAGCTCTCAAAAGATTGAAACAACATACTACCGTCGATGTTTATCAAGAGTTGTTTGAGCAGCTGTCCAATAAAGTGGAGGGGCTACCAGAGAGCTTCCTCATTAGCAGTTACATTAGAGGCCTAAAAGATAACCTGCGTATGGATATAAGGATGAACAACCCACAAACTCTTCCCGACGCAAGTGGACTAGCACGATTGGCTGAGTAAAGATACCAGAGTCATCGACAACCAAACGTAGGCTTTCGAAACACAACGAATTCTACAAAAAAGCCATTAGGAACTCCAGGAGTTTTGGGACTAATGCCAAGCCAAAGGAACAGTGTACCAAACTTTCGAAGGATGTCAGCACAAGAAGCAAAGGAATGAAGGGATAAAGGACTTTGCTGTTATTGTGATGAAAAAATTGTTCCTGGTATACAAGTGTGCTCAACCACAACTGTTCATGATTGAAGGTCCCGATGACGGAATAAATAAACCACCTGATGAAGAAGAAGAGGAAGATGAGGAATTTAATAGGGTACCTAAAATCTCTTTCCATGCCATCACAGGTTCTCAACATCCACAAACAATTCGAGTGATGGGAAAATTCAAAAACAAGGATTATTTGGTGCTTATTGATGGTGGAAGCAGACACAACTTCATTGATCAGAAGATTGTTTTGAAATATGGGCTTCCGATGGGCAACAGCAAAAAGTGGGTAATTAAAGTAGCCAATACACAGCGTATTGAATATGCAAGAATATGTCGTAGACTGAAGATAGGGATACAGGGGTGCACAGTGGAAGCAGAATTTTTAGTGATGCCGACTTTGGCCAGTTCGTTCGTATTAGGAATACAATAACTCGAAACACTAGGAATAATACAGGCAGATTATAAGAAGTTGACTATGGCATTCAATCTAAATGGACATCAATATGCGCTTTAGGGAATGCAAAGGAAGGAGATAGAGGCTCTTTCAGATAAGGATGTCCAACACTTATATTTTAGCAACTTGGTGGGGATAGTGTAACAGCCCAAATCATCTGCTCATAGATATTATCCGCTTTGGGCTTTGACCCAGCCAAACCCTCACGGTTTTGCTCTTCTCAACCTTGGGAGAACCTGTCTATAAGTGAGACGTATCTATACCCTTATAAGGTGTACTTCGTTCCCTTGTCTAACCGATGTGAGATCTTACAATCTCCACCCCCTTAGGGCCTTGCCCTCTTTTTGGCCCAGCCTAGCTGCACAACAATTCAAGTACCTGCTCTAATACCACTGTAACAGCCCAGATTACCCGCTTACAGATATTATTCACTTTGGACCTTGGCCCAGCCAAGCCCCCACGATTTTATTTTTCCTAAGAACTTCCCAGGAGGTCACCCATCCTGGTACTACTCTTACCCTAACACATTTAACTTCGGAGTTCTAACAGGATCCGACGCGTTAGGGCGTGAAAAATGTGTCTATGGTAGAGAGGTATCCATACCCTTATAAAGCGTACTTCATTCTCCTCTCTAACCAATGTGAGATCTCTCATAATCCACCCCCTTAGGACCCACCATCCTATACTGGCACATCAGGTCAAGAACTGGCTCTGATACCATTTGTAATAACTCAAACCACCCGCTCACAGATATTGTCCGCTTTGGGTTGCCCCTAGGGTAAAACCTCTCATAGTTTTGCTCTTCCCCCTCTTAGAGAAGACGCGTCTGTAAGGGAGAGGTATCCGTACCCTTATAAGGCATACTTCATTCCCCTCTCCAACCGATGAGGGATCTCACATTCTCTACCCCATTAGGGCCTAGCCCTCTTTAGGGCCTAGCATAACTGGCACAATGGTTTAGGAACCAACTCTAATACCATTTGTAACAGTCCAGACTACCCGTTCACAGATATTGTCCATTTTAGGTTGCCTCTAGGGAAAAACCCCTCACAGTTTTACTCTTTCCACACTTGGGAAGACGCATCTATGGGGGAGAGTCCAACTCTCTAGCCGGTCTTACCGATTCAAGTCCTGGCTCAGAGTGTGAGATCTAACATCGGTTGGAGAGGAGAACAAAGTATGTCTTATAAGGGTATGGATACCTCTCCCCATAAGACGCGTTTTCCCAAAGGTGGGAAGAGCAAAATTATGAGGGTTTGGCCATAAGGGCAACCCAAAAGCGGACAATATCTGTGAGTAGGTGATCTGGGTTATTACAAATGGTATCAGAGCCAGTACTCGAACTGTTGTGCCAGCTAGGCTGGATCCTAAAAGAGGGTTGGACCCTAAGGAGGTAGAGAGTGTAAGATCCCACATCGGTTGGAGAGGAGAACGAATTATGCCTTATAAAGGTACGGATAGCTCTCCCTTACAGATGCGTTTTTTATGCCCTAACGCACCGAATCTCATCAGAACTCTGAAGTTAAATGTACCAAGGCAAGAGTAATACTAGGATGGGTGACTTCCTAGGAAGTTATCGGGAAAAGTCAAACTGTGAGGGCTTGACTAGGCCAAGGCCCAAAGCGGACAATATCTGTGGACAAGTGGTCTAGGTTGTTACAAATGGTATCAGAGCCAGTATCCGAACTGTTGTGCAAGCTAGGCTGGGCCCTAAAGAGGGCTACGCCCTAAGGAGGATGGAGAGTGTGAGATCCCACATCGGTTAGAAAGGAGAACGAAGTATGCCTTATAAGGGTATGGATACCTCTCCCCTACAAGATGCGTTTTCTCAAGGGTGGGAAGAGCAAAACTGTGAGAGCTTAGTTGGGCCAAGGCCTAAAGTGGACAATATCTGTGAGCTGGTGATCTGGGTTATTACAGACAGGTTTTTTGATCAAGATGATCCCATGTGAATGCAAATCCATAGAGGCTGAAAACATGCAAAAAGATCTTGATCAAATCCATATGGATAATGAGAGAATATTTCAAAAACTAACTGCCTTACCTTCGAACCGGACTTACAATCATGGAATCCCATTAATACCCAATGCAAAGCCAGTTTCAATCAGCATATTTTCTTAAAACTGAAATTGAAAATCAGGTTAATGAACTCTTGGCTACGGGGTTAATTAGACCCAACACGAGGCCGTTTTCATCTCTAGTTTTGCTTGTAAAAAAGGCCAATAGTCAGTGGAGGTTTTGTATGGACTACTACACTCTCAATACTCTCACAATCAAAGATAAATTTCCAATACCAATCATTGATGAATTAATGGACGAGCTATTTGGTGCATGATACTTCTCCAAATTTGATCTAAAGGCAGGATACCATCAGATTAGGGTCTATGAAGAGGATATTCCAAAAATTGCATTCAACACGCACGAAGGGCATTATAAGTTTATGGTTATGCCTTTTGGCCTCACTAACACACCATTCACTTTCGAGAGTCTCATGAATGAAATCTTCCAACCATATTTGCATAAGTTCGTCCTAGTCTTCTTTGATGATATGTTGATTGTTTCCAAAATATGGGTAGAACATTTACAGCATATTCAAGCGGTCCTCTCGGTTTTGAACAAACATCAACTTTTTCCTAAACATGAAAAGTGCATGTTTGGGGTCCAACAGATTTCCTACCTAGTCTATATATTGATTGGAAAAGGGATTGAGCCTGATCTAAGTAAAATTGAAGTCATACGGAATTGTCCTGTTCCAAAGACGGTCCGTGAGGTTCGTGGATTTTTAGGGTTGATCAGGTACTACCATAAGTTCATCATATTCTACGGTATTATTACAGCACGTCTTAACCGTTTGTTGAGCAAATAATGGTTCTATTGGACATATGAGATTGAAGAAGCGTTCCAACACCTCAAGCATTCCTTTTCTCATGCACCGATTCTATGACTACTAGATTTCTCTCAACTATTTATGATTGAATGTCATGCAAGTGGGGATGGAATGGGTGCAGTCATGATGTAGTAGGGCCAGCAAATTGCTTTCTTTAGTGAGGACCACAACTTATGAGAAGGAGATGCTGGCCATTGTGAAATCAATAAGAAAATGGAGACCTTATCTTTTGGATAATTCTTTTATTGTCAAGACTGATCACTGAAGTCTGAAATATCTAATGGAACAACACATCACAACTTCTGCTCAAAACCGATGGCTGCCTAAACTCATGGGCTACGACTACAAGATAGAATACAAGAAAGGGGTCGAGAACGCTACTATTGATGCCCTCTCTCGCAGGGTTGAGATTTTTTTCAACGTTGTTTCTTCACCCAAAGCTATGTGGTGGCAACAACTACAGGAGGAATGCCATCGTGATCCATATTATGACGATTTAAAAACCATCCCAGGCACAAAACCAGAATGGAGTATGGTTCTTAGAAGACCGAGTCATCTTTAGTCCTACCTCTCCTCTTATTCTTACAGTCTTAGCCGAGATTCATGACACAACCACTGGTGGTCATTTTGGTTTTCACAAAACCATCAATAGAGCACGGGCTAATTTCTACTAGGATAGGATGCGAAAATTAGTTTTGGGTTACATCAGGCAGTGCAATGTTTGTCAAAGAAACAAAGTAGATCATTTAGCTCCAGCCAGCCTCCTCCAATCTCTTACCATACCAGACAGAATATGGACCGATGTCCCAATGGATTTCATTGAAGGATTTCCAGTTTTAGGAGGGTGTTAGATAATCATGATTGTAGTTGACAAACTCTCAAAATATGCTCACTTTATTCCCCTCTCTCATCTTCACCTTTACAAAAGCCTTTATTGTAAATATTGTTTAACTACACGGGATTCCTACTAATATTTTCAGTGATAGGGACTGACTATTCTTAAGTAGTTTTGGGATAAGTTGTTTGAAATGCAGGGAACCAAACTTAGCATGAGCAGCAGTTACCATCCTCAATTGGACGAACAAATGGAGGTAATTAACCGAGTTTTGGAACAATATCTCAGGTGTTTTTCACACTACAAGAAAAATGTGGATTAGCGACGGAAAAATTATCGTTGGAAATTAGCGATGGAAAGCATATTTTTGTTGCTAAAATTAAGTGATTTAACGACGGTACTACTATTTGTCGCTAAATTTGGAGGGAATTCGTCGCGGCAAAATTAACGACGGAAGTTAGCGACGGAAAAATATGGCCGTCGGTAATCACAACAATTTAGCAACAAAAAATTAGCGACAAAGAATATACCGTTGGTAATTAACGACGGAAAGAATATTTCCGTCGCTAAAATTGAGTGATTTAGAGATGGTATTATTATTCGTCGCGGAAAAATTAGCAACGGAATTTAGTGACGGAAAAATTTCATTGCTAAATATGGAGAAAATTTTTGGCGGAATAAAAAAATTTTGAGTTTACCTACAGAAAATTCCGTAGGTAAATATGATTTAGCGACAGAAATTTTTGTTCCGTCGGTAAAAAGGTAGAAATTTTTGGAGGAATAAAATTTTTTGAGTTTATTTACGGAAATTTTCGTCGATAATCCGTCGGTAAATTCTTTTTAAATTCTGACATCTCCCTCCCACTTGTGTCTTCTTCTTCCTTTCTTCTTCTTCCTTCTTCCTGTGTCTCCTCTTCGGTTTTCTTGGAGCCCATTTCTCTGTTGTGGAATCCTTTTCTGC
>JANZLD010000002.1:43669387-43680911 GCA_026413575.1 Erythroxylum carthagenense
GTTCTGGTAGTGCACCTTTATCGTGGGATACGTGTCGGGAGTCCCAATGTGTACCCTACGGTGAGGGGGCGCTACATATACAACTTTAATAGAATTTCTTTTCAAAGGGGCTTAAGTATAGAAGGTTTGGTTAGGTATACCTTAATATTATCAAATGATATTAGATGCCTTTCCTCCCAATAGAATTCTTTAACCTTAATAAGTATAAAAAAAACCTTTTGTTTTTCCTACTAGATTAGTAATGAATCTTCTTACGCAGTTCACCTTGCCTAGAAATCTCTAAAGTTTTATCTTATCCTAGGACTATTTTTCTTCAAGAATAGATTTTCCTTTATTTTTATCTAGCTCAGTTACTTTATTATGAACTAAGAACCCCAAGGAATTAACTTCAATATGTTTGTTTTCATCCTATGAAAGGCTTCTTGCAAATCCTAGATATGATCTGCACTTTTTTATATTTCAAAACAGTATCTTCTATGTAAACTTCTAAAGTACGTCCCATTAAATCATGAAAGATAGCATTTACAGCCCTCTGATAGATGGCTTCTACAGTTTTTAGACCAAAAGGCATTATGACCCATTTGAATGTCATTATTAACTCTTTACATCTGAAAAATGTTTTGGAAATATCAATTTTTGGATATAAAAATTTGATTATAACAAAAAATAGTCCATTAAAGAAAACAAAAATGTTCAATCATTGCACCTATAAAATAATTTGTAATCAACATCATGTCTCATCCTTAGGAATAGTTGCATTTAAATCCCTAAATTTGATGCAAATTCTTATCTTTCCATTCTTCTCAACTATAGGCCTAATGTTAGCCAATCACCTAGTATATTTGGCTAGTCTAATGAAACTAACCTTACATAATTTTCAACTTCTTCTTTAATCTTCAACTCAACTTCTTTGCACCACTACCTAAAAGGTTGACAATGAGGGTAGAATTTAAGATTTATTAGAAGTTTATGATCTACCAATCTTCTACTCAATTATGGCATTTAAGTACAATCTTTGGTGGAATAGTCTTTAAATTATTTCAAGAGTTCTAATAGTTCCAACTATCTTTGAATCTAATTTTTTGCTAATAAAGACTTTATGGAATTACTTTGAATTGTCTAGGTTCACCTTTTCTAATTATTCTTGGTTCTGACTCCCACAATCATCAAACTTCTTCGGAGAGGATTTCACTTACTTTTGGTTCTTTTTTCTTCTTTTAAAACCAATTTTGTGTTATCACAACTATTTATTTCTATATAGTTCTCCATGATTTGTTGTATTCAATATTTGATCTTTACAGTTGTAGTTACCTCTCTATCTTTAGAGTTCTCCAATATTTCCTCTATAATGGCAACCTTTATTAACCTTAAAGTAGGTACAATGGTAGTTGTTTTTACGTATCTTTCTAACTTTGTCTTCATCTTTTCTTTACCTTCCTTACGATAAGATGTTTTTTGAATTTGTACTAGATTTATATAATCTATGTAGAATTTTTCCTCCATCGCATCAACTTTAGTATGAAATGGCTATGAATCAACTGAAACGATTTCACTTTATCTCCTTTCTATAGGAGTAAAAGTTGAAGGAGAGACAATATGATACAATAATTGGACTGGATCCAATCTCGCTCCTACAAGACTTGGTGGTTAGAATGGGTATCAATAATAAAAAGTAGTTAATGAAGTCTTCCTTCCCAGTGTAATATTTACAAGGAGAATTCATCATGCTGTAATAGTTTCACCCTTGAATACAGCAACATATGCTTTAGTTAGGATCAAGTTTGTATTGTCTTTACACAAAGTTATCAACATTTTAGCTAGCATAATGTTTATAGAGGTCTTATATGTTGTGCCATAACACCAACTAGTTTTTTTTAAATCGTTTTTTTAATTTCTAGTCCTATTTCCATTTTCTAATATTGGCACCCTGCATTCTCCTCTCTCAGGAGGCGTTTCTATCTTGTTTGCACAAGATTTACCAAATGAAGCACAGAGTTTTATGAAAGACATAGTAAATTATACCTAAGAAATCTATCTAATAGTAATGAATTTATTGGAATCCTCATCTCAGCTCTCATAGCGGGCTTACTTCCTATGAAATATAGGATTCTATTTTTTCTTGCCTCATTTTTCACTAACGACTTCTACCCATCCCTTTTTATTATTAAGATCTATAGAACTTTCTTCAAAAAAAGACCAATTTTACACGGGATGACTTTTTTAAAGTTAACTCCTCCAATAATACTGGCTTATTTTTCTTAATCTTGGTAATAAACTTCTATCACTAAAGTCATCTTATTTAAGTTTGAGTTAAGGGCACCAAATTCTTTGGATGTTTTACTCGATGTCATAACTGGGATGGTGGCATTCGTGGTGACACTACAAATTTAGGTTGTTTAAGTTGTAAGCTCGAAATTCGAGATTCATATCTTTACCTATAAACTTGGATGGATTTTGTTTAGTGATTTTTTTTAAGTTTCTAACTTCTGTTGGATTCTGGGAATTCATTAACCCCTATTCCTAAATTTAAGATCATAGTTAGGAATAAAAACACATGTTCCTGAATTCAATACTGGTACTAAATGATTCAATGTTGATTCTAAATGATCTTCTATAATTTTTTAATTCTTTTTAACATCTAATAATAAGTATAAGTCGAATTCAGTGGCATTGATGGTTTCCATTGGCAAGAATGGGTCCTCATCTATCTTTATAATTTGGTCAGATTTAACAAACAATAGGATTCCCTTATTAATTCAATCTTAGACCACATTTTTTAACCCCTCACTATGAATTTGTTAGATGGCTCTAAGTATTGTGATATTTGCAGTGGTCTCTACCTTTGATTTCTTCTTTTGTAGGAATTTTATGCTCAGGTGGTAAGGTGAAGAATTTTTATTACAATAAATAACTAAAAATCTCTTTTGTTTTGGAGGTGTCAAAGGTGTATTAAACTTGGGTAAAAAGAGCCTACATTTTCCTTTTAACTTTTAGGTATTTATGCTCTAAAGAGGGGTAAACACAAGTTTTAGGTATGTTGAATTCGGTTATTAACAAATTGTAAGAATTCATCTTTGTAACATAAATTTCTTTTTTTTTTTGTGTCCTTCTTCCCAAAGAAGCTCTTCCTATTTAGACTTTTGCTGCCAGTTCATAAAAATCATGAAAATTATTGCCTTGGAATTTCTTTCACGCTTCAATGTCCATCCTTCTTTGAGGTAACTTCATATATTTGTTTTCTAAAAGTGTGATCTAACATGGACCTCTCTTTTATTTAAAATGAGTGATGAATATGGTATCATTCTCCCCGCTCTTCTGAGTAACCCTTGACAACTCGGTTATATTAACTTCGAGCTTAGTCATAAAAAATTGAGTATACAATAATATTTCCATTTCAACCCAAGAAAGGATAGAGTCCTTAGACAATAAAGTATACGAAAGAAGGTGGTTCTTCTTAATGAATTTAGGAACAAATTGAGCCTAAATTTATTGAAGTTTTTGTAATTAGGTAATTTTCCGTATTATATGGTGAATCTAGCAATGTGCTCAATGGTGGACTGACCATCTTTACTAGCAAATAAGTTGAATTCAAGAATTTTTTAACCACAAGGATAAGGATTTTCATGATCAATCTGTTCTAGGTAAGGCTTGTGGATTTTTTGGCAACCAAGCTACTCAAATTAGGCCAGTAGAATTCTGAGTAACTTTTTTTTATGACTTTCATATCAAATTGAAAGAATATTAGGATTATGGTTTACAATTGCAATGTTACCCCTAAACTATATTGTAGTTCGTTAGCTTCAACTTCTAGAACAAATGCTTACTTACATAGAATTTATGGGCTAAATGCCTATTGGGCATTGCCAAGATTGATGCACAAAGGTGTCACAGGAACATCCTCTCTTTAATAAGGAGGAACATATCTTTCATCTACAGAGGAGGTAGTTGGAAGGTGACTATAGCCTCCAACTTCCATCGCATTAAGAACAAGATATCTTCTAAGTCCTTCGAAGATTTGCTTTGCTAAAATAGGTGAATTACGCTAAAAAAATTTTACTAAAGCAACAAATAATTTTTCAACAGCTTTTTTTAATATCTTCATCGTAATAGCCATAGAGGTCATGGTATACTTCAATTTTAAAATTTTGTTTATGTAAACAATGTCGTTCCTTTGCAGCAATTTTAAATTTTTACTAGAAGAAGTTAGCTAAAGGCAAATTTGACTGCTTAAGATTATCTACTATTTGTGATACAAAACCTTCATTCCTTACTATCGTAGAAACTTTTGCCTCCAGGACTATAGTCAAAGTAATTTGTTTTTCTATTCCTTATTCATGGCATCACAGTACCACAGGGTGTGTGAAAATGTTAGTGCTAGTCTAGAATTTGAGCATGTCAAGGAGAAAGTCTCTTAGAATTTATACTTAATTTCTTATTGATGATATTAGGGAGATTCAAAAACCTCAAAAATAAAATTCTAAACTATCAAAATGCTAAAATGTGAAAAAAATTATTTGATTTAAACAAAAGGAAAAATTCAAGCTACAAATGGAATTTGACGTAATAAAACAACATAAATAAAGTTGGAAAATAGTAATAATCAATTATTTATGGAATTGTTTGTCTCTCTTGAAGATTGTCCTGTGAGCCCTTTTCTAGTGTTACAGTGCTAGTGTATTTATAGATTAACTTACTCAAATAGTTTTTCTGTTATAAATGGTAAACTACTTGTCACTATCTCCTTAACCCCCACATTTTCTCACTTTCACATTTTGAATTTAACACATTTTTCTTACATCCCTAATTTATTGATGCCGGCGAAACATATATTAAGTTTTTATTTCTAGGCTTCTTCTATTTGTTAGACTCTTGAATCAAATAAGCTAATTCTTCTATTTTAAGCTATCCTTGGGACGAGAGTCGTATTACCAATTTAGCATTAACCATCGCTAACAGAAGGATAGTGAAGGTTTGCTCTGGAAACTGTCACTTGCGGAATATGTGTAGTTTCAGGTATTATGGAATCCACTTGATAACTTATGCTCTGGAAACTGTCACTTGCGGAATATGTGTAGTTTCAGGTATTATGGAATCCACCTGATAACTTACTTCTGTATGTTGTCAATTTTCTAAGCAATGCGATTAACGAAATGGGGTCAATCTAATTCATTATTCAGAGGCTCATAAACTTGGGGCCTTCTGCGATAAAAGGACAAAAATGAACTGAAAGGTGATGCAAGGTTCTTATTTGGAAATATTGGGCCTCTTCAATGACGGCCGATTACCTTAGGATCATATTTTTATATCGGCTCAAGCATCGGAAATATGAAAAGGAAATACGGGGCGAGTAATTGGGGGTAAAGAAATGAAAACCTCGAAAGGGAAAGAAAATTAAATAAGAACAAAATGGACATCTTTACTGTAAAGAAATGAATGGTAATGTTTGTGTATTACATTGAACATGGGACAGCATAACAAAGACTCGGGTTTTATGTGCTGGACTATCTGAAGATTTTGCTTTGAAGGACAAAGTGGGTCTTCTTGCTGGCTGGACCAGGAACAACTTCCCCTCTCCTCTTCCCGCACTTCGATGGGGAAGGTGGGACAGTGACCCTGTTATTTCCTGCCGAAATTGAATGAATTGATTGGTTAAATAGGTTGGTTATATCCTCCAGAGGGTTTCTGACTCTACGTTTATGAGCGGTGAAGACTGGAGATTTCGGAAACATTGCTGTTTGAAGGGAAGATGAGAAAGGAGGGGCGGCGTTTTCTTTGTTCTTACTATCATCACTGAGACAAATAACAGTCATTTTCCCAAGAAGGTAGAGCGCGAGAGACAGGTGAAGGGCTGTGAACGTGAGTGGATTGGTGAAGAGGGGAAGAGGCGCGCATTAAAAGGTAGAGTTTTGGAGGGAGCCGTGAAGGAAAGATACAATTTTAATGTCGTTTTCGAGGATGAGATTTGGTTTAGGCAGTGAATACTTAATTACTGATGGAGGGAGACGCGAAAATGAAAGAATTCTAAAAGTTCAAATGTGGGCATAGGATGGATGGGAAGGAAATAGTTTTCGTGGACAGAGCGCGCAAGGATTTGAATTTAGATTTGGACTTATTGCGGAAAGAGGATTTTAAAATTCTTTTTAAAGGTAAAAAATTATTTAGTTATGTCAAATGGTCAAACTTAGGTTTGGCAATTGAGTTTGGGCTCACCCAAACCTGAGCCAAGATTAACCAATTCTTAGGTTTGATTTTTTGAGCCCGGCTGAGCCTTTAGTTGGGATCAAACCCGGACTATCCAAATCGACAGGCATAGACAAAAACAACGTTATTTTAATTTTTTTAAAAATGAATTATTAAGCCAGTGGAATTAATCGAACCTCGAGTCGCTCAAATTTGAAATTAAATGAATTAGTAGTGGCCCTGGCCAAGTTATTGTCATTCCTAATCAAACTTGATATGTTTTACTTTCTCCAAATACTTTGGGAGTAAATTTTATGCTGATTCAAACATGTTTTTTAGTTTATTTTGTTTGTCTTATGCCATTTCTTATCATATAATTTTTGTTGAAGTATTTATTTTTAAGTTTTGAGATATTACAAGCATTATTTCATGAGTTATTTGTAAAAAGATGACTTGTATAACAACTTTTTTTTCCATTTTTCTTCTGAAAATGAGTTGCTCTTCTCGTTAAACTCATTATTGTAATTATATAATACAATAATATTAAGGTAATATTCTACGATTTTAAGAAGTTCATTTGATTTTGTTAAAAAAACTTGCTTGGCTAGGAAAAAAATGATATTTACTTGTACACTTACCTCCGACAAGTTAACCAAAATTTTACTTCTCCATTCGGTATATTATTAATATCATAAACATTACAAAATCATTAATTAAAAAATAACGCTTCATTGAGTTGACTATTAAGAATTGAATGAAGTTTTCTTAATAAATTAGCATAACGTAAAAAGAATTTGACCAAAAGAGCATTTTAGCCTATAATGTTTACATTGAAGTCTAAGTTGGATCCTAAAGTTTCAATGCATCCTAAATGAACCATAATGTTTGCAAAATGTAAAACATGAACCCTAACATTTGAAAAACATTCAAAATAACCCTTGATCGGACAGAACCATTAACGGAGTTAGGCCTCTATCAGTTAAACGCTGACATGATTTTATTACAATTTAGATGACATGATTTTTAAAAAAATGGACGTGAATCCTACTTGAAACTGAACGCTGCATTTGGGAGGCAAGCTGAGTTTAAATGGAAGTGGGTCTCACTTCTATTCAAACGGTGCATTTATGAGATAGAAAAGGAGTTAGGATACCTTCAAGTCTATAAGGCCTTTTATAGGGTACCCAATTTTGAATTTGGTGAGTTATTGAGATTGATTAAATCAAATGAAAGTTATCTAGGGCTCATTAATCTAATAAAAATCCACTAAATGATTGATGTTTATGTAACTCGTACGTTAGACACCCCATCATTTGCATATGAGATATGCCTATATTTAGAGGAGAGGATGGAGATAGAAAGGGTAGGAAGGGAAGTTGTAGAGCTATTAAAGGAGTTAGTGAAGGAGTTGATGAAGAGGTGGATGATCATGACCATGACCACGACCACGACGAGGGTTTTATATAAGTTGAGATACCCAATGACCAACAACTACTTGTAATTGATCGACTGATTTTGGTAGTTTTATTGATAGTGATTAATATCCAAGCAAAGAAGAGCCTGATGAATCATTGCAAAGACTTAATAGTAATATTAGGCATAATCCATCCAAATGTAGGAGCATATTGAAGATTGGGAATGGAGTTTGGGTTTGCAAAAAATTTACTATTGTAGATTGCATAGTGCAGATAGGATACAATATGAAGTTTTTAAAAAGTGAAATCATAAGATCGATATACTGAGGGATGCCCTCATAAGATCATAGTGAGATATACTGAGGGATGCCCATGGGAGCTGTATATCGTTTGTGACAAGAATGAATGGTGCTTCAAAATGGTGATACACAATCCTGAGCATATGTGTTTTACAACCAACAAACCTAAAATGGTTTCAACTAAATTCATGATGAGGCATTTTAGGGAAAACATACTTGAGAAGCCTAGTATCTCGACATCGAAGATGGTTGAAGAAAGTAGATAAAAGCTCTAATTGTCAACTCAATTATGTGTAGAGCTACAAGGAGGAGATTGAGAATGAAAGGGCGAATGATTATGTAAATGAATATGCCAAGCTACAAGGATATGTTCATGATTTGAGGATTAGTAATCCTATATCAACAATTGAGTTAAAGCTGGGGCAGGAATAAAGAAACTTGTTTCTTACAGGTATACAAAATTAAGTTTTTACATATCATCGACAATGATATTGACATATATGACATATATTCATTTAGTCATACATCTCTATCTCTTTTGTGTAGTTCAAACGATTGTACATTTGCTTTGATGCCATGAAAAGAGGATGGACGCATTTGAGGCCAATTTTTGGTATTGATGGATGCCTTTTAAAGATTGAATTCAAAGGTCAGCTATTGAGTGCAGTTGGGAAGGATGGTGATGGAGGGATATCTTTGTTGCCTTGAGTGGCTGTAGAGGAAGAGAACACTGGACATGGTTTATGAGCTTACTAGTTTCAGACTTGGAATTGGATAGTGATGAAGGACTTATAATAATATCAGATATGCAAAAGGCATTTTATTCTTCATTGATTAATTTTTTTACTATTGTATAAATTATATATCAACTTAAATTTTTTATTGTTATACAGATTGATTAAGGAAGTGGAAGAGACATTATCATATGCCACTCATCAAATGTGTGCTAGGCATCTACACCATAACCGGAATATGAATTGGAAGTGAAAAGAGTTGCAAAATTTGGAATTATGCTTGGTCAACATACGTTGAAGATTTTAACAAGCAATTGAAAAGATTAGATAAAATCAAATCTATTTATTCATCATCATTGCTTGAATATCCTAAAGAGAGATGGGAAAGATGTTACCAATCCTTTAAATCAAAATGCCCAATTGTTGAAAACAGTATGGTTGAAACATTTAATGGATGGATCTTACTAGCAAAACATAGGTTAATTATCAACATGTTTGAAACCATTAGAATCATGGTAATGAAGAGGCGTGCAAATAGGAGAGAAATTGTGCATGGTTGGAAGTTAGATGTTGCACCCAGGATTATGAAGAAATTAGAAAAGAATATGAAAGATGTTATGTAGTGGAGAATAGTTTGGAATGGTGATGGAGCATATAAAGTTTCCAAAGGTGATGGAAAGCATATTATCAAGATTGGTAGACAACGATCATATAGTTATCGGGTATGGGAGCTTTATGGATATCCTTGAAAGCATGCTATGAATGTTGCTCACCATTCTAAGCAACAATTGGAGGTATATGTGGATATGGATGAGTACTACAAGAATTCCAAATTGTTGGCATTGTATAAGCATGTATTGCAACTTATTAAAGGTATAATTTTATAGCCTATTGTTGACGTAGAACTAATAAAACCCCCAGTCAAAAGAGTTATGCTAGGAAGTCCTAAAACAATTAAAAGGAGACAAGTAAATGGGCTTGTTAAGATAAAATTCCAAATAAATTGACTCGAAATGGTCAAGTACAAAAATGTCAAAAAATGTGACAATTTTGGCCACAATGACAAAAAATGTAAAAATCAAGGCTCAATTCAACTTGCTGAACAATCTCCAAAGGTGTAAAAAATTCTTTGATTATTATGTATTGCTTCATATATCTAATGATCATATATGACATTCTTTGATTCATATTTGTTAGGTTATCCCTAAGATCTCTTAACAATCTAAACATGTTGTTATAGCAAGACAACAAAGCAATATTGTGACTATATGACCATTAATAACATTGTTAATTACTTTCATCAACAAATAATGTTAATGACTTGTTTATTTGTAGCTTGGTAGCCTTATCATAGTAGTAAACGGAAGTTTGGAGAAGTTGATCCATATTCATTCAAATTATCCTTCTAACCAAGAGGTTTAAGGTTCAAAGGACAACCTACCATAACTTCTCAATAGCTACAAATTGAAGCAATTAGGAGGAGATCATCAATGAATTAACTAGTACATGATCAACCTTTTTAGTCAAGTGCAAGGTTGATTCGTAGACTTTACATTAATGTTGTCTATATGTTGTAGGAACTTTAGTTAATACATCCAATCACTTTTTTATATGGTTGTACAGATCTAATCACTTTTTTATATAGACGTATTGTGATATAATCATTTTACTAATATAATATCTTTTATATATACTGCTCTAATTATTTATTGTCATATAGTCACTTGCTACTTCAATTGTTTATTAATGATATAATCACTTTTTAAAATAATGTTTCATAATTTTTACAACTATTAATCAGGCATCATTAAGGCAACTTCATGAATAACAAAACAAGAAAGACAAAACACGATGCATAACATATTACAACTTAGTTCAAATGAGGATTTTTCATTCTTCATAATTTAAGTTTTAGACAAAATAGTACAATTTATTTCCAATTGCCCACGACAAACCATATTATAACACTCACCATAAGTACAAAAACCTATTACGATAATTAGTACAACAAATTTAAACTCATTTTTCTCTTTTGTCATCAAAACAATGCTTTCTTTCATTAGCTTTATTTGCTCCTCAATTTCCAACATTGAACGTGATTCAGTTGTAGTTTGTTGACCTCCTTTTTAAACATATCTACTTCTTTCTTCAGTTTATGAATTACTTCAATAACTCTCTTGCTAAATTTGTCATCATACCACTTAAAAATCACATCTTCTAATCTAAAAGATAATTAATAATTAACAGGAAAAACATTCAACATATATACAAACAATTTTACCTAATCGAAAGATAAACTTGTAGGATATTTTGGGCATCCATAAAATCTTCTTCCTGCATTATTATCACTCTATGAAGTTCTTAATGAGGCTTTTAAACCACAATAGCACACTAAATAATCATTATTTGAATTTAATGTAATGTTAGTTGAAGATCGTGCCCATATCTTTGGGTAGTCGTAGCAAGATTATATTAATACCCTTTGTTCTCCTAATCAATCAACTAATCTTGAAACATGAACTCGTATGACAAAAAGGAGCCATTAACTTATTCACTTGTCCATAAGTCCCCTTATTTAACCTTCCCAATTCAACATGTTTTGGAGAGACATGACATAAAGAATAAATAGTACACATCTGTTGGGACCCGATCTGGGAACCGGATCCCAATCGAAACGAAAGCGAAGACGAAGCGAATAAGAAATCGAAAGAAGCGAATCGGAGTGAATGTATCAAAAGCAAATCGAATCGAATCGAATAACAAATCGGAATAATTAATAGAATCGAATCATAAGGCAACAATTCGAATCGAAGGGACGAAAGCATAAACGATCCGAACGGACCAAATCAATTTTTCCGACATCCGTGACTTATCGATTAGAAAAACGCACGTTGGA
>JANZLD010000002.1:43697673-43713771 GCA_026413575.1 Erythroxylum carthagenense
TTTATTGATAAATTTGAGAGCAAGAATCTTAAACTCCCAAGTCAGTCTGTATGGAGAGGACTAAACTCCAAAACAAAGAAATTAATTTCTCCCCCCTGCTCACTTGCTCTAACTATCAGATATTTGTAATGCTAGACTCCTAACAACTCATAATCTACTCCTAAGGATAACTCATAATCTATTTCTAAGGAAACACAACAATAAAAGATAGAGCCAATCGGTAAAATAATAGAATAGCTAAAATAATGGGATGTGATGACTGAATGTGTGTTAGAATCAACTACTGACAGACTAAATCTTGGCCCATGTGATCCTCATGTGCTTTTCTAAATTTCCTCGTAAAATAAGTCTTAAGAAGTTGAGGTGGAGGTGTCGTATCACAAGATCTCAGATTATGGCTTTATTCCTGTATATGTGGAAGCTTGCAACTTGTATGGTAATTAAGTATAATGTTTTATCTATGGGGTATCTGTAAAAAATATTAAATGTTCCGCAATTTGGACAACACGAAATCTAAATATATGTTTGTCAATGTCAAGAATCGATTCAACCTAAAAAATTGAGCTATGCATTGAGGACCGGAAACTGGTTCTTAAATTATTTATTTTAGAGTCGTGCTTAATGTACAATACCAACAATTTACGATCTCAATGTGCACAATCCATCTTGTTACTCTTGGCACTCATCCTCCCAAATTAGAACTTCCAAAAAGTTACATCCAAAAATATTGAAGTAATTTGTCTACCAGTCTAAAGCTTGTGATCATGCCATTAAAACCATGCCTCATTCAGAAGTCAATTTTAGGCAACGCTTCATGTTGTAGAGCTCCAATACATGAAGCAATTCTGTGTCTTGCATGACTTAGTTGTTTAAGTAAATAAATCAAAGTAAAATATTTCTCAAGTATTAATACACAAGTTACACTATTTGATCCTCTTGTATTATCCATGAGGTCAATGTAAAATGCAGACAACAAGACCCTGGAAATTAGAATATTTTCAGTTGTCAACTAACATGAATCAGCAAAAGTTAAAATGAGAACTAAAAATTATCCAGTTATGGAGCAGATGTCAACTAATATGAATCAGCAAAAGTTAAAATGAGAACTAAAAATCATCCAGCTATGGAACAGATTTCATGCAAAGCCAGATTAAAAGCTTAATGTCAAGACACCAAACTTGAGCATATATGCCTCACCCAATCTTTTTGATGTCTTCATCCTTCTTGCTCCCAAATGTAGTGGAACCCCCTTTAGCAGGTTCTTTATTCAGAAGCCTTGGCATCCTTATATTCTGCTCAGCACCAACACCGAAGCACTCCCTTGGATATTACAAGGAAAGTTCATATTGGAGTTATACTGGAGGTGATCAATTAATCGAAAAATTAAAATATTAACAATACTGACAAATTCGAAAAGCATAAAGTTTTCTTTTCCTAGAATACAAATTGTTAGAACTGCTGGTATATAAATGCCTCTGCTTATATGCACTAATTTTTTACATTCTTTGCACTTTCCAGCAAAGCTCATTCACCAATGGTCAATTTCTGGGAAAGTGCCACTAAATTTTTAATTGATTTTCTGTCAAATTTTCATCATTTTCATCTCCATCCTAAAACACATAGGTGAAGCATTTAAGATATATATATTGTCATTATTAGAAAGAACATCTAGCTTTTCTTATATTCAGTTCAAATTGGAACCAGAGAAAAATTAAAAGGACACTTTCAATATAGTTACATTGGTACAACATGATGAAACTCTGGAGCAAGTAAATTTAAAGCAAGTTACAGTATAAGGCCTCACCCAAATTTCTTACTGCTCTTATTCTTCCTTTCATTTCCCAGCATGAAAGAACCCCCTTCGACGACCACTTTATCAGCAGGTCTTGGAATTTTGACTACCTTGGAGTCGTTCTGCTCAGCATCAACACTGGAGGAGTTGCTATTGAAGTTATGATAACAGGATATCAAACCACCTTTTTCACATATAAGGAAAATTTGCTTGCGCAAATAGGGAATTTCAACTTATTTTCAAATCAAAATTGTTTAAAACAGAAATTGCATTTAAAGATGTACACCCTGATATAACATTGGTTTTCAACAGTGTTTCTGCTTTCCAATGAAACTTGTTCACTAATGGTCAATTCCCTGAAAAGTGGTTTTGAATTGGCCACCATTTTGTTCACCATAACCAGTTTCCTCCCTATTTACTTAAAGCAATGAAGTCAAATAGTTATTGCAATCACTACAAAAAGCACATTTACCATTTTTCAGGTCGATTTAAGGACAAGCCGGCAACTCCTTTCCCCCCAGAAGATGGAGTATCAGGACCACTTTCAGTTTTCCTTGATCTGTTAAAGTATTTTGAGTAGACAAATTCTGCTTCTTTGTCCTTCCTTTGTGGCACGTTATCATTTACAGTATCACTACATCACATTAAACTATCAGAAACATGTAAACTTGCATATGTTGCTTAGTTTAGAAAAATAAAAAGCTCAATGTTTAGAAAAATAAAAAGCTCAAAACAACCAACTGGATGATGATATAGTCTTAGTAACTGCAATTTATACGCCTGAAGAGTTGCTCAAAAAAATAGTAATTGATTTCCAAATGCCTATTATTTTCTTGACATGCCTAGTACCTTTAACATTCTGATAGACATTCATCTATGATCCTTTCATATGCTTCTTGATGACATGAGATAGATCCCACCAAAGTGGATCATCAAATAGTTTTTGCAGCTCCTGACCCCAAAACTAATAGAATGGTTGCAAGTAGCAAATGATGGAAATTAAGCAAATTGATTTCAGTTTCTAACCTCCCTAGTTGAACCAAAATTTTTGAGGTTGAATCCTTTGAGTCCTTACTGAGCCTGTTGTTATGTGGCATTGTCTGTAAAACACTTTCAGCAGAAATCGTTTCATGGTCTAAACAATCAATTTCTGGATCATGCTCTGAGACATTTTGAGTTGTAGTTCCACTATCAGTCTTTTGACTTCTATCTGATCTGGCAAGACATGATTGAGGCAGCTCCATTGGTTGTGAGATATCGTGACTAAAGTCAACACCTGCAATCATTTCACCATTAAGGTTTTGCTGAGCTCCTGACATCTTAACTTTAGTAGTTGGAGATGTAATTTCTCCCTGAATATCTGAAACTATACCTTGAGCTAGATCATTTCCATCAATCGATTGGTCAGGTGATGTCATGGTCTGTTGAATAAATGATCCTGTGGACTTTGACACTGGTTTCTCCGATGAATGATTTTGTTGATCTTTTTCTTGGTTATCAGTAGCTGTTTTCCCTTGCACAGGGCTTTCAACAGACGGCATGACTAAACCTTCAGAATTTGCAACTCCTGAATGGATATTTTCATTGGAAAAATCACCAGTCTTTGCAACGTCTAAAGCACTGTCCACGTTGTCTACAACATTTCACATGATTAAAACTTCACAGGATGAAGATCCAGAAAGACATTTAACATTTTAAGAATTGCTAAGCATTATACCATTGACAGCAGAATGAGCCTTGGAAGTAGATACATCTGTTGATTTTTGAAGCTTTTCAATTTTTCCATCATCAAATGGATCAGCACTTCCGCAAAAGGCAGTTTTAGAGACATCATGTTCTTTATTATTTGGAACAATCTCTTTGTTGTTCAAGTTATTTAATGAAGTTTTTTCTCCCTCCATTGTTGCTGTTTTAAAATCAAATTTTTCTAGCCTGCATTGCAGTAAGAGTTATGGCAGGTAAGAAAGGCTACAACTCCTAACCTGTTGAATTCCAATAGTGCTACGTAAGATTTTTGTTTATTTACTCATTGAAGTCAAAAGAGAAGGTAAACTGTTCTTGCTCCAATTTTCCACCAGGAGATTTTCCTGCAGATCCTTCCTTGGGTTTAGCAGACTGTTTCAGTGGGCAAGAGAAATCAAGATCTGACATATCCACTTTGAAGGATGATAGCTTCCCAAAATCTCCATCCAGGTCGAAATCAATGTCCCTGAAAAAGAAAACCGCCCAAATACAAATTTGTTCACTTCTAAATACTACTATATGTAGCAGACATACTCCTAGGAAATTAAAATTTTTACTTTTTATTGAACTTTTCAATTGCAAAAATTTCTGAGGTATACATATCTATTGAACAAGAAAAAGGAAATTTGTACATAGTTCACTCTCAAGAGCACGAGAAAATGAATGAAAAATTAATTTCAGTTCAAGATTTTATCATAACCATTACTCTAAAACAAGACTCTGTCATGAAGAATTAATGAGAAAATGTCAACTGTTAGAGGGAGGAAAGAAAATCAAATTGGAAAATGGAAAATGATATAGATTCACCAAACTTACAACTTCTCAAAGTTAAATTTATTTTTCTTGCCAGTGGAGACCGTATCAAAACCGAGATCTAATGAATTATCTCCTGTGACAGATGTTTTCCAGGAGCTCAGGAATTCCATTCCAATTTCCTCATCTGCAAAGGGTTGGTTGTGATATTGGTTCATAGTTCTTGTATATCAAAAAATAATCAAAGACAAAATGACACAATTGCAGGATAAAATATCACTAGCTTAAAAATGATATGGAGTTTATAATAGATAGCCTCTTGATCCATGGAAGCTAGAAGCTTTTGTTGGTTGAGAAATTAAGGTCCCCAGTCAAGTATCATTGAAATTAGTTTCTATATATGTATAATATATTAGTAGGGAGTATATACCCCACATGCATATGGATGGATAGGTGATGCCATTCCAGGAAAGAAATTCTTGGTTGTTGTGAGTTAGAAGATGTTCAACAAAATTTCGTGGCATTTTCAGGAGCCATTTAGGTGCTTCCACTTGCACCAATATGCTTCAATATTAGCAATTACTTGATATGTTGAATTGTTCGATGACAAAAAAATCAAGATATTCGCAGTATTCCTAGATTCTGTGCATGTAAATGATTTGCGGTCATATTGGACTCAAAATAATCAAGTTGAACTTCTGAATGCAAGGCACAAGTAGAGAGCAGTAAAAGATTACCCAACAAGGAATTTTTGTCCTTGGCACTTGGAGGACAAGAGGACTCCTTCTTTGATTCCTTCATCTGCAAGAAATGTTCCCTTGTTACTAGCGTTGGAAAATAACTTCGTTTTCAGATTGGAGTTTAAATAAAAGTATAAAATTAGGCACCTTGGAGATATAAAAGCTCTATGCAATATTATGCAAAGATTAGGAGTTAAGAACTTAATTTGACAATCACAGAATATCAAGCAAAATTATATGCAAGTAACCTTCAGAAGCAATGAACATCAGGCACAGGATGGTTATGCAAATATTAATCAGTTTAAGCACATTGTGGAGTATATCTGTTTACAGTCCAGTCTAGTTGCATTCTTTTATGGTTGTTCATCTAAGAACTTCATACACGGATGTGCTACTATTGGTAATCATCACTAGTTAACCATCTCAATATCATATTGCTCGCAACCGTCATCTCAACCTCCTGATTTCCTGCTACAAAACTTATTCTGAGCAATACTCTATCTCCAGTGTGGGTAGTAACCTAGTTCAATCACAAAATCAAGAACGAAAAGCACAAAGCCAAGTCGTCGTAGAAGTTTAAATCACAGTTACAGGCTAAATCGAAAAAGAAATATACAAAGAAGAAGTCTTCTCGAAACTGGTCAAATGAACAACACAGAAGCCAAACAGAACTCAACTTCAAACATATTCCACTCCTTAACAACAATCAAGCAAAACAATCTGCTATGCAAGTACGATGAACAATGATAAAATGATCAGAGAAACAATTAAATCTACCTAAGATTCAATACAAAAATCAGAATCGACTTTGACAGGTGAAGAAATAAGTCAATTAAAACACATAGCTATGACGATGCCTCAATTTCATTTACAGGTGAAAAAATACAGAGGAAAAGCCGAAAGGCATAGAAATTTCATATTGAAAGGTCGAAAACGAATTCCTACTTCATCAAAACACGATTTGATACGGATCAAACACAAAAAGCCAGATGTTGAGTAGGTCGACTTCAAAATTACGCACCAATGGAAGCAAAATAAATAATGGATCATATCGACGAAACTGTAGTTAAAGTGTCTAATGTTTGTTGAGGGAGGGTGGCAGAGAGAGAGAGAGACTTGCCTCGACTTGAGTGAGAAATGGCGGTTATCTGGCTACAGAGAAAAATCTCACGATCTTAGAGCTATCAGAGAGAGTGAAGAATAGAGTGGCAACACTGGAGACTGTGATTGCAGTTTATAAGTGACTAAGAATGGCGGCAAGAGATATGGCTTTTATAGCCGTTGGGTCTTTTGGTAATTCGCTCTAATTCACATTTGTTCTATTGTTTATTTTTATTACTTTTCTATTTTGCTATAACAGGACTAATTGGTTATTGTCTCAGTCAGTAAAATAAAATAAACTATTTTTCTAAAATAAATCAATCAAAGAATTTCATAAATTTCATTATACGCCTTCTAAAATTGCTCTTTTCGTCTATTTTGCATCATATTTAAGAGATTTTTTAGTTTGGGCTAAAAAAGCAATGTTACTTGATTATTATCAAACTGACTGTAATCTTTTTCTATCCGTAAGGATCCTACCATAATACCGCCTACTTCTAATAGACTATGAACAAGATCATCTTAAATTTGTAAATGTAGTTACATCTCAAAAATAGATAGCAATCATATTCAAAAGAAACTATGTATTTATACGTTAATATATAAATTGGTCAACTTATAACTATAATCGTATAATTATGAAAATTAATTCTCAAATCAATTCCTAGTCGATTCATATTAACACTCCTCTCAAGTTAGAGCATTCAACTTATTAATTATATCATGGAATATTTTTAAAATTATTTTTATGATAATATTGTCTAATTAACTTTATGAGGTGGGAACAATAATCTTTTAATGCAAGTTCTCTTTGATAAAATAACAGTCAACTTTAACATGTTTGGTATAGTCATTTTGTAAAAGAATTTTGTGAAATCTAATAGCTACCTTATTATCACAATGAAAATTAATAAGTTTTTGATATTTAATCCCTAAATTTTTTAGAACACTTTTAATCCATAATAACTTGTATGCACTATAAGTCGTACCTTGTAATTTGTATTTTATGTTTAATCATGCAACATCCTTCTGCTTCTTACTGCTTTAAGTTACGAGATTATCTTCCACAAAAGTGAAGGAAGTAGATGTCGAGTTTTTGGTTGTTTAGTCCCTTACCTAGTCAGTATCTTTGCATCTTTCAATGTTAGAGATAACATTTTTCAAGAACAATAATCCTTTTCCTAAGGTACTTTCTAAATATCTCAAGATTTGGTGTACTATGAACTAACTTACAACACTCAAATTAAATCATAAACTATGTCAATTTTTAGCCAATCGGTAGTAGAGGCCTATGTCTGTTCTATAAGCATTACTGATAATTTGCAAGCAAGCATTTAAGTTTTAGTTAAAAGATCTTATTATGGAAAAAAAAATCCCCTTGTATGTTCTTGCAATTTTCAGTTCCTAAGAAATATTTAAGTTATCATAGATTTTTTATTTCAAACTTAGTAGCCAAATATTCATATAATGATTTCATTTCATCTGGATCATCTCCTCCTAAACATATCATTAACATATACAATCAATGTTATCACCTCTCCTTCTTTATGTTTTATATTGAAAGTATGATGAACTACTTTGCTTATAACCAAATTCCTTCATTGCGGAGAATAACTTCTCAAACTAGGCTTTAGGTGAATTTTTTAAGCCCATACAATAATTTCTTTAATTTACAAACTTTGTTTCGACTTGAAGAACTATATTTCATACCCAATGGTAGTTCTGTGTACACTTGCTCTTCTAAGTCTTCATTAATAAGCATGCTCTTAACATCGAATTGATGCAAAGGCCATTCTTGATTTTCTACTATAGATATGAGATGCACATTGTGTCAAGCATAGCTACTGATAACCATTCTTGATTTTCTACTATAGATATGAGATGCACATTGTGTCAAGCATAGCTACTGATAAAAATTTTCTTGATAATCTACCAACTACCTTTGCGTATATTCCCTTTATGACCATCATTGCTTTGCTTGTCGATGCGTTCAAATGCTTTAAGGCTATGTTTAGTTGAGGGATTATTAATGGAATGAAGTGAAATCTAATATTATTCTATCGTTTGAGAGGAAGGTTTATAATAAAATGGAATGAAATGGGTGGAAGATGAGGGTTCATACTACATATCATTCCATCCTAAACAGTAAAACTGAGAAACCTTCAATTTGAGGAGATTTAGGATAGAATTTAAAATAATAAATAACTTTTCACTATATTATATTATAAAACTTTATTCTAAACAACATTTCACTATATTTACATGATGAACCCTTCTAACCCTCCCAAGCAGTAATTTTATAATATTACATCAATTTACATTCCATTTAAAATCTTACGTCCGACCAAACATAACCTAAATTTTATGGTAAACACCAATCTACATCCTTTTTTTGTTCTTTCCTTCAAGTATGAAACAAGCTCCCAAATAGATTTTTTCTTTTGTAAGGTATCTTTTGAATGTACCATAGCCTCCTACACATTATTAAGAATAGATGAATTGGAAAATTAATTAATAGTACGTGCTATGTAAATCTTTAAGTTGAGACAAAAATAATAATTGGGTACTTAATATTAGCTTTAGGGTCAGGTTTGTATTATTCTTTAACACTCTTATTCAATCTTTATGGATATCTTAGAGCTAAATATTTAGGGATAGGAGAAGAGTCATCAAGTGTGGCATCTGTTTCATGATAATCATCAAATATGGGATTAAAGATTACTTGAGGATCGAAATTCTAACATGATTCTTTAGTTAATGGTCTTAATATAGGCAACTATGTATTCTCATAATGAATTAACACCTTGTGAATGCTACCAATTTTTTTTTTTTTTTGAATACTTCTCCTAAACCTTTCATTTACTTCTTCTAGCTTTAAAAACTCGTATCCTTCTAGATTTTCTATATAACATTTCCTTCACCATAATTCTCCTTTAAAGGGAATGTGTTGAAGCTCCCTTTGAATAGTAAGGATTTAAACCACGAAATGAAACATCCAAGTTTGTATGTAATTTCTGATTTTAAATATCATAGCATTGGTATCCTTTTCGTAAAATCTGAATAGCATTGGTATATTGGAACACTTAATAAAGAGGATGATGACTCACAAATGATAAATTGAGACAAAAATAGAGTTATTACTTTATCATATTAAATAAAGAAGATAAAAATATAAAGGAAAAGGATGTAAGAAGTATTAAACTTGGAAATCTAAGTTAGAAGGTCAATTGGAGAATGGGAAGATGTTAGGAAACCCATCTTGCTCATTTAAATAGTTACCTAAAATTATGAATAATTTTATAATTTTTAAAAAATAGAAAGAAAGTGAGATGAGAGGGTACAAGTGTAAGATGATTTGGCTAAACCTTTGATTTTAAATGAAAGATATAGGTTTGGTCGATGGATGTATTTTAAAGGAATCAGACAAATATGATGAATAATGTGTAAAGAAAAGGAAGTTAAGGGAATATTTATATTTAAATGGGCTTGTTATTATATATAAAAAACTAAAATGAAATTGATTTAAATAATGAACTGTGAATCATGAATTTTAGGATTATAAATATTCTGTGTTTATAAAATGTAAATGATTTAATAATAAAGTTTAAAAAATGAAATTGAATAAAAAAAGACAAGAAAAATATTGATAATTTTAATGAAATTAAAATAATTTAATGGACTAAAGTTGAAAGATGTCGAATTAAATTAAGATTTTAAATGCATTGAAGCCTACAAGACTCTTTCAAATATAAAAGAGAGGTTAAGAGAGAACAAAAAAGTAAGTCAAGACCATAGGCCTAAAGAGCCGAGGCTTCCTAAAAAAGGAGATTATAAGTCCTAATAAGTTCAAAGCTCAAGCCTAACTTAATTTTTTTATTAGCTTCATATAAATCGAGATTAGGCTTTTGAAAAAAAATTGCTTTAACCTTTTTCTATTTTTGTTTGATTTTTCTTGAAAAAATGGAGATGGTATTTCAAAGTTTATTAATTTAGAAATCGAGATTAGGCTTTTGAAAAAAATAGCTTTAGCCTTTTTCCATTTTTGTTTGATTTCTCTTGAAAAATTAGAGATGGTATTTCAAAGTTTATTAATTTCCTATACCTTTTTAAGGTGCAATTAATTATGATTCCCTTTTTCTCCATGCACTCCTTTTATTGAATCACATAATCATAAATCTAGACAAAAATTAAAAAAAATAACAACAAAAAATAAAACAATTTTCATTTTGGATGATTTCAGGGTATGGGTCTAGGCAATAGGTGTATTCGCATTGAGAGCCCATATCTTTTATAATTTTTAACATCACCACTTGTAATTAGGTTTTTTTCAAAAGCCCAAATGTTTTCTTTTTATCCCATGCAATTTCTAGAAAAAAACGTGATCTTAATTAATTAGAGTTCAGTACAAAATGATTAAACAAACATTTATGAACAAATAGGGATATCAGGTCAAGATAAGGACAGGAAAGCTAATACGATAAGTTTAAAGCTTGTTGGCAACTTTAAGTTGTTATTGCTTCTTCAATCTTTTTGTTTCCTCTAACAATATTCAAATCTCTTTTCAAATTCTTAAGCACCGACTTTATTGACTTGCTATATAAAGATAAAGAAAATATTAAAATATATGATGGAGTTAGTGAGTCAGATACACATAAAGGAAATGGATTGCTAAATATGGCAATATAAGTGTTTCGTGAGAGCAATATTACCATATATGTTACAAGAATTATGACAATAAATATATTACAAAAATAAAAAAGATAAACAAAACATATCACGAGAAAGATGAGAATAAACATGTTACAAAAGAAATTGGATAAATAAAATTATTATGAGAGCAACGAGATTAGACATGTTGCAAGGGCGATTTGATGATGATGATGATGACAACGACGACGATAATGATGATATGTTTGAAATTGACTTTGAGATAAACAAAATCGAACAAGAGAAAATATATTTTTAAGAAAAATGTGTCGATAATCGAGTGCAGTAATTATAATTGATGAAGATGTACTCTATAAGGAAGATATTGAATGCTTTAATGCTTTTTTTGTAGATTTCATTTTTTAAGCTATGTTTGGTTGAACGTAAAATTTTTAATAAAATGAAATTGAATAGAATGGAATATAATGATTTATAATGGAATTGAATGTAAATGGATGTAATATTAGAAAATTGTTGTTTGGCAGGGATGGAAAGTTTTATAATATAATATAATATAGTGAAATGTTATTTCGATGAAGGGTTTATAATATAATATAGGATAAAATTATTTATCATTTTACATTCTATCATAAACCCCCAAATTAGAGGTTTTTCATTTTTATTATTTAGGATGAAATGAAATATAATATAAAAGCCTCCTATTTTATTCTATTATATTCCATTCCATTTCATTATAAATCTTCCTTCTAAACGATGGAATAATATTATATTCCATTCCATTAATAAAACCTTAACCAAACATGCCCTTAATGATATCAAATTCCTTGAATATGTAAATTGGCTGACACTAAAGGTCAATAACTAAGAAAATATGAAGAAAAACGATCAATATAATGATTATGGACAGTTTGATTATTCTTTATCCTTTAAATGTCTGACCCTATTGGATTTAGGATTTTATCACCGTTATTATAATTCTAGTCCTATTATAAGCTTTAGTTGATGGTAAGAAAGATTTTTAACTTAAATATCATATTGTTTTGATGTTAGCCAAGATTTTTTTTTCTAATTTTTCCTTATTGTTCTCTCTATATATCCTTTAATAAAATGGAATTTTTTATAGTATTATTCTATTTAAAGAATCCGTTAATAATTATATGCACAATGATAAATGGTTTTGACCCATATTTAGTATGTTTTGCTTGTTATTTGAGATTTTATGTTTTTATACTTATTTTATTTATAGTATGTTTTCAAGTCTAAATTACCTTTAGAGATCAAAAGGAGAAGAATTAGGGTGAAATCGTGTAATAAAAAAAGAAGAATTAGAGTTATTTTTCAGATACAAGCCTATGTGAAGATGTACACGCCTGCGTAAATAGCACATACGATCATATAAGGAATTGTGTAAGAGACTGTGAATGTGTAAACTTTCAAATATGTCGTTTTTACTCGTGTAGAGATACACGCCTATCTAAATAACATACACGACCATGTACCTTGCCTATATAAGCTACTGAGAATGTATAAAATCGTGATTTTGAAGAGTTTTTTCGATACATTATCACTCACACAATTGTGTATAATTCAAAAACCTAATTTTATAATATAAAAGGCAATTATGAATTTTTGTAAGTATTTACATTTTTAGTATCTATAGGGAATGGTATTCTCTAATGGATACCTTCGTAATAAAATTACATAAAAGTATGAGTTTATGTAAGGAAGAAAATACAGTATGAGATATTGTATGATGCAAATTGTTTCTTTTATAGCAATGTCTAGTAAAATAACTAACCTTCAATAGTTCAAAATTAAATCAATTAGTACGATTTCATATTATATATAAAATGGTAAGTCTTTGAAAGAGTTAAAGTTATTGATTTAAGGATGATATGCTTAGTTGAAGCATATATTATCCATTAAGTTTAGTACTAAATTGGATAATAAAAGGTTATGAGATATGCAAAAGGTTAGATATAATATTATAGACTTATTGAACAACTAGTTTGTCTCAATTAACACTTATAGCATAATGGTGCTCAAGATAATTAGTGAAAGTAAGATAAAATTTGAAAAGTTTAAATCTTATGATAGTGTATCCAATTGGAATTAGAGCCTTTATTTATACATTTGATATATTGTTGAAAGGCTATGAGACGTTGAGAGATTTACTTCCATGATGAATTCAAAGAGTTTGTTTTAGAGATGATTATGAATTTATCATGTCTAACAAAAGGTCGATGGGAGTATATTTGTTCTTTTTCGTGGGATTATATAGAGACATATTGCTCATAAAGAATAATAATTCTACATAAAGAGCAACAATTCTAACTTTCAATTGTTGAGAATGTAATTGTCTAAGAATAACTCTTGTTGGATATGGAAAGGTAACAACTCAATTATGAGAATTAGATCTATGGACATAGATTGGAAGTGGTTCCCCTATTCTAAGTCCAAGTACGTAGATGATGTAATAAAGAAGATTAATATTTGAGATAATAATTGTGAAGTATTAAAAATATCCATTATTCTATGTATAAGTTGATACTTAATTTTAAGGAGATAAGGATATTTACTTTAGAAGTAAATTCTGATTAAGATTTATTTTACTTAGAACAATATCATTTTAAGATTGGAAAGGTTCCAATGTAGCAATGATTGCTAATTAAGTCATAATACAATTTTCATTTAGTGGAAATGACTAATTGGATTAATAAGTTCTTTAATGAACTTGATATAGTTTCTTACATTGTTCAAGATGGTCGATTGACTTATTTTGAGTTATTCAATATTGTAATAAACTACAAGTGCACGACGTAGTTGTAGCTAGTACTAGTAAGTATAGGTCAATCCCACGAAGACTATGAAAACTAGTAATTACCCTCTCCATATTATCTAGCCTAAGGATTGATTTTATATTTTAGTTAAAGGAAATAAAACTAAATAAGTTAAAAAAGGTAACAAAATAGAACAGAGAATTCAGGAAGCACTAGAAAATTATCGATATCGAGTAATTAGTATTTACGTTTCGAATCCCTTTAAACCCTTAACAGATTGATCTTTTATTATGCAATTATTTTGTTGATGTATTGGACTGTGGAGACTCCTATAGTATGCTAATAGCTAAGCTTCAGTCTAATAACAACTAATCCTAAAGTCTGTAACCAAATTATTTAGGTTAAATCTTATAGGATTGTGTTACTGATTTATGAGTCCCTCTACTAAGCTTGATCCTAATCCGAAAGATTTATGCCATCCTATCTCTAAGATTGCAATCAATTCCTTCTAATTACGGTAGATATATTCATACTAGGATTTCTTAATCTCTACGTACGAAATCAGATTATAATATAATATTCTCTAGTTATTAGAATATAAATAAAAGGTGTAATTAGATTATAATATATCAAACAACCAATTGCATTAATAAAAAAAATCAAATCAAGTCAAAGTGTTAACAAAAGGTTCATCTTACCTAAATACTAATTGGACATTTAGTTATACTTTATTGAACATGAAATCAAACATACAATGATAGAAGAAATAAATGAACACAATGGGTTCATAATTCTAAATCTTCCTGATTGTCTTCTATCCAATGTTCTTACAGTGTAAAGGCTTGATCTTGAATTTTGATGGATCTTTCAATGATTTCATTGTGTTTCCCACTTCTTTGGACCAAAATCATACCTAGAGAACAAGTCCCTTATCTGGAAATCATCTTCTAAAGTCTCTCCCCTTCCTTATCAGCCAAAAACGTCATTTTATAACAAAATTTAGGGTTTTTAGGAGATGCATAGTCTCTTGCACTGTGCAAGAGACTTTGCATAATTAGAATTGATTGAATATCACGAAAATGCACAGTTGTGCATTCCTATATCTTCATATTTAGGTCAAGGTCTCCGCACATAAATTGTAGCTATACTTATTATCTTTGTAACGAACCCTCTTTTGCTTAAAACAAAGCCTTTTACCTAAAATTATGGGCCAAAACCCAAAGGAAGGTTAGACCGGGCCGAGATAAACTTTGTATCTCATTCTTAGCCTTTTTATCCCCCTAGAACATCACTTTTGGGTCTTGAGTTGTACATAAGAGTTATGGCCCAAGATGCTAGATTGAATTTGAGCTTTGGAATCACCTCATTTAGATCTTATAAACCTTAGATATGTCCATGTAAAACTCTAGTAGTCAGGCTGCCAATTCTTTTGTGCGTTGAACCTTCTCTTTATACTATGTTTTTAATCAAATTCTTCTCCTTTAAGTTCATGAAGGCAATTTTCACCTATAAATACACTTGAAGCATATTAAGTGTAACACCCTACTCCCGCATGACCCGAACCCGACATCGATGGTGATATCCGAGTCTGTGCCCTGTGAGGGTGGCGTGCTACATCACTTAGTCAAAACTCAGTATAGATTTTTTTTTTGGGAACATACACATATTTTATATATTATACGGAAAACAATTTACATAAATAATCGCCGGTGAGTTCAATGACCACAGGGGCCCTTTTGTAAATACTATTTTATTCAATTTGTTGACTTTACAACATGACCTATTCATTTGTACAAAAATTCAAAAAGTACAATTTTTTTTAAAAAAACTCTAATGCAGATGCGAATTGATCCCGACCTCTTTTCTCACTCATATGCGGTTGCTATACGCCCGTTGCCTAACGAGATATTCTTCTGGGTCCTGAAAAATAATTGCAAATTTTGGGTGAGTTTTGTGAACTCAGTGAGGAACCATCATTGATGGTTCACTCAATTCATGCATCACATCGTTTCACATAACATATATTCACATTGTTGCATATTTAATCACATTGCATAATTCATAAAACACTCAAGCATAAGCCAATTGTTTCATAATTCACATTTTGAATAATTGGTATCACAGAAACATAAGGCAGTTAGCCTTTCACTCAATCAAGAGATTAAAAATTTAGATGCATATGATATGCGCATGTGACACTTTTTCAATTTATTTCGGTATTGTGACCGAGCGCCTGAACTGTCCCAATATGGGCGCATTAATCGTTGAGCCTGAGGCTCTGAACTGTCCCATGTTGGCGCATTAATCGTTGAGCCTGGGGCTCTAAACTGTCCCATTATGGGTGCATTAATCGTTGAGCCTGAGACTCTGAAATACTCGAGGCCAAAATATAAACGTTGAGCTTGTAGCTCTACGTGGTTGCTCCGGTCACAACTGTCATTAATTGATCATGCATTCATGCATGGAATGCATATGTCGCAATTGAGCAATATCACATTACAATCAAACCCAAATTAACACA
>JANZLD010000002.1:43814270-43838717 GCA_026413575.1 Erythroxylum carthagenense
GTTATGAAATGAGAAATTTATGGTTTTAAAAATTAGTGAATTTCATATTAATACTTTATGATTTTTGATGCCATGTGGAGTGTTAGTGATTATTCATAGCGCACCCTTATCGTAGGGTGTGTATCGAAATGACCTACGAGCGTCCCGGTACATATCCTATAGTAAGGGGGTGCTACACTTTTCGGTCACTTTTAGTTTATTAACTTATGCATAGGCTACATGTGGTGAGCTAATAAAAAGGGAATTATCAATCAAATTAGGAAATCCAAGAAACTTTAGTAATGCCCTCTCGATAACAAATTGTCAACATAATCAGGAATGATAAAATCAGGATATAGTAATCACCATCGTTCACTCTTCTGCTTCAGCTTCTTTAATAGGTACTTCTAAATACTCCTCAAACTCTATATCCTTTGTCACCTGTTCCTTATAGCATACTTATTCAAAGTAGCCCTTCTCTTGCACTTTGATAAACTCATCCATTATGTCTATTTTCATGCGAGAGCTGCTCTCTTTCAGATGTTTCAAGTCTTTGTTCATACTAAACTCCAGTTGGTCATCACCAATCCGAAGAAGCAATTTGCCTTCATAAACATCTTTTAGTGCTTTCCTAATGTTCATAAAGGGCCGTCTAAGAATTAGTGGACAATTCTTATCCTTTTCGAAATCTAATATGATGAAATCCACAGGAATAATGAACTTGTCCACTTTTATGATAACATCATCCACCATGCCAAACCGTTTCTTTAAGGATCGATATGTAGATTGAATATGCATCAAAGTTGGCTTCATGTCACTGAGCCCTAATTTCTTAAAGATTGACAAAGGAATAAGATTTATACTTGCCTAAGTCACATAAACAATTTGCAAATTCTAAATCACCAAACACACAGGGTATTGTATAGCTTTCAAGATCTTTCAACTTTGAAGGCATGTGCTGGTGATAATAGAGCTATAGCTTTCAGTTAGTGTGATCATTGGATTCTCTTCCCAAGTTTACTTCTTGTTAATATGTCTTCAAGAAATTTTGCATACTGGAGCATATGTTCCAATGCCTTCACAAAAGATAGATTAATTTTCAGAGTTTTCAACTTTTCCATGAACTTTGTAAAATGTGCATCCAGTTTATTCTTTATTAATCACTGTAGGAATGGAATCTTAGGTTAATATGGTGGAGGGACAATGTAAGGGGGTACTCACTTATATCTATATCCTCCTTCTTTTCTTGGTCTTCTTCTATGTGGGTTTCAGATCTTTTCTCTGCTGGTTGCTCTAGTTCTTCCCCACTTATGAGTGTGATTGCTTTGAGTTGCACCCATGGGTTCACTTCAGTGCTACTCTGGAGACTCCCCACAATGCATTTTTTACTTGACTCATTTGGACCTCTAAGTTATGAATAGAGGAGGCATAGTCTTTAGTGACTTGTTCGAACTTCTCTTCTAGCCTCTCGTAAGCTTCATCCATGTTCACGAGCTTATCTAAAATTTGTCCAATTTAAAGTCAGTAGAATTAGATTTCTCTTATTGAAATCTAGGTGGCCCTTAATTGCAGAATTGAACTTCTGCCTTATTTGACCAAGAAAATTTTGGTTGGTTCTTCCACTCAAGATTATAAGTGCTAGAATAAGGATTAGTTCCTCCTTCTCGACCACATCGTGCTCCCATATAGTTGAGTTACTATGCTTAACTATTTTACATCAAGAAACAGTTATTGGTATCGTGGTTGTCTGGTCCACATAATTCACACCTACACTGAATTGCTTTAAATGGAGCTGATGAAAGTACTCTCATGTTATTGAGTTGTCGGGTTAAACTGTCAATCTTTGCCTGCATTTCTATAATAGAATCAATAATAATGGCTGCCTTCTAATCACATAAGGATGTTTGTCGTCTACTTCTATCTAACGTCTAAAGACAACTATTTCTCGCCATCTCTTCTAGCAATTCCTCTACTTCCTCAATTATTTTTCTCATTAAACATCCTCTAGATGTTGCATTAATGGTGCCCTTTGTAGATGGATTAACTCCAATGTAAAAAGTTTGCAATAGGAATTTTTTAGGTAAGTTATAGTGAGGAAATCTCCTCTGCAAATCTTTATAACATTCCCATGCTTCATACAGTGGCTCCCCATTGTTTTGTTGGAAATTTGTAATTTCCTTTATTAACCTTGTTGTCTTTGTTAGAGGGAAGTACTTGTCTAAAAATTCATGCGCCAACTGCTCCCATATTGTGATGTTTGTCAAGTTTAAGGAGTGATACCATGCTTTAGCTCTATCCCTTAGTGTGAAGAGAAAGAGTATCATCCTAACAACACCTTCCGACATTCCATGATATTGGAAAGTATCACATATTTCTAGAAACTTTACCAAATGGATGTTAGGATCCTTATTAGTTAACCTGTAAAATTGCACATTGTTTTGCAGCATGTTCAATAAAGCTGGCTTGATCTCCAATGATATTGCTTGCATCGATGGTCAAGTGATGCCTTGGTGTGCAAAGTTGAACCTTAGTCTCATGAAATCCATTAGGGTTCACTGTTGGTTTTCTTGATTCTATTCCTCTATCATTGTTCTTTCGGTCTCTTCTTGGCATCTTGATCTTTGAATTGTATGTTCTGGGTCGTGATGTCAAGAAAGGTGAAAAAGACTTGTTTTACTTATATAGTCATTTAGAACAAATATAAAAGGACATAAAAGATTAGTATTCATATTGAATGAATAAGCTATATTAATCTAATTATTTCATAGTCAAGAGTTGCAAATTTGATAAAGTGTAAAAATAAAAGTTGTTGATATACATGTCTACTTTATTTCCATAAAAGGGAAAGTTCCCATATTTTACAATTTAAAAGATATGGACAAATTTCTAAAACTAGTCTATCTAGCAAAACTGAAGTTGAGTATGCGATTGTACTTATAATTTGAATACATAAAGAGCTAATTTAGAAGTTGGTTAAAACATGACAATTGTAGGTTTAGGTTTTTAAAATTTTTTTATAAAATAGTTTAATAGATTATTAAATAAAATGAATGAAAGTCTTATGTGAGGTTGCATAGGCAAAAGACCTAAGTGAGGTAACTTAAAAAAATTTATTTAAACAAAGACTTTAATGAGGTTGCTTAGGCAAAAGACCTAAGTGAGGCGACTTAGACAAATTTTCTTAAACAAAAACTAAAGTAAGGTGATTTAGGCAAAATAACTAAGTGTTGTGGTTTAGGAAAAAGGCCTAAATGACTTGACTTAGAAAATCTTCTTAAACAAAGACCTAAGTGAGGTGACTTATGCAAAAGACATAAGAGAGGTAACTAAAGCAAAAAAATAAGGATCCCTAGGTTAAAGAGTCGATGGAAATGAATAAAAATATGTAATGAAATTGAGCTATATGTGTGGTTTATAGTAGGTATGGTATTGCTTATTCAAAGATATGATATCTCGTTAAGTGGTTATGATTGTAGTGGTTGATGAACTTGTGCATTTATGAATGTGATGATGATTGATTCAAGAATATATATCTTGCTTAAATCTTGATGTGAAATGTGTCAAATGATTTTATACCTTGATATGGATGAGGCTTGAGTTGGAGAGCATGGTTTTGAGTCAACATAGGTACTGAATTTACTACTTATTTTTGTAAATCAAAAATGGTTTCCAAAATGAAAATAAAATGTTTTCCTCACCAAACCTAATACTCACGTTTTTATTATTCTTCCTTTCTCCTAGGAAAAAGGAAAAATTATTAAGTTGACTACCCACTAGCAGCAACAATAAGGGTGAATAAGGTCTAGACAAGGATGACCAACATTGTCTAATTATTTTTGTTTTCTCACATATTTAGAACATTGTGCTTTAGATGTCAATGTAAAAATTAGGGGCATTAGTGTGGTTATGAACCTATAGACTGAAATTATTAGTATTACTATTATATTGTTACTAAGTAGGATTTGGACTTGTGTATATGATGGGATTACACTTAGATTATTATGATAAATGAATAAATCAATTATATCTATTTGGACTTAAAATATCTTGTTAATTAAATAGTGATTAGATGGATAGAATGCTTGAACAGATTAAGTCATTATGCTCATAGAGTTAGATTGGCATCCCAATGTTGGGTTAACACTACGTGGCCTACCCTGAGCCTTGTTAAGGTTATGGTGTGACAAGGAATTCTAAATCATTCACTATTTAAAGTTAGAATGGGCCTATACTTTATAAAACTACAAACTCCTTTCAAGTTTTTGAACTTCCTTATAAGTCTAGAAGATTATGAGAAACTAATTGCCAGAGGATTGAACCACCTAGTAGAAGGATTTGAATCCAATAAATTGGTAACAAGGCTAAAGCTAATAAAGGAACATATGAAGAAGCTTTATAGAGACCAATACAAGAATGATCTTGACAAAGAAGTGGGAAAAGACAAAGATGAGCTCAATACGAGAGAGAAAGACCTTTATATGGATCTATAAATGAGGAGTTGAAAGTAAAGAAAAGACCAAAAATGAACCCCTATCTCTTAATACTAAATATCTACAATTCCCTTCTAAAACAAAAGACAAGGGCTTCTTAGATAAAGGGTAAGGATTCTAATTCAACCTTCATCCACAAAAATATCCAGAACAGAAATAAAATCAACAAAATTTTAAGAATCATAAGCCACAATAGGATTCCCTAATATGAATAGGAACAATTGAAACTATGACTTTCTCTTTCTTCTAATCCACTTTAAGGATAGTTTTTTAAATTTCACAAGCTCCCTTAATATTCTCTCCAATTTCATCTCTCCCTGTTGGCCCCCGAATGTTTTTTTTAGTTAAGCATGATTTAGATAATTATGAGGTTTAGATATGTGAATTTTTGGGAATAAATTTATTTATTTATTTATTAATGTCTATGTTAGTAGAATTTATTTCATGGGTTAGTTGAAGTAAAGGTGGTAAATAAATGCATAAAGGGGTATTTTGGGTAGTTTACTTAATGTTTAAAAATACTAAGGCATTAAAGGAAGGACAAGTTGGACTTTTCTTATTCATTAAGGGTTAAATGGGAAAGGAAAGGTATAATTTTGGGCTAGAGAAGAAGAAAAACGTGAATAGGTGAAAGAAGTGTTATACGAAATTGAAGAAGTGAGAAAGAGAGGTTTCAGTGAACTTGAGAAAAGAATAGAGTTTTGGGATAGGTTTAATCTTTTCTTAGTCTTAAAGAGAGAGTTTAAGGTTACTCAAGAAGAGAAAAAGAAACAGGAAGGGAAGAGCTTTCTTTAGAGCCAATAATCTCATAAATTGGTGAAGATTCAAGGTAAGTTCGATTTTTATACTTGGGTATATGGAAGGGGTTTTGGTTCATGAAGTTTAGGAAATACATGGGCTTTAGCAATCTAGAGTCAATTTCAGTGAATGTGCTCTATGGGTTCTTAATTTTGAATTCCTATTGAATGGGAATTTGATCATTTATGAAGGAAATCAAGGAGGAGATCAAGAGAGGCAAAAGCAACAAGAGGAAAGACATCCTTAAGCAAATTTCATAAGCAAGGAAATTAAGATGGGTTTCATGTTTATGATTGGATAATGAGCCATTATGTTTTCTTTTTAATCAAGAAAATAAAATGATTTTTCATTTCTTTATAATTGTGGCATTTTGCTATTTTTGAATGATTTGAGAAATTGAAAAACGCTTGAAATTTGAATTTGGTTGATTACTTATGAAAAGATGATGGAAGTGCACATGAAATATTTCATGTTCATGAAAGACATATTTTGAAAATGTGCCATTTGGGCAACATGTTTACAAGTTATGAAATGCATGTTAAGTGGGTTTGGTTAGGTCCCTTAAGTATGTCAAATGCACTTTAACTAAAGGCTTCTCCCACCTGCCCGCTAGTGGCACAGAGCTCCTTTTTGGACTCCCATAAGTTCACGATTATGCAAAACCATTTTGTAGGATTGCGATAGTCCGTTCTGTTCACGACTACACATGACTCTTACGAAAAATGTGTACTACATTCTATTTTTGGACCTGCTCAAACCATTTTGATATGTTTATGTGTTCATGGTATGTTGACAAGATTGATGCATACATGTTTTGTTATTGTGAATTTGGTTGAAAACTTTAAGAACCATGTGTTTTACGATTCAATAAGAGTTTTTCTATGTTAATGAATATTTTAAATGGTTTTGTTTGTTATTTGTTATAAACTTGTTACCCACGAACTTTAAGTTCATCCCCCATTCCTTCCCATCTCCAAGTGACGAGCAAGAGATCGAGTGAAAGAGAATCAAGGCATCACTCCAAAATTTGCATCTTTTTGTGTTTTAAGCTAGATTTATAACCACAAGACTTTAGTTGCATTTTGAGCAAATTACTATTCATGTATTTTTTTTGTAATGTGGCATTTTGAGATATTGATGTATTGTGGCTGAAAATGCCTACTAAAGCTTTGTAAAAACTCTTATATTTTGATGTTAATGAAGTATGTTTGTATTTTGCCGATGATATGTCAAATTTGTTCATTGCATTTTTCAAGATTTCCATAAGGGGGAGAATTTGTGTTCTGGCTTCGAGGAAAATATTGTATTGATTTAGGCTGAATTGGATAAAGTTGTCTTCTTGAAAGTTGTAGATTATTTTTTCAGCTTTTCAATGATATATAGTATGAAATTTTTGGACATTAGAATTGAAAGATATGATTATTAGAAGTTGGTGCTGTTGCATAGGATGGACTTTCAGGATAGCTATTTTGTTTTGAAAATTTGACCCTTATAGAGGTAGAAATTGTTTTTAAGTTCTCTATATAAGTTATAGATCTTTCTTTTAGCTTTTCATTGATATAAAGTTTGTAAATTTGGAGTTCGGGATCAAAAGTTATGGAAACTTGAAGTTGAGTTTGTGATTCAGGCTTAAGAGTGGATGTCGCTATCGTGCTTTTGCACGACAGTGACTTTGGGGGTTCAAAGGTGAAGGTCGCTGTCGTGCTTTTGCACGATAGAGACATTGGGCTTTTAAGAATAAAGCATGATAGCGACTTTGAAGTTTTAGGAGGCTGATGAACATCCGATAGTGTTTTAGCTATAACTTCTTCTTTAGACCTCCAAATGACCTAATTTTTAAAGCATTGGATTTCTAACACATTTCTCTATCTCTCCACAAAAATTTGTAGCTTTTAGTATTAATTTGAAAAATATTGATTGAACCAAAATAAGGGTATCAATTGGAAGAGCATGAACTGGACATTTTACTGAACATGATTCAGTATTTTGAGGATATCTTGATTTTTAGAGCTTAAATTGAGACGATTCTAATTTCTAAATAAAATAGACACATAGAGCTACAAATCCTATGAATATAGTGAATTTTGATTAGGCCCCTAAGAATTTCAATTTCTAGAGTGAAGTTGGGTATAGTGTACTATTTCAGTACAATAGCAATCTGAAAATGTTTGGGCTATAACTTTCAAATTTTTGCTCCAAATTAAATGATTTTGGTGTCTTTAGAAACTTAATTCAAATAGGGAACAAATGTTCTGAGGAAGTCTTATTGACATTCCTTTTTGAGGTTTCTTAAAATCGGTTCAGAAGTAGGTGAAATGAGTTCGTTTTTGAGGTTTGACTGGTGTGGGCATGCCACCCTTGTGGGATGTGTATCCAGATGTCACGTAGGATGTCGGGCACGTGACTCGCAAGGGCGGGGTCCCAACACTCCCTCCTTAAACTAAACACAGATTAAACCTCTTACACATTGAGTAATAAATAAAGACATAAAGGATGCCCTCTTTAGTCTTGATCCAGATAAGACGCAAAGTTTAATGGATTTAATGCACTCTTATCCTAAAAATCTTGGGACCTATTTAAACCACATGTTACCAAACTTGTCAAGAAATTCTTCACTTAAGGAAAATTACTCAAAAAGCTTAGTAAAACCTTCCTTTGTCTAATCCCAAAATCATCATATTATTTACAAAGTTATTTCCAAAATACTAGTCTTGAGACTAAAACCAATAATGAAAGGGCTTATTAATATCTCATAACATGTTTTTTTTTTACAAGTAGAAGCATAGGAGACAATCTACTTCTAGCTTAGGAAATCCTCAAGTACTACCATTCTAAAATATTCATATGAATTGGAGTGATATATCAACTATGGAGAGAGAGAAACTATAGAAAATATTGCAATAATAAATAAGAGGTAAGGGAGCTTAATAACTCCATCTATTTCTAGTCAAGAGAAGTAATCGCAGCTAAAAAATTGCATATGAACTATAGTCCCACATACAAGGTGGATTGGAAATTTATTTAATCCAACAGAGGGAACGAACCAATCAAAACATGGAAGTGCCTCAATTAAACCCTCAAAATTAGGATAAACACAATTTTGAATTAGTAAAACATGCATCAATCCATTCCAAGGCAACTCATAAATGGTAGATAAAGAAGTAGAAGAAATTAGAAGTGTGTAATCTATATACCAAATCTAACTATATTGAAGGAAAGGAACAAGAAAGCACAGAGATCTAAATAAGAACAAGATTGTACTCACATGAAGACATCAGATAATCACTCTTAAACAAACTAGTTAGGCTCCCCTCACTAAAATTATCAAGGAAGCTTTGAGAACACTAACTTAGAATGAAGAAAGCCAAAGATAGATATAAGGAATAGTTGACAAATTGGACCAAGTAAGGATACTTGTCCTTAAATGAAAAACAACAGGTTTAAAGGCAACTATATTAGATCTTTCTTTTGTAAAACCTTTTGAACAAAGCCCTTGTAAAGCAATTTTATTCCTTAATTGGAAATACAAAATTTTAGTTTTCCAAAAAAAAAGTTACTCCACATGTTCAAAATTGGTGATATATGCTAACTTCATGCAAATTTAGGGTCACTTAAACAAAAGATAAACTTTAAGGTGTTAAATGCTCCTATGTGTAAATTTAAGTCGACCTTTTTGTTAAATATGATTATAAATTTCAATAAAAATAATAATACGGACATATGATAAATAAATAAAATAAAAAGTTGTATGATTTTTAGAGTTGCCAAATTATTGGGATCCAAGTTTGACTTTTTTTTTTTTAATAGGTCTAAATCTGGCCAAAACCTTAGTTAGACTCCAAGCAAAATAAAAAGCTTGGAATCTAACCCAAAAATCAAGGTTGATTGGGATTCAACCCAAAACGTTGAAGTCAAGCCGAAAACAAACTTGGTCGCAATCAACCTAATTTTAAAATATTCAATATAAGGTCTTGAATTATGATTTAATAGAATTAACACATAAGCAACTCTCATCATATTAAATTGAGGGGGCATTATGTTGATTAAAATTTTCAAGAAAATAAGATTATAAGTTTGAAAGTTTTAGACTATGGATCCAAGATTGTGAACGCTATATCTAACGTGGACTCACTTCTACAACCCCACAACTAAATCATTTGGTAGCAACTAATTTCGTCACACGGTTCAAAAGAAAGTATAATAAAACTTGGAATAGAGAGAGCACAAAAGCGTTTAAGGTTAGGACTTTGATACATTTAGTTAGATCATTTAAAATATTGTAATGAACTTTTTATTATTTTTATATGAGCTTCAATATTTGTAAGGCTTAAGCCGATTTGGATAAAGTTTTAACATATTGTACCGAATGTGAGTACCACTATGGATTATTTCACTAATCTTATTTTATTTAGTCGCGTACAAAATTGAATTGTAATACATCACATTAAAATATGTACACTGGCTATATGATCACTCCACATTAACCCATTTTGCCATCCCATTACACATCCTCTTCAATCCCATTGCATGTGCATCTTCAGTTCTATTCATCCTAAATATCAACTTTCTTTCACCTTTCAACGTGGAGACCAACTCTTTTAAGTTAAAATAATTGTTTTCTACACATCGGAAAATTTGAACTCGAATGCAAAAAGTATCAAAGTCTCCCTCACTAAAGTTAAAATATCCAACCTTAAAAGTAAAATTGATCTTGCAGTCATGCTGGAAAGATCCAGTACACTGTTGTGTCAGTGATATGCCATCTGAAATTAGCTAACCAAGAAGCAGTAACGCCACCCAACCATGACAATTCAACCTTCAATTGAACTGCAATGGCATAATAGAGCTCAAGTTAGCAATTTTTAGGCAGAGGTATTTAAAACTTTGGAAAACCAGAGTGACTCATTTTCACTTGGTTCCTAAAATAAGACAAGATCCAAACAACCACGAAAAAAATTACAATTTGAATCAAGAATCCAACAGAAATTTCAAACGTAATATTTGACGGAAGGCTTTAAAATTAGGGATGTTAATTTTTGCTCGGCCTGGCCCAATTTTGGCCCGGTTTGACCGGGGCCATGAGTCGAGCACAGACCAGCTTAGCCAAGCCCATGGCCTGACTGTTACTTCAAAAATATGTCGTTTTGTCAAAAAACGACGTCGTTTTATAAGGTGGGTTGGGTTGGGCCGGGATAGGCAGGGCCACAAGCTGTCGGGCCGGGCACAGGCCTCTCATTGACATTCCTATTTAAAATGTTTTTAATTTTGCTATTAAAGTAGCTGAGTAACACAGATAACCTATTAACTGATATGCACAAAGGTACCTGGGATTGTTTACATGAATGGTGGAGTGGCTGTCTACAAAAATTGAGGCCCTGTCACTGGTGCTGGTAAAAATGAGGCGCAACATCTGTCAGCCAAGACGGATCGATAGTCATGACATTACGCATATACTGCCTGTCTGTTAAGACAATTGAGTGGTAGATAATCCACTTCGGATTAACTCTGATAAAGAAGAGAAAAGATTGTCAGACATAATAGAGTATCTGCATATCAGTCAACACAACAAAACAGATTCTCACAATACTTGAGCTAAAATTGGAAGTCCAGTTTACTTACCTAAATAATACAGAAGATGGATGAATGTGGACTTCTTGAGAACCTCTAATGGTCTTGTACATGCCATTATGACTATAAACCTAATGACATGACAAAAATTACAATTGCATCAGCAAATTAGTGAGTGGAAAAACTTTGGGCACTATTGCTTCAAATAGTTGAAGGCTCGTCTAAAGGGGAAGACAAAATTGTCCAGGATACAGAGTGAGAATTCCCATCATGACAATACTCACATCTAAACGACAAGCATTTGCAAAAAATCCAGCAGTAACAGCCTTTCTTACTACCTGCAAAGAGATTAGAAAGGACAAAGTGGTGCAGGAGGAAAGGAGAAGAAGAAGAAGAAGAACAAAAACAATCTGCATTAGCAACTCAGTATATGATTCATTCAGTTAACTATGTAAAAGCATTCTGCATAAAAGGATCATAAGGTACAATCAATGACTAATGAGCAGTTCAGAAAACAAAATCCATGACAGAACATTTTTCATTTTGCTAGTGCTGTAAATCATCATTTTAATACTCCTGCATCCCTTCATCTGCATTAGTGCTCAGCGTTGTAAAAAAAGATGACATGCTAAAATTAATCAATAATGAAATATCAGGCCCACTATCAAAAGTCTCATTTCTGTCAAAACTGTAGTTAGACTAAACTACAATCCACCATTATATAAATTTTTAATTTGCACAAGTAGGAGAACCTATGATTCAATGATACAATTGACAATTGAAGATGGCAAAAGAATACAAGACTTACTTTGCTATGGATAATCTTAACTAGTTTTTTCCCCTTCCCCTCTAGTATTGGAAACTCTTACCTCGGTATCTCTTTCACAAGACTTCAATGTTATGCCTAATCTGAGTGCTATTCTTCTTAGTTGTTCTCTAATTTCAACAGCTTTCTTCTGCAAAACAAGTAAACTGGAATGAGTGTCTTGTGAAATGAATGTCTTAGTTAAAAGATCTTATTCAAATTTGAGGTGGTTTACAGCTATGAAAATTTGATTACGCACCATGGCATGATAATTCACAAAGTTCTTATGGCACCATTGTGAAGATTTACCAGATTCAAGAAAACCTTGGTAAACGTTGAGGAATGTGACATGATCTCCCTGAACAAGATCAAGAAATTAAACCCGTATACAAAAGGATTATGACAGAGGAACATACATTCTCTTTCTGATGAATAAATAAATAAAGCCATCATACATCAAGTATATGGTGCAAACTGTAAGATAATTTGAGGGGATCATGAAAGTTAAATTTCAAGAATAATAATGATCTTTCTGCTTCACATGAACTTGCTTACGAGCCAAGCAAAGAAATTTATAGAATTGTATGCTGTCCTCCATTAAATAGAAAATGGGAAAAAATACGAAGAATTGGCAGCTTAAGAGCAGATGAAGCAAAAGATGTCCAGTTTTCCTTAGTTGTTGAAAAGGCTGCCCAAAAGCATTATATAAGGCATAAACAGTAAAACTTACACCAGATATAGAGACAACAACTAGGATCTTGGTAAAATTAAATGGTTGAATAATTGAAAAATGAGATCAGTCACGAGAACACATAGAAAGCTGTAGCTAAGAAGTAAGACGATGAGTTTTGTAAAATCTTATTCAGTAAAAAGAGCAGTTGCCCTGTAGGACCAAAAATTGTCTAAACAATGGTCAAATATCTAATCAATAAATAGAGACATTTTTAATGTGATCTCCCAAATTTGATCGAGCAAGTCCAGTACCTCTGCTGCCGCAAATCTCATCTTGGCTTCATCTAGCTCCTTATATGCTCCTCTACTAGAAACCCAGATGGACTGCAAAAGGATATTTCAGTTAATAATTCTATTGCTAAGGGGTATCTTCTTTATATCATAATAGTGTTAATGGTAATTCCCCATACATTCCATTTTAATCACCAAACTGGAGGCAAAAGGTATTTAATCAAAGTGAAAAAGGATACCTGAAGGGAGAGAATAGCAGCAATTGTGATGATTTCCTCAGAACAACCAAGTTGGTTTGAAGATAATATCATTTTGGAGATCATTGGCTCCTGTGAAAAATCTAATTTTAGAAATTGACTCAGATTCTCATTAGAAAATATCAAGTTGTATATTAGTTGTTTAACTTTTTAGGTAACTCAATTTCTTACTATCCCAAAGATTGTAGTCAAGTACTGACTTGTCCAATATACAAATTCTTACTCCCAAGGCTGCTCTTTGGAGTTTTTTCTCCAGGGGAGGGGGCAGACAAGAGGGAGGGCAAGAAAATAGTCCGAGAAGAGATGCTAATTTATGATGTTAAACTGCCTGGGATTCCCTACTTACTGTCCTACTTATGCATGCAATCAAAGCAGTCACTCATTAGAACACGTGTCAGAAAAAAAAAGAAAATAATCTTAAGATCCTCAACAAGTAACAGTGTGCAACCACATCAACAAAAATAGGCAGCATCAAGAAGGCCAAATCAAATACTCAGCAAGTAGCATACCAATGGAATTTCTGCAACTTGAAAACCAACTGGTGATGTAAGTTTAGCATCATCATCAAGGACCCCTAGTGAATAAAGAACTTCAAGTGCCCGAATCATTGTTTCTGGAGCTGGAGAGGCTAGCCAATCAAAGCCCAAGATATTGTCTATGCCCAAGGCTTTTATCTGAGATTCAGAGACCAGATATAATGTAAAACTCTAAAAGCAACAAAGCTATATTTTATTCACTAAAGTCAAAGATTCCAACTAAATGGTCATGTTCTTTTAATAAAGTTTGGCAACTAGAAACGTTAGAAATGCAGACCTGAATGACACAGGAAACAAGACTTGATCTTTGAATTTCTGGTATTCCCTCCGCAGACATTTCGTTAATAAAATGCTCTTCTGTATATAATCTGGTTGTAGGGATCAAAATGTTTCACGTTATATATAGAATGGAGACACCTTGCAACAATCAATTTTTCAGGAGATAACAATGAGCACTCAACTCTTGTTAACCAAACATCAAAATCAATTCCACAAGTTCAAGAAGGATGTTTGTAATTTGACAAAAGCAACAACCAGAATGCATGAAGAAACCATTCCAGGATAACTTTTCATGAAGATGATAAAAATCCATGAGATAACTTGAGCATATCCGGTAGGCTACTAGGCTCACATAGCTGGTCGTAGGACATGAAGAGAACGAAATTTTTTCAAGAAGTTGATATTAGGGGTTAGGTCTCATCTTAAATGCAGGCAGCTAAGAGGAGGCTAATGTATTACAAAATTGTAGAAGAAATCTAACCTTTGTTAAGCCCACAAAGAATTGCCTTTTTGGACAACTTAATTTTCACTAGGTTAGTCAGTATGCATTACAAGTACAACTGAACTGCAAACCGCTATTGCAATTCCATCATTCAAATGGACCCTTATTGATTTGGTAGTCTACCTTTATAAGCTTAGTGCCCTAAAATTTCTCATATAGGTCACTCCATAAAAAGAAGTGTACAAAGTTTTTATATTGAGTACCTATCAGTGGTATTCTATGAGTCATGTCTAATGCGCATTTGGATTGTATACAAAGGCCTCCATTTTTTAATTCCGTTTCGGGTTTGTGTGATGACCAACTAGTCAAGACCAGAATTGAAAGAAGAGTTTTTAAGCTGGTATAAGGTAAAAATAAGACCCTGATAATGATTTGCAATTTACAAGTTTGATGGTACTTGACATAATTCTTAAAACAAAATCAATGTCAATTCACCTACACTCCTTGGTGGTAAAATAAAACAAGAGACATGACTATCATGGTCCTATGGAGAAGTGTTCTAATGCTTAGCTTCTAGCTCTATAAGTTATCGAAGCTCCTACTTAATATACCAAACAAATAAGAGCAATGAGAAACTATTATGCAAAACATCATTTTGCGGTTAGAAACCTGTAACACTTTCCTGGTCGGACTCTTCCAGCCCTACCAGCCCTTTGTCTTGCAGATGCCTTCGATATCGGTGCCACTACCAGGTTTTCAATATCTGATATCTATACCCACCATAAATAAAATCAGAAGACTGACTAATTAAGAGAAGCAGAAACATCTCAGCTCACTACAATTACCAGCCAGAAGCAATAAATAAAAAGGTGTTACTAGTAAATGAAGCAGCAAAACCAAGACATTAAAGAGGCCCGGTTAGTTACAAAAAGTTTGGGACCAATAGATTGGCTCCACTCCTGATTCCCAAAACTTATGCAGATTTAATGGCTTATACAACAAAAGGAAACTTTTGAAAAGAAACGATTAAAGAGAAAAGGATAAGAAAAAAAAAAAAGAAAAGGTTGAAGGCAACACCTAAATAGTTATTACAAACTATACAATTTTGATTTAGTCCACGTTGAACTCAAAAATAAATAAATAAACATCCAGATAAACACCACAAGTCTAGTACTTCATCATAAATATTTCTGTACACGAACAAGAACATGCAGATACACACCATAACATTTAACTGGACGTGAAATACAAAAATTGAAACTTAGTTTTAGCTACGAGAAAACTCATAATACATTGCAGATGTTTATTACCAAGTTCAAAGGTCCAATTATAGAAATAAAAGAAAATCTCATATTCAACAAGCCAGTCAGCACTAGCAGTAGAAAGACTTAAGCCCAGTTCAAAAAAAATTTGCGATCGAATCAAGTTTTGTAACTTGATTTGGGCACCAAAATATCCCCATATATATATATATATATAGACATACATATAGTTTCAGACTGGGTTCAGGACTGACTTTTGAGATATGCTCAAAGTATGAGAAGTCTCTGGATCACACCCACTTATACAATTCCTATTGGGCCCCAGACCACAAATTTTTTTAACAGGCCTTAAGGTGGCCTGGCCATTGCCTTCCCTAACCAGCACTTTATCACTATTTTAAACCCAAATTAATAGTATCAAAAATACCGGATTGTAGAATCGCTGCTTTGAAAACCCACTATCCACAACATAGACAATACCCTGCAGAATTCAGCGGACCAACAATGCTAAAGCAGAGTAAGAAAGGAAATAAGTTTATGAGGATTTTTCAGATTACTGTTTAAACATACATATATTACCTCCAAGGTCAATGAAGTTTCAGCTATGTTGGTCGATATTATTACTTTTCTCTTCCCTCTAGGAGTGGGAGAAAACACAAGATCCTGGAAAGAAAGTAGCAGGGCATGGAGAACACTAGACACCAGAATACTAAGTCTACAATATATCCTGCTAACACAGTAAGAAACCACACGACACATGACAAACCTGTTCAGCACGCGGGAGGCCAGAGTACAAAGGGAAAACAATCAGTCCTGAGAATTGGTAATTTGTCAGTGTTGTCCTTGGATAACATCAAGAAGAAACTCAAGTAGTCAGTAAGGCATCCTCATACATGCAGAATATCAGTGGTTTGGTAATTCTGATCATTTTACATAATTGAATCACATAGAGCAAAAGCAAAAAGACAGAAGCTTATGCTCAGACACATTTCCTATTATTACAAACATCTATCTTCGTTGTTTACATACATAATACTACAAATGCTTTAACACCACATATTAAAAAGAAAACATGTGTTAGGTTCACATAAAGACACAGGTGCAACTAAAAACTTTGACAATATATAATACTTGAAGAAGTAACTAAAATAAGATCAATAAACCAATCATGCTAACAGCTGAATGCAAATTAATGCCTTTGTACCAGAAGATTTGTTCCCATTTGCTTGAGCCTCCTCAGTAAGTAAACTAACTGCAACACCGATATCATCTTCACCAGTTAGAAATACCAGAATATCACCCGCTGGCTCCTAAATTATTATACAAAAGTTATCAGTAAAGCATATTGTTCCATTAGAAGGAAAAACATATTGCTACATCAAGGTTTTAAATTGCAGACTACAGGTAATATTCCAGTTAAAGCTAATTGCAACAATTGCGAATGATGCGGGTGCAATTGCAGCCAATTCACTGTGACGATGCGGACGGCAACCGCAATAATGTGGTCACAAACTGCAACTTAAAATCATGCTGCACTGGTACTAGGAGAAATTTTAATAAATATCAAAGGCTGTATTTTTTCAAAAGCCAGACCAAAAAAATAGAATATTTCATTTTGTGTAATAGATGTTGATTGAAAACAGACAGGAGCTATAAGTATAAAGTTGGGAAATTAAAATATCTGGCTTACAATTCTTGCAGACACTTAATCCAGAAGCACTTTAGTACTCAAATAAGAGCCATAGTGGAATTACAAACGTGATATGTTTTCCCAACATAAAGATATATACTTTTCACCTGATTAACAACTTGTGTATGTTGAGTATTACACAGTCAACATAACAGCAATTGTATTTTAGTGGATGAATGGAAGGTAGGTAGCTTCAAAATTTTAATATTGAGTTCACTTTGACCTTTCACTAGACATTTAAATACTATTGACTAATATAGCAGAATGCATGACTCATAATTACCATCTGATCCAGCTAATACAGCTATATATGGTCAGAGGAACTGTGTGCTTAGCTCTACATCAGCAAAAACATTGAATTCTTAAACAACTACTTAACCTTCAACTATATGCATGCATCTGAGGTTTAGTATGCTGGTTCATGAGATTTTTAACATTTCATATTACAAATTATAAGCTATCCCTGATATACTCCAAAAAAATATTCAGCATTTTAACATTTTGTGCCTAACAAATGCTTCGCTTTGATTTTCTATGCACAAGAGTATTGATGTCTGGAAAGTTGAGAGACGATGAAAGCACGGATATGGGACTAGTTTTGAAATTGTCCCATACTAAAGTTCATTTGAGATTTTGGTAGATCCTTAAAAGACTTCTGTAAAGTTTATCTATATATGTGAGGTTGCACCAGTTTCCAGTCATCTGCTTTTGTATTGACTTCCTGTTTAGGTTTCAACTTTCAAGTGTTTACATAAAAGAGAACTTTGAAAAAGGCTAGATATTGTTTATCTATGTATCATGTCGCATTTATGCACTAGAAGTGTATTTTGGTGGATGTTGAGTATCTTGAGTGACAACAATGGAAATTCTGAGAAAGCAAAAGTAAAAGCTTCAGCATCATTTAAGTAAGAATACCTGATCATTTATTGCCAATACTGCTGAAACAGCAGCTTGAACATAGTCTGCAACAGCCTCCACAACATAATGAATCTGCACATTAAATCCTCTACCCTGAAAGGGATATAAATACAATAAAATCTTGGTCAGGTCAGATCTACTCCAAATACTCAAAAAGCTTATAAACTGAATGGATTTTTCATCAATATCATGATATATACAACTTATTGCTAGTACAAATACCTCAACTGACAGAATTGCAGGCTCCTTACTTGGACCAGATTCAAGTGTTTCCACTCTTTGACGCCCTTTACTGGTTCAAAAGAAACACAATTAAAAGTTGATTAATTCCTGTAATTGCAGTCTTTTATTTTACCTTCATAGGAAGGGGAGAAACCATCATACAAATGGAGATGGTGCAAGCAGCATGCAGTAGTCATCACCACTATCATGACATACATGTGACATGTTGAATGCAACATAACAATAAGTTTGCAATAGTTTCACAAAAATTAATCTCCTTATTGTGTCAAATATTAATTTTTTTTTAGTAAGATTGGAAATGGGCCGGGCTGGGCCGGGCTTGGGCCAACAAAATACCTAATTGAGCCCAAACTCTACTAGAAGCCAGATCAGGCCCAGCCCAAGTTCAATTACTTTCTTTTTCAATCTGAATTTTGGAAACGATGTTTTTTTCACTTGATACATCCGATTTCGGACAAGGTTCAAGCTTGGGCTGAAAATTTGAAAAACAAATCAAGCCCGGTCTAAAACCAAGTTAGTTTGGGTCAAGCCAATTGACTTCAGGCCAGCAGAGCCAAGCTTCACTCAAGCACAGATGCCATCCCTGGCTTAGAGGTGATAGTTTTGACTAAAGAACAAGACAAACACATTTTCTTAAATTTTGGATGAGTATCGCAATTACTTAAGGGTTGACTGCCTGACAACAAAATTAAAGATAAGCATTTTCCACCACAAAAATGGAGAGCATAGACAAAATTAAAGATAAGAATTTTCCACTACAAAAATGGATAGCATAGCAACAAGTAAGAGTTGTCACTCTTCAAATGCTCACAAAAGTACCGGTCCAGGAAGAAAGCAGCCATAGATTTTGCTTCAATTGTAGCAGATGAGATGATCAAGCGTAGTTCAGGTCGACGCCGCTGGATCTAGAATTCAAGAAACAGTAATGTCCTGATTATGAGTGTATTTAATTACTTCAATAGTACTTAGACAATGTTAAAACAGAAAATATACCTTTTTCAAGAGACCTAGCACTACATCAGTTGAAATGGATCTTTCATGAGCTTCATCCACCATTATGACACTGTAACACCATATGCAGAAAAGAAATTTATATAAATAAACAGTAAACCAATAACATAAGAGAAATAGATATATAGATAGATGCTCCTAGCAAGAGATGATCATATTGAAGACTTCTTGCTATGCAATGTAGTCTGCTTTTCATAGTCAATAGTATGTGATATGTATGCATTTATCCACAATATGGATCTATTCCAATAGAAATAATCTGCCTCTTATCCTTTTAGGTAGGGGGTGTTCAAAACGAATTTAATAACGAAAGAAACAAAGGCTAACAAAAGAAAAAGAAAATTTGCAGCTTTCTACTGAAGTTTCAAAGATAGAAAAAAATTGTAAATTTGAAAAACAAGAAGCAATATGAAAATGGTTGGAATAATAACTTATACCTATACTTGGTCAAAAGTGGATCTTCCATCATTTCTCTAATCAAGACACCATCAGTAAGAAATTTTATCTTGGTCACATCCTGTACTGCCAACAGAAGATATTGAGCATTATTCAACAAAGAAGAGGGAAAAAGAAAAAAAAGAAAGTGTTCAACATCCATAACAAAGAGTACAATAGGTAAAATTGTAAAGATGCTCTATGGTGAAATTTTATCTTAGTCACATCTGTACTATCAGCATAAGAAAACTATAAGCATCATTCATCAAAGAGAGGGAAAACGAAAAGAAAAAAGTTCTCCATTCATAGAAAAAGAGCACAAGTATAGATAAAACTGCAAAGATGCCCTATGGTAAAAGGATAAAATTGAGAATTGAAGTCAAATGAAAGTGAAGCTCCTAAAGGAACTTAATCAGTCTCACTGAAGTGGTAAGATCCTCAAATCGGATTGTGTAGCCAACATCCTCTCCAAGCCTGACTCCCAACTCCTCAGCCACCCTTGAAGCAACAGCCTGAATGATCATGCCAGCAAATGCATTTTTAACAAACGCATTATCATCAAGCAGAAGGGTATATGAACAACAGCCGATTCACAAACATAAAATGCTGATAAAATTGACATGTTATCTATGCGCCTAAATTTAATCTTTTGAACTAGAAGAGAAGCCGTAACCATCATTCAAATGTTAGTTTCAAAGAGCAACTTGAAACAAAGGAAGTAGATCAAATTTGAGGTGGATAACATCCAGAAGTACAACAACGTTGCTTGAGAACTCAAAGCAAACAGAAAGCACACTGAGAGACGTGTAATGACTACAGCACCTGGACAGCAAGTCGCCTAGGTTGGGTGCAAGCAATGACACGTCCACCCTCGGCCCAACCAGCTTCCTTAAGAAACTGCACAAGAATCACAGCAGATAGCAATCGACTTTTCAATGCCTCAGAAAGAATTTCCTACTCATATCCTAAGCTTAACAGAACGCGTACCTGAGGAATCTGAGTAGTTTTGCCGCTACCAGTCTCGCCAACGATAATGGTAGTGGCGTGAGTCTCCACCAGATACAGAATCGCATTCCTGTACTTGTAAATTGGTAATCTCTGTCTCTGTTTGTCTATGTTCGCATAACCAAACCTGTCATATGTATATATGTAAATGCAATCGCAAAAGCTCATGCGAGTTTTTAAATACAGTGACAGAAATGTGAGAGCAATTAATTACCGAGAGGTAGAGGCAGAGGACAGAGCTGCGGAGACGAATACGACGCCGCCGTCTTCGTCTTCCAGAATGCGTGGCTTATCGGCTCCGGGTTTCCAGAACTGAGCCATGCTCTGCAACACTGGAAGTGGGTTACAGGCAATTGACTAATAAATTCTATTTTAAGGTCGGAAATTAACTTCCATTAGATTATTTAATTTTATTCCAGATAATATCTTTTGTCTTAAAAAATTGGAGTTTAACTGAATAAAAAATTAATTAATTAATTTTAATTTTAAAATATAATAATTAAAATAACTGATTTTTAAAAAAAAAGTCACACGATTAAAAAGATCGAATTAGCTCAATTTTTAATTATTAATTAAAAAATATTTTCTTAATTTTTGTATTTTGAATATTCTTTACAAAGGTGTTTTTAACGTGACATTTTGAAATGTCAATTTCGGCCTAACTCATTTAATTTTGCTTAGCCCGATCCAATTGTAGCCTAAGTTGACCAAATTATAGGTCAAAATTGTTTGCCTTAACTGAAACATAAGTTAAGGTTGGGCTAAGCATGAGCTAGCTCAACCCAACTCGAAGCCCGACCAAAATTATAAAGACAATGTTATTTTTTATTTTTAATAAAAATATTAAGGATAGGCTGAGCCGAGACATGAATCGCCTTCCTGACCTGACCTATAGACATCTTTAATACCATTAACTTAGTTTGAGGTGGCCTAACTCTTAAGAAACAGTTAAAATTAATTCGTGTCATAATTAAGTTCTAGCTAATCCAAATTGCTCAATTTATCAATAATTAATTTTTTCGCCTTATTTTCTAAAATGACATTATTTTAATGATAACTTTGTTAAAATTAAATAACAAAGTTACATTGTTTTTAGAAATTACACCAAATAATGTCATTATAGTCTAGACATTCGAGCCATTAGAATCATACTTAGCATTGAGAGGTCAATTCAAACTTAACATGTTTGCTTCTGGCATATTTGTTTGTATATTTGTAAACAAATAACTTTTGGCAATAATTAGGATAAAAGAAGTGAATAATTAAAGATTCATTTTATTTTTAAAAATTATACTACATTTTAAAAAATTCTCCAATGTAATAACACGAAAAAATACATCTTTTATTAGTTTTTTTTAAATAACACATATCATATGTCATTTTTGTTATAAAATTTGATCAAAAAACTAAAACTACGGGTGTATCCAATTTTACATATCATTACTAATATTAAATAGTATAAAAAGATTTAACAAATAATATTAATTCATTTTATTAAGAATTATAAGTATTAATTTATAATTTATCAATAATTAATAATTTATTTATTGGTTGTATACGTAAATAAAGTAATGATGTAGATTGAAATTAGAATATGCTTATTGGGTTGATTTTAGATATGTAAGCCTACAAAACAAGTACTTAAAGATCATGATTTTTTAATAAAAAAAAATCTTCTTATATAATGGCAAGCTCCAAGTATTACACATATTAGTGAACAACAAGAGACTGTGATAACCAAATAAGACCATAATTACACAGGCATTAGATAGCCTTTGCTTAGTGCCCAAAGCTGCCTACTTTGCGAGAATCAGGGAGAGTTATTGATTACACACAGTTTTCCCTTTGTGTTTTATAAAGAGGTTATTTTTGTAACTTAAACCTATAACTTTCTAATCGTAAAGGAGCAACCTTACCTATTGCTTCAAGGCATTAGCCAAAATTTTAAAAAGCCATTAATGCACCAAACCTTAGAAATTCCTAGTTCTTTCTTTCGATTCCCTTTTCTATTTTTAACCTAACTCCCCTTTCTTTGCAAGTCAGACCATAATCTTCATTACAAATGGGGTGTGTTTGGCCCTTGATCTAGACTTTGCATTGGATCCTTGATGATGATTATTAGCATGATGGTGGTTTTACTTTCTTTACAGTCACTTTATTGGATTACTTAGAGGCTATCAAGTATCTAGAACTTCCTTGCATTTGTTGATTTTGCATGACAACTAGGTTTTACTCTCTAATCCATTATATTATTTATTTGATGATGGTATTTTGATTATTGTCCTTTCCTTATAGACCTCCATCTTTTGTATATATAGGATCCTAAGCGTGTAGTAATTAGGAATTGAACATCATTACTCATGCTCCTCTACTCGACCAACTAGTTGATCACTTCCAAGAAGTTAGTATGTTAGACATTTAAAGGTAATTGGTTCAATTTCCTTCTCCATATTTGTATTGAGAAATGGCATTCAAAAAATAAATACCTATGAGATTTTAAGTCTATCTTACAAAGAGGACATTGATTAGCTAGGTTGAGATAATTGAGCATATCTTCAATGTTCTATCTTTAATTCTATGCTAACTATAAATAGGAAGGAAATCTTAGGATCTAACAGTCTATTCCATATTAGTTTGGCACGTCTAAGTTGAACCCATGCTACCCTTAACATGTTCCTACAAGAGATGTTATTGAAAAGTCCACTAGGTTTAGGTAGCCATATATGTGTTAGTTATGTTTTCACTAAGGCTATATAATAGGATTACTGGAGATAGTTCAGTGGGCGAGTTTTTCCAATTGTTTACTAAAACCCATTTTTTTACTTTTGCATGGTTAGAATTCATTATGTAGTGTTTATAAGTAGAGTGGATTAGGGGTCTAGCATTGCTCCAATTGTTATAGATTAAGGAAGCTCTATGACCATTTCCAATCCTCCACTTGATTGAACCAATTATCTTATCCCTAAGGTAAAGCAACTGTTGCAAAAAGTTTGAGTATTTGGTTTTAATCTTAATCTCCCTTATACTCCTGCCTCTAAGAAGTAGGACTGGAGCCATCTAATATATAGGGACTCTTTTTTTTCTAGGATGCGCCATAACTTTTTAGCAATTAGGGCCTTGTCAAATAACTTAATTGGAGTTATACCTAGACTGTAACACCCCACTCCCGCATGACCTGGACCCGACATTGATGGTGATATCCGAGTCTATGTCCTACGAGGGTGGTGTGCTACATCATTCAGTATAAATTTTTTTCCAACACAAACATACACTGTGCAAAAATTAACAAACATACACAGTCACCAGTAAATATAATGTAACACCCCACTCCCGCAAGACCCGAACCCGATATCGGTGGTGATATCAGAGCCCGTGCCCCGCGAGGGTGGCGTACTACATCAGTCGATTTAAAACTCAGTATACATTTTTCTTTTTTTACTTGAAGCCATTGCTTCCATGTTAACACGGCAAACATAGTAAGTAATTTAAGCCCGTATTCAATATAAACAAGTTTCAGTTATTACAGTTATCCAGTAATAATTTACAATCAGTCAATGCAGTAAAACATTAATACCACAATAGGCTCAGTAAAAATACAATGCCTTGTTATACAGTGATTGCGGAACACAATTTACTAAGACACTAATGCAGACACGAACTGATCCCGACCAGTACCCTTTGCTTGCCTACAGTAGACATACTCCCGTGTCAACCGGGGTATTCTTCAGGACCTGAAAAATAGATGCAAATTTTGGGTGAGTTTTGC
>JANZLD010000002.1:44049000-44069179 GCA_026413575.1 Erythroxylum carthagenense
TGGATGCATGCAAGGCTCTTAAGGGTGGAAGAAGTAACACTTAAAGAAGGAGAAAAATCGATGGAGAGGTAAACATGAAGAGGGTTTTCGGATGGGAATGAATTAAACCCTCAAACTTGCTCTTTTTATGCTTTAAACAAAGCAAAACCGAGAGAGGAAACAAGTAAGCATAAGAAAAAAGCATTAACTCATTTGGGACAAGTGTCATCTTGAAGAAAAGACAAAATAAAGATAAGACAAAAACTTTGTATTTAACCCTAACGAAATGAATCTTTGACCCATTCAATTCCAATGGCCTTAATTTCAATACCAAAATAATGTACCCAATATTATAGTGCCATTGGACAAAAATTTTCGATATCAAAAATCAACCGGTTCGCCACTTGGCGATTTTTCCGGTCCGGGAATTTTCTCCGGAAAAGTCCAGAAAAATTCTTTAAAATCCCTATCACTCCAAATAATTTTTTAAGCATAAGTACCACGTTATTCACAACCAAATTCCATTTAGGCATAAATACCGGGAATGTCATGAATAGATGTACAGGTATTTCCATGTGCACAAATTTCACTGTTTACCAATACCAGTATGCATGAACAATCTTAATTAAGCCCAATCACTCTCATCCTATGCCAAATTACTATTTTACCCTTCCCATAGGGGATGAGATGTTACAGTGGAAGCACAAGCTTTACCCATAAATGATAAGGGTACACATTTTTGTAATACACAGTTTGAAAAGGTGCTTAAAAGGTAAGGAATTATTCATTAAATTGCCACCACATATCATCCTTAAACTAGTGCCCAAGTCGGGTTATCTAATAGGGATTTACAACGAATTTTAGAGAGGAATGTAGAGTGTTAGAGGAAAGACTACTAATTAAATTAGATTAGGACAGTGTACAAGATACCTATTGGCACTACACCCTATAGGTTGGTCTATAGGAAAGCTTGTCATCTACCTATTGAGTTCAAACATACAGCATATTGGGACATTAAAATCATGAATTTTGATCTTCAAAGTGCAAGTGAAAAGAGAAACTTCCAACTTAGTGAACTGGATAAATGGGCAGGTGATGGCTTTATAATAATCGAATGATTAAACATTCATAAGAATTTAAGGAGGGAGATCAAGTTCGCTTATACAATTCTTGCATTTCTTGGTAAGCTTAAATCAAGATGGTCTGGACCTTTCATTATGGAGAAAGTATTTCATACAATGTAATCGAGATGAGTCATCCACACAAAGGTTATTTTAAATTTAATGACCATTAAGTGAAGTTATATCTTGGAGGTGAGTTCGCTAATAATAGTGAAAACATCAATTTAACTAAGCCAACTTGAGCATAAAAGGTATGTCGAGCTGAAGAAGTTAACCAACCACTACTTGGGAGGCAACCCAAGAATTAAGATTTCCTTTTGTTATACTATTTTTATGTTCTTATTTCTTAATTTCCTTTTTGTTATTTTTATTTCTTTCTAATTTTTTATATTTTACAATGATGTAATATCACATTAAATGGATTAAAAAATCATAAAATCATCATATTTAGGAAAGTACCACTAAACCTTCTCACTTATTATAAATACTTATATTATGTACATTTGGGACAATGTACAACTTTAAGTTTGGGAAAGGATTCATGATTTTTAATGATTTCTTTAAGCTCATTATCATCATGGTTGTACAATTTTATAAATTGATATCTTGAATTAGTTGAAATCTGTCCATCAATACTATATTTCATTATTTAATATTGATTTGAATTAGTATGCAAAATGATGAGAGTTAGAATATAATTGCTTTTATAATTAATATTTTTATTAATCTTTGAGATAGTGCATACTCTTTACACATATATATACCTATCTTTTTCATAATTTTTTAAGCCTTAGAGCAAAATTTTCAAAATTTTTAAGCTTTTGTTTTCTTTCATGTGTGTTATCATGCATACTTGAATAATTCTAAAACTTGATTTTATTATACATATTAAGACCATATTTATTACAATAGAATCATCAAAGTGATAAAGACACTTAGATTTAACAATTTGTTTAAGCTTATTTCTTTGATAATGACTTTACCTATAATTTATCATTTAGGAATGATTAAGTTAAGCCTTAGCCTTTTTCATTGATTTAAACCCAATTATTAACCATTATCCTAAGTGTTTTTTAAAACTTGAAAATCTTGAAAAATCTATTATTTCTTTAATTGTGGTTGTGAATGCTCCAAAAATTATTTTGAACGAAAAAAAGAATAATAAAAATATATACTACCAATAGAGTTGCAATAAAAGGATCAGTGTATATTTGTAAACAAGTTTCTTATAATTTCTCTTTAGTAAATTTCCTTCAATTTAACCTTCTTTATTATCCCAACCATATTGTTATCCTATTATCTAGAAATTTAATTTTTGTTTTTAGTTTATACATAAGTGGTGGAGATGTGATAAAATTGCAAGCTTATTATAGTAAGAGTTCTACTACGCATTGATTTAAAGTTTGATACTTTTTACCCTAAACACTTTAATGCATTAAGAGAAATCTTAATGAGGGTGTAAAGGTTTGCGCTTTTGAATTTAGTGCAACTACTAATACTATGATTTATAATTTTGATTACAATTTGCTTGAGGATAAGCAAAAGCTTAAATATGAGAATATTTGATAGATACATATTTGGCCATATTTATACATCCATAGTTGATGCATTTTGCTTGATACTTTATACTTTCATTATAAATTTAGTACTTAACTTTCTCCCAGTGCATTTATAGGTTATAATTGCCTCAATGGACTAAAAGGAGAAGAATTTGGATGAAAATATTACATAAAATGTAGATTTGTAGCAAATAAGTGATTACGGCCATATTTATGGCTTTGCAAGTCTCTTAGCCTATGTATAATTACAAATTTGAAGATTAGGTTATACACGATCCAATACACAGTTGTGTATCATATTGTGTATATCCACTAAACTTAATTATAAAAAGACGTGAGCAGATTTAGATAGGGGGAGTAGACTTTTAGAGGCAATTCAAGTCGCATAGATCGTTCGAAAGGGGCGATATTAATCAAGAGATGTGAAAAACATAAAGAAATCATCAATAGATCTAATATAATATATCATCAAACCTCTATCTTGCAAGAATATTCGATAAAAAAGAAGGGAGATTTAAAATTATTAACTCTTTTTTTTCTATTCGTTTTTCTTTCTGTTTATGTTTGATTTCATTTTTTACCATATGTAACTAAACATCTTTCGTGTCTAGGTGAGATGAACCCTATTTTGTGCTATAATATTTTCTGATTCCTTTAGTTAATGCAATTGTTTTGATTGATCTATTGTGATTTAATTATGTGTTTAATAAATGTTCTAATAGATCCAAAATTTTAGTACACAATCTGATTTTGTAACATAAAGATTGAAAATCCTATGTATGAATAGATTTGCTCTAATTGAAAGAAGTTGATTGTAAACCTATAGATAGGTCAACATAAATCCTCTAGATTAGGGTCAAACCTAATAGCGAAATTTATAAATTAATAAAGCAATCTTAGTTCCTTTAACTTTAATAATATCAGTTGGTCATTCTAAGATTAGTTGTTAATAGTATCGAGTGAGTTATTTTCATATGATAGGAATTTCTATAGTCCAACAGTCAATAAAATAATTGCATAATAAAATTGAATTATTTAATGGTTTTTGGGGGATTTGTAACCTGGATACCAATTCTTAATATTGATTATTTCTAAGTGATTTCTTTATTTTTTCCTCAATATTATTTCATATTTATTTAACTTGTTTAAGTTTCATGTTTTAATAAAAACCAAAATCAAATTTCTAGATAATTGGATAACGACAATTACTACTATTCATTATCTTCGTGAAATCTGTCCTATACTTGCCTGTGTTAGCTACAACTGCACCATGCACTTACGAATAAATTAATATTGGTATAGAAATAATCAATCATAAGCCTATAAAATATCAAAGCTTATGTCCTAAGGCATAAAGTTACTAATTCTTATTCTTTCCCATTTCTAAATCAAATCTAAGATTTATTCTAATTCCTAAGTAATAGTTATAAACCCTGGGCACTTTTTTTAATCTCTTATATTCTTTTTTATTTTAAATCTTAAGACTAGACTCTAAATATTCTTTTTTAATTCCAAATCTAAGATTTACCTCTAGACATTTATGTTAGTCCTTAATGGCACCCAAAAGGGGGTGAATTGGGTGTTTAAAATTTTCAATAATTTTTCTAGCCAGTATACTCAATTAATAACAATCATTATAAATAAGTAAGATAAAATTGATTAATATAAATTAATCAAAAAACTTAACAATAATTTAAAAAGGATAGGGAGGATATAATGGTTCAGTAAAAAACCATTACCTATGTCCATTCTTAAGACTCTTTTTAGGATTACACTATAATTATTTTTCCAAGACGAAGAATAACCTATGTACAATTTTTCTTAGCAAAGAGGAACCCTTTTATAATATTCTTTCAAGGTAAAGAGGAACCTCAATACCATTTAGATCACCCACTGATTACAATATTCAAAACTCCAATAAAGCCTTACAACTCAAAAATATCTCATTTATTTAATTGATAACTCCAAAGTGGCTTACTCATACAAATATGATGCAATAGTGCTTAAATGATTTAAAAACTCTGAAATATGTGTATACAACAATCAAAACCTTTTTGATGTTAAAAACAATGAGAAAATACTTATAATATTTTGGGACCCAAAATAGTTGTTGGAACCGAGAATTAGTTGTTACTGCTAGACTAGTATGCATCTGTAGCACCAGATTCACTAGTCTTTGGAAATTGGTCGACAAGTAACCTATACTAGTTAACAATATGATAGACTGGTTAACTAGTCCATCAACCAGTAACCTATACTAATTGACCCATATGATAGACTAGTTAACTAGCAAACTTTTAATACATTAAATTTAACAACTTTAACTTATATTAGTTGACCACTAACCTACATAGGTTGACTAGTTAAACCAAAATATTGTTTTAACATCTTTAAATGCTCAAAACCAATTTGTTTAATCCAAATGTGATTAAAGAAATTGTAACACCCACTTACCCATGGGAGAATAAGCAGGTGCCATACAAAACAGTACTAAAACAATATAAAACATGCTAAAGCATTTCCAAAAACTCAAGTAACTTACATTTCATTACATAGGTTGGGTCATATTCAGAACATAACATACACTTGGTACTTATCACATGCAAGCCTTAAAATCCAAATCCAATCTGTATTAAGGTTATTTCAAACCATCAAACAAAGAACAAATTCCAATATGTCTCATTACATTAAGTACAATTCAAAAACAAATTAAACATGCCCAAAACCAAACACGGCCACTGCAGATGTCTTTGTCCCAGTCTTTAAACCTTCTTATCAGAACCTGCACAAAGGTAAAACCACCGTGCTAAGCATAAAACTTAGTGGGGAAATAACTAAATAAGATATAAATTAGAGACTATTTCTAACAATCATCTAACATATATACTGAAAGATCACATCTTAAGCAATCTTTAATTGTTCATATGAAAGCGCATTCTAAACAATTTATATCTTAAAACATAATATAACACATCAAAATAGGATACATTGGCTTTAGAGCAAAACTTACAAGTATCAGAACAAAATACCATAATATCATAAAAGAACTTTAAAGTATCAGAACAAAACTTGTCTGTATCAAAATAGTATCTGATTATATCATAACAGAACTTAGTTATTTCATAATAGACCTTGATTATATCAAAACTGAGCATGTAACAAAATATAAAACAAGTTAGCTTGCTAAACCTTTTTACAGAAGTGGGTAACGGGACCAGAATAGAAGATTTGGTATTTGAAATAGAAGAGACTTAAGTCTCTGAAACACAAGAGAGAGAAGTGTATAAAATCATAAGACATCGGAGTGTTTGGCATAGAAGACACTAAAGTGTCTGGTTATAGAAACAGCTGCATACCCTTTTAGACATGTCTATTTACCCACGAATAGGACTTTGTAGTTTTAAAATAACACATTTTAGATTTCAAAATCACATGCAAAAGATGTAGGGCATAATATATGTCTTTATTCCATTTTTCTCAAATTGAACATATCCATTCGCATCCAACAACTTAATATACCTCATGAACATAAACAATTGCAGTAATGTACCAATAATTGCATTATATGTTTACACATTACATATAATTACACAAATTCCTAATTCACAAACAATCATATTCAATTCACATCACATAAATCCTTTGAAACACTTTTGTGTTCATAAGGACACATTCCCACGACCATGGGAATGTGCCTTGTAAATCCCACAATCATGGAATGAGTGAACTGAACGGTCACTCACCCACAACCTTTAGTTTGTTTCCAAAACTTAACTTCTTCACTTCCATTTGACATACCTTCACCAAAGTCCATCGATGTCACTTCAATTCTACCTTATTGATGCTTCAATACCTCATCTAATTCATGTCCAAACCAATTCAAAAATCATTCATTAAGTATCTCGCAATCTATGATCTTTTAGGTATCAACATCTAAAGAAAAAGCCATCAAACAAGTATCATGATCTAGACCTCAATTTATCATCAATTAAATACATATTATATCCAATTCAAGCATCAAATAATTCATATTATAGATTCAATCAACTTTAGCATTTCCTTACCTTCTTAACTTCAAGTTTTAACTCCAAAGAACTAGCTATTCCAGCCCTTCCAAGCAATCAACACATGTTGGGGCCCGTTTTTGGAACCCAACCCTTTGCTAATATCATAAGACTTAAGCGTCTCTTTACTACATCATACATCTTTAATACATTACTTGCAACTAATATCATCATTCATATTTCATTACCCTCAAAACAAAAGGGTCTTACAAGCCACAATACATTATAATCCAAAAATCTCATAATACAGAAGTTACAAGAACTACAAATTCTCAAAAATGCAACTAAACCCTCCTGGTTACAGGATCTAGCTTGAAATACAAAAATAGCAAATTTGAAGAATTTTCTTTAGACTCTTGCTCGCTTGACTTCTTAACTATCACCTGTGGAGAGGACAGAGAGGAGGTGAGCTTGAAAGCTCATGGATAACAGTTTATAATAAAAGAAAGATAAGCAAAACTTTTGAAAATGCTTTCATTAAGTTTAAACAAAAACACATGTTTCTAAAAAATTCTTGTCTCGTCAAGAAAACAAAATCATAACCCACACAATTTATGCATTTTTCAACTTATTCGAAAATCATGAATGCGTCAACTTGATCAAACATATCATGAGCACATAAGCACATCAGAATGGTTTAGGTGAATCCAAACAGAACGCACTACACATTTCCCATACGGGTCCTGTGTAGCCATGAATAGAACGTACTACGCAATCCCATATAATGGTCTTACGTAGCCGTGAACTTATGGGAGTCCACGAGGGAGCTCTATGCCACTAGCGAGCAGGCGGTAGAAGCGTTTAGACAAGTGCACTTGACTTTACTTAGGAGACCACCACAAACCCACATAACACATATATTTCATGTCTTGTAAACTTGTTGCCCAAACTAGCACTTTTCTTGAAAACTTGCTTTTCACATGCTTGATGTATATCTTGAAAGCCATTCTTGAAAACATGGTTTTATAAACATGCACCTTTTCCAAAAGGCATCACTCAAATCATGTAACAAACATATAGTAGAATTCACACCCATTTATGAACAATAATGTAGCACTTATGATGCAATTGAAAATAAAAAAAAACTTCTTTGATTTAAAGAAAACAGTAATGGCTTATTAACTTTATTATAAACATGAAACCCACCTTAGAAATCCTTGCTTGTAGACTTGCTCAGAATGTCTCTTCTCTTTGCAAACAACCCGAGGTCTCTAAGGCTCTTTCCTATTGTATCTTTAATGTGTACTCCGTGAGCTGATCTAACTAAAATAGGTCTCTTCACCAAAGGAAGTCCTTGGCTCAAATGGAAGCTCTTCTCTTCCTCTATTTTTTTTCTCTTCTTGAACAACCTTAAAATCTCTCTTATAGGCTAAGGAAATTGAAACCGTAGCTTGGTTTCTCTTCTCTCTCTCCTTATATTCTTCTCTTTATATTTCACTCTCTTTTTTATGACATTCCCTTTTTCTCTTTCTCTCTCTCCTTTTCATATTCTCTTCTGCTTCTTTTCATTTATAGGTAAGACAACACTTCTTCTTCCAATTGTGCCCTTCTATTTATGCCTTATGTCTTTTATACGTAAGTGTCTTGCCAAAAGCACCCTTGAATATTTTGACATAACACTTTATTCTAGAAGAATCTTAGCTATTGTCTTACGTTTCCAATGACACCAAAATTATTCAATTCAGGTCAGTGATTCAAAAGATATACTTCAAACATTTTTGGACTGCTCTTGTCCAAATCAACATACTATGCACAACTCCCATTGGAAATTTAAACCTCTTAGAAACTGAATTTGACTTTAACTTCTTCATATCATTTGTAGCTCCATGTCTCTAGTTTATTTTGAAATAAGAATCATCTTATTCAGAGCTCTACTGATCTAGAAATCATCAAAATATTAAATTATGTTTAGTAAACTATCCAAGTGATATCCTTTAAACTATCCAATTGATATCCTTACTTTGGTTCAATCGATCCCTTTGAAATCAACACCAAGAGCTATGACCTTTAATGGAGACACACACAAAAAAGTGTTAGGAATCTAAGGGTTAAATAATCATTTCATTTGGAGGTCGGATAACAAAATTATGACCGAAGAATCAATCAAGGTTTGGTCCTCAATCATATTGAACTTGTCTCGGGACAGATGGCATAACTCTCACTATAGATGTTGGATTAAGATTATATTAGGATGATTTCAAAGATAGCTTTGAAATATACAACTTTGAAGAAGACCTTGAGATCAGATTTGTATCATCTGAAGGGTTAAAATGGATCAAACGATAGGATTAGACGAAGCCAAAGGAAAAAGCAGAAAAATGGAAAAAGTCAGAAGAAGTGAGAAAATTGCTACCACTTTCTCTATAGATATCATATTAAGATGTTCTTTATATGGTTAGAAAGAGGACTTCAAGATCTACAATTTTCATGAAGACCTTGAAGACCGATTCTATCTTCTAAAAGATCGAAAATGGAATAGAGGATATAAGATGAACAGTAAACTAGAAGATAGCAAAACACAGAAGAAACGAAAACAGAAGGAGCGAAAGGCGGAAGATAGCAAAACATAGAAGAAACGAAAACAGAATGAGCGAAAGGTAGAAGATAGAAAAACACAGAAGAAATGAAAACAGAAGGAGCGAAAGGCAGAAGATAGCAAAACACAGAAGAAACGAAAATAGAAGGAGCGAAAGGTAGAAACTTAGAAGAAGCAAAAGGTAGAGGAAGCAAAACTAAGAAGAAGCAAAAAGGTAGACGAAGATGCGTCAGCAAAACACAGAAGAAGACGCGTCAACAAAACACAAAAGAAGACGTGTCAGCAAAATACAAAAGAAGTAAAACCTAGAAGGAACAAAACCTAGAAGAAGACATGTCAGCAAAACACAGAAGAAGACACGTCAGCAAAACACAGAAGATAAAAAGGCAGACGATACAAAAGGCAAACGATACAAAACACAGAAGAAGTTCATGAACAGTAACACAGAACAAGTTCATGAATAGTAACACAAAACAAGTTCATGAATAGTAACACAGAAGAAGTTCATGAACAGTAACATAGAAGAAGCAAAACTTAGACAAAGCAAAACACAGAAGAAGATTACGTCATCATAGAAGAAGCAAAGGACAGAAGATATAACTCTTCTCTTGTACGTTTCCCTTATAAAGACCATGGCTCTCAGCCTAGAAGTCTAAAAATTCTATACTATATATTGCTGGAAAGCTAAAAGAAATATCTGCAACTCACTAGAAGACACACTTTCTCTAATCTAGCCTAGATTAATCCAGATTTTCCCTCGAGTACAGAACATGAATTTTCTACATTCATTCATTGTTCTGCACCCAGTTATTAACTTCATAACAACTTGAGATTCTTAAAGACCGAATTTAAATTTAATGTCTTCTTAAGAAATGTAGTCACAAGTTTCTAGTTTAATCCAAATCAAGAATCATCTCGTTTAGATAACTAGAGAAGAAGTTTTGGCTAAAGGACTGAAACTTACTCTTTGAACAATTTTCCAGATCTAACACCCATTTTGTTTCAAAATCTTTCCTTAACACAAATCATACTAAGATCACCTTTCCTACTTAATTTACTTCTCATTCTCAACTCCATTTCAAATCAGTATCACCTAAAGAAAATTTATAGTCCATGACTAATCATGAATACCAATAACAGAATGTACGCATGTGTCCATATTCCTCACCAACTTACTACACATGTGCAACTTCATTTTTGCTTCTAACTTTCACCTTAATTCTTCTCACTTCAAAATTTTTTATCCACCAGAAACACCAAAACAAAAGCTTGGACGTATCCACGTTTCTCTTTCACTACTCTACTCTTGTCTATTCTTTCTAATTCAAGAATCTTCATTCATTTGTTCTTTACTCATGACTAATCTCCAAAATTTCTCATTCAAATAGTTTCAACTTCTATGAAAGTTTCAGGGTCCAACAACACACATCTAAGATCAAGGTGTAAATTTCAGCACTAACATGACAATAGCACAAAAAATAGCAGAACTTACTTCTTGATGTAGTAACTTACAAAGATTCCAAGTGAAGAAGATCCAAAATCAAGCAAAATTCTAGAAGTTGAGAGGGAGTAAAAGGTTTCAGTGGAGAGGAGCAAAGTGTAGAGAGGGGGTTGTAGAAACTTCACAAATGAAGACGATTCTTCACTTGTCTAACTCTTTGAATACAAGGTGTCTTGGTTTGCAGTGGCAACATGTCACACATGAAACTGTAATACTTATCCTTCATTAAAGCAAACTACATGTCTTCATATATGGTAGCCAAATGTCAGAATTCAATTAGGCCACTTATCACTCAACCAATGTTGCCAAATGTCAATAACTCATAAGCTTAGTCATTCAAATTTTCCATGTACTGGCTTGACTTACCACTTGACAATTTTCTTAGTCCAAATGTATATTTTAATACATGAATTCTCTAACGGTATCAATTAATTCCAAATCACTAAATGTAATCCATTGGACCAAAATTCTAGACATATGAAATTCACATTCAAATCGTAGCACAATTTTAAAACCTATAACACATGTACTTTCATGAAAATGTAACATTTCAACTAGGTTATTATTTGGAGCCTCACAGCAATACTTAAAATGTTTCCCAAAGATTATTTGAAAGATCAATATGCTTTTATATTAAAATCAAAAGCTTCAATGTCTCTTTATAACTTTAAAGTCTTATATAATGAAATAAGATTAAATGATTATGCATGGTGAGCCTTTTGGATCATCAAATTAAAAAAGAGAGCTTACAAATAATAATACAAAATATGAAATGACCTTGATAAGCCATGATCTTCTTTCTTTCTTGTTTTTATTTTTCATTTCATTAATTGTAAACTACAACTTCTATTTATCAACTTCATACACTATCTTCTTTAGTTTATGGCTTCATTGTGATCTAATATTACTTTTCATCACAATGATAAACACATTAGTAGTAATTAGGCTTTGTTATCATCAAAAATCAATTAGAACCTCTCTTCGTTCAACAATCTCCCCCTTTTCGATGATGAAAAACATACTTATGATATTAGAGAATAATAATAATAAAGTTAAGCACACAAATAAATATCAAGATAGTTTTTAGATCTCTCACAATTCATGCATAAAAAAAGCAATATGAAGAGTATGATTCAATATCAAGAACACAATAGATATTCAAAATTAAAGAAATATCATTTACTCAAGCATATCATATAAAGTATAAGAAATACAAAAATGAAAAAACAATAACTCTTCCTTAATTCATCTCTCCCCCTAATCTAATATAATCAAACTTTTTCTCCCCTTTTGGAATCTTTAAAAAGATATCTATTGACTAAAAATGCATAATATAAAATGTCATAAATCAAGCTAAATTGGTAAAAAATCAAAACGCATTTGATTAAGGTTGATAAAATTTATTCACTAAAAATTGTTAATAAATATTTAAGAAGTCAAAACAAAAGGTCAATTTTAATTGTAACATCCCTAATTTTCTCTAATTTTAAAATTCTCTAATTTCGATATTCTGCTTAAGTTGAAAGATTCAATTAAAGCTCCAATGATAAGTTTAAAAAAAAATAGAGATTGGAATTGTGACAAATGAAAGCATAATTACAATTTCCAATAATTAACTACATAAAAGAATGTATAATTTTAAAAGCCCTAAAATTTCAAAAATATAAACATGAAAAGTGGCCAAAATACCAAAATTGAACAAAATTAAAGATGAATATATATAATTGAAAGGGAAACAACATTAACTCCTTATATAATTTAACTATGAAGGAACCAATTTAAAAAAATTCTGAAGAAAAATTTAAAAATCCTAAATATGAAATTTAAAAATAAAATTACAATTCGATGTAATTTAATGATATTTGTATAAGATGTGGATGAATTGTTTATAATGTTGAAGATGTAAACAAATAAGATGAAAAATAGATGAAAAGATAAGGAGAAAATCATTAGATCAAGAATATTGGTCGACCATAAGATTATATTGGTTGACTAGAGTTAGTTTTGAATAGGATATATGGCGTAATTTTGAGTAGACAAGGAAAAAAAGGCTAAAGGTTTACTTCAAACTTGTTTTATTGGTTTGATCCATATTAGTCAACCTAGGACTAGTGGTTGGTTGGTATATGCAAACTCAATAGAAAGAAAAAGGAATCTTAGATATTAGGACATTGGTCATCTACTAAAGGACATTGGTCAACTAATGAGACTATTTCAACAACCAGATAATTAGCCAAAAGATCAAAAAATCACTAAAAATTAGGAAAAAAAGGTGAATTTTAAAAATACTAGTTGATACACTAAGATATTAGTCGATTAATTAACTAGAATGTCTAAGGATTCATTTTTGAAACTTGAATTAAGACATCAAAACTCTTACAAAATTCTATTAAAGCACATATCAACTAATTAAATATCAATCAAAGAATTTAATTGTATAAAGGGCCTTATTAAAAAAAATTCATATAAACCAAAACTAATTTTTCTCCAATTGAACGAGATTTATCCTTATTCAAAACTTTTTAGAAATAATAATATAATAGCTACTTGATTGATATTAGTTATTATTAGATATGTTTACTCTTTACGAAAGATTCTTATTAGATATGTTTACTTTTTATGAAAGATTCCATAAGATGTGAAACCATTGTTGGCCCTTATTTTTGATAAATAATCGGATTTTTTATTTTGTTTTCTTAGTTTCAACTTAATGCTTGTGTGTAAGTCCCCTTTTCATAAACTTTTCCTTACACTTCTTCAAATTACTTTTGTCCACCTTATAGGTTTCATTATGGTGGATTAAGCTCTATCCCTCACATTAAACATGTAATTTTTAGGGTCTAATTTTATATTATATTTTTACAGAGCTGTAAATAATTCTTATAGGTATGTAATATGGCCAGCTTTAACCATTATTTTCATAATCTTATTGTCCGCATATGCTTCTATATCTATCTTAAGCTATTATGGAATGCTAAGTTCACTAACCTTGCACTTATATTATTTAGACCAAAGCCATGATCTTATAACAGTCGATATCCGCGTGAGTGATAAAGAATGTACTTTCCTTGTTTGCCTCATTCCTCATGAACTGATTATCAAGCTTAGGGTTTAGTAGCCTAAAGTGACATCCACCAAGTAATCTATCTTTAAGTCATTCTTTGTTCATATTTATAAGTCAATGCATATCCTCTACTTCTCGTTTGCCTTTCGTATCATGAACAGATTAGCGAGATAATTAGGCTACTCAAATTCACTTATAAAGCCCATGTCTAAGAGTTTGACTACTTCTTTTTATATGACTTATTATCTTTCTAATTTTAAACAAAGCGTCTCTTCACCAGGTAAATTTTCATTATATGAGTTATCTACATAAGTAGAGATATACTTCCTTTTATATATATTTTTTGTCTCTAAATCAAGTACAGGTAAGGTAACAAGTTTAATTTCTTACATTTTATTTTTAAATAGATATAAATTAATTGACTGATTTTTACTTTCAATCAATAATTATTGATTAATTCATTTTGTTATATCAGCCTGTTGGATTAAATTTTTCTTATCTTATTGGCCTAATGGAATTAGTGTCAATGCTTATCAGTTTCGTTGATAGATTAGACTTATTGATGATACTAATTAATTTTTTTGTCATATTGATTCGCTAGATTCAATATTAATCTTGAGTAATTTTTTTGGTATCATCAGCTTGTTAGACTTAATGATAGTGTTAAATATTATTACTGCTAATAAATTATTTATAATTCATACTTCCACAAATTTATAAATTATAAATTATTTATAATTCATGCTTCCACATATAAACAATACGTGAGAAAGTGCAACATATTAAGCACAGATATGCGAGCAGAAGCATTGATTAGGGTAGGTTGTGTAACAATGCCCCCCAATTGCTTCGTGGTAGCCAGATCTTCCATGATAAAGCTTGAAGCACAAGTCATTGCAGGCATTTTCTTCGCAGTTTTGCATTGGTTCTGTTTTTATGCAAACCCTCGGCGGTCCCTGTGGTGGTCGTGATGGTGTTACTGCGGCCTCCGTCTTCCCTGCAACAATCAGTTTGGTACTAAGAAACTATGAAATACTTCCTTTTCTGTTTTCCAAGAAATTTTACAATATAACTTGTGAATAAGAAAAGTTATGTGCAACGTAAACTAATGAAACAATTAAATAAGAAGTTTTAGAAAAATCACGAAATGAACAATTAAATAAATGTAAGGATAGATGGAAGCAGAGACACAAAAGTCTTACCATGGGAGAAGAAGACAAGTAGAATGGAAAGGAGAAACAATAGAAAGGCCTTCATTTCGACTCTCCAGAACCAGAATTCAAAGTAATATGCAGATTGCAGAGGCATATCTTTTGACCTGCCCCAAGGCTTATTTATAGAAAGGTTTAACTCTTGATGGGTTTTTACGCACTTTGCTAACTTAAGCAACTAAGGACTGGTATGTAAATTAATTCTTGAAATCTTCATGTACTGCATTGAATTCTCTGGCTATTAAAAGGAAAAAAGAGATTGCCTCTTAACAGGAAATATATATGACATTGAAATTTATACCTTTGCTGAACGATTTCCTATTTTTATTTTCACGTATCAGACTTCACATTGTCATATCATGTAAAAGTAATAGACCGGCTTACAGGGGTGGAATTCAAGTTTTAATAACTTTGTTTGGTAAATGACTTTTGGTTATTAGTCTAAATATACCGACTATTTTAATTCTCAATATGTTCAAAATCTATTAAAAAAAATTGATGTAATGAAAGTTCTAGTTTGATCATATATGTTTATCTAAATATAGTAACTAATACAACAACATTTGCTTAATCAACCAGAATGAGTGGGTAAGTATGATCAACGTTCAAGTGCTTATTTGATTACAATATTTACTGTTTCATATTACATTTAACTCATGTGAAACATTACCTTAAAATGTAAAATTACATAATGTAGAAATTAGTATCTACATCCTTGAGATTTTTTAAATCCCTTACTCCAACAACAAATTAACAATGAATAATGATAGAGACCACAAAGTAATTACATCACAATAATTCAATAATTTTTTAGGGAATATCTATAAATTAATAATATTTTGATCATAAAATTACATTTTTTTAATTTTAACAAATTATTAATTTATGATACGGAAAAAAATTAAAGAATTGTAATAAAAATAATAATTTATAAAATATTAATTTATAAAAAGTTAAATAAGACCCTGATAGATAACAAAACAAAACTTTCAAAATCTAAGACACAATAGGTACCTTTGCCTATGGTTGAATGAAAAACCCATATTTTTCTCATTTCAATTGGATTCATTCACATATGGAAGAACAACCACAAGTCGATAAGATTTGGTTACAACTCTACAAGGGTGACATTCATAGGAGAAAAATAATAAAAGGATTAAGCATAAATTGTTGAAACTAAATCCTTAAAATTGTTAAATCAATTTGTAACATTTAGTTGTGTGTGTGTATATATACTTTATATGATTTATTAAGGAAAAATGAACAACAATATTTTTTTACCTAGTTCATATAATAAAAAAATATTAGAATGCTTTTTCAAAAAGAAAATAATTAAAAAGTTTTTGATTTCTGTAAAGAGTCTCTTTTTAATTTTATAATGAAACAAAGTTACTATAGCATTTTTATTTATTTGTATTTTTAACCAAAAATTTTACTAGTCCTTTTTTAAATAATGTGAGCTTATACCTTAAGCGGAGTGATAAAGGTGAATGGAGGTCTGCTTATTGCTACACTCTCTCCAAAAGTTTTGGGACTAGCAAACAGGCAAAAAACATCAAAGGATCTTTGGAAAACTCTTGAACAAGAGTTTGCTAGTACAACTCAGGAAAGGGAGCTCTCTTTACTTTAATAACTGACTTATCTCCCCGAACAATTAGATACTCCTCTGATAGAGCACTTGTAGTCATTCAAATCAATATGTAATCAACTAACCACAATCAACAAACTAGTACTAGACACAACAAAGGTATATAATCTCCTTATGAGCATTGGTTCTTATTACAGAGAATTTGCTACAACTATGCTCAAACTACCCTTGCCTACATACTTCGAATATATGTCTCATACCAGATTCCTATGACACATGGAACATATATCTCAAGAACACTGGCATTGCAGTGTTTTCCCTTACGACATAAAGAGAATCAAACAACAATTATTATACAAATTGGTTTTCTTCATAGGTTAAAGTTTTCGATCCAGATTTAACTCATGCTACTAATCCTTCATCGACTCAAGTACTTGCAAGGATCTATTAATTGTTTTAGTAACAAACTAGAAATACAAAGGGTTTTATATAATCCTTTTCTAGAAGTAGGCCTAAGGAAAGTTGTCCACCACCACCAGGCATGTGATGAATGACACCAGTAGATTTTGAGATATACAAAGATAAAGTTTGTCAATGGTGCAATCGGTAAGGGCAAATTACTAAGATAAGTTAGGGATTGCTACAGTTTCTAACAACCCTAATGATTTATCTCAAGCCTTAGTAGCTCTCACATTAGATAACTCAATCTCAGATGTTGAATGGATGATTGATAATGGAGCATCAAATCATATGGCTCATGATTCAAGTATATTTACATCACTTAAAACTATATAGGCCATGACTTTGTTATTATTGGTAATGGAACAAAACTTATAAGTGATAGTATCGAAGAAGTTCCCATTACCAATGGTAAGAATAAACTCCCATTAAAGGAAGTGTTACATGTCCCAGAACCTACACGAAATTTGCTATCTATAAATTAGCTCACATCACAAAATAAAGTGGACTGTGAATTTACTGATAAGTTATTTTGTGTGAAGGAATAAAAGATAGGGAAGATTCTGCTCATAGGCAAACGTAAAGGAGATCTATACGCGGTGCCTAAAGCTCAATCTGGGTTTGTTGTACAAAATTGGCACACATCAAGGAGGTTTGGCATCACTGACTGGGATACCCACAAGACTCATCACTACACTGACTTGTATCAGATGGCTTAATTTCTTTAGTCTCTAGTAATAAGGATAAACATCTTTGTCAAAGTTGTTGCATTGGCAAACTTAGCAAGTTGTCCTTTCATTTATCTTAAACAAATGCTAGTGAACTATTTGCAAATGTACACTATAATTTATGGGGCCCTACCCTAGTTTTATCCCTATGCAAATTTCAAGACTATATGTTATTTGTTATTGATTATTCTTGATACATATGGTTGGCCCTAATGAAATCTAATGCTGAATTTGTTAATATATTTCTCTCCTTTGAACAATTTATGTTTCGTCAATTCAACAGGAAGATGAGGGTGTTTCACTCTGATAATAGAGAGGACTTTGTTAATCATAAGCTTGGAAACTATTTTTGTAGTAACGATATTGTTCATCAATTGTCCCATCCTTAAACACTAGAGCAAACCAAGAGAGTGGAACTACAACATCGAATCATAAGATAGCTAGGAATGACAATGTTGTTACACAGTGGTTTGCCATACTCTTTCTGGACAGAGGCTTTCTCCACCACTATTTAATTAGTAAATTGATTATCTTCATCTACACTTAATTTTTCTACTCCTTATTTTAAACTATATGGTGAGAATGCTAACTAGAAAAATCTTTGCATCTTTGGTTATAGATGCTTTCCCTACACTTGGGATACAAGGAAGACAAAATTTGATCCCAAGTCTACTCCTTTCATTTTTGTTAGGTATAGTAACAAGAATAAGGGGTTTAAATGCTATCATCCAACTATAAGAAAGATGTTTGTGTCTCATCATGTCATTTTTTATGAGCAGTTCCTACTATAATACTATAGGAAGCAACAAGAATTTCTTGAAGAAGTGAAATTTGATGACGAAAGAAAACGTGAGACTTTTGTACCGTCTACTTCAATGTCAACAGCTAACCTTCCAGTTCCTTCTCTTCTTGTTACCAAGATGATTTCACCAAAGGATGCAGGAACTCAACCTTCTCGTGACATTCCTAAAGCCTTTAATAGATTGGATGCATATGGGCCAGATGTAATCATCAAGCTTGACTCTGAATCACAAGTCCCACCAGATACACAGGATCGTGACAATAGTCATGAGCTCTTGGTTTTAAATTTGGCCTCCTCGACTCTAACCTCACATTTGATCTCATCCCTCAATATTTAGGCATTTCTCCTACCCCAATTGAAACTAATTTAAGTTCTTCTGTTGCAGGATCTATTGATGACAATGTTGAACAACCTAATCAACATCTAATGCACACAAAAGGTACAATTAGATTAATTCTTGGTATTGCATTGGTTAAGGGCTAGATAGTTCCACAATTAGATGTCAAGAATGATTTCTTCCATGGTGTTCCTACATAAGATATCTTTATGGAACAACCATTTGGGTTTGTCGATTTACATCTCCTAAATTATGATTAGATATGATTAGATCCCCTCAATACTTGATTTTCACCAAGCCAGACATCTATTTTCTATTAATTTTGCTGGTCAATTTTTTTGGAAACCAACCTATTATAGTTTAAATCTAGTTAAGTGCATCCTTTGATATATTAAATGGACATTAAACCCTGGCATGCAATTTATAACAGATGCTACCCTTGATCTGTGTGCTTTATCTAAGGCAAATTTGGGGTGATGTTCACTAATTTTATGGTCTATAACTAGCTATTGCACATTCCTTGGTCAAAATATCATCTCCTAGTGTGTTAAGAAACAAACCACCATCGTTCGCTCTAATACTGAAGTTGAATATAGGGCCATGGCCCATATTGCCGCTGAACTCACTTGGCTTACCTACTTACTTTGAGAATATGTTATTACTTTACCAGGTCTGCCTCTTCTTCTTTGCGAAAACCCATTGCATTACAAATGATAGTAAATCCAGTCTTCCATTCCTACACGAAGCACACTAAAATTGACTACCACTATATATAGGAATGTATTGCACTTAAGTTCTTGATCAGTCGACATGTCCCTTCATCGTATTAGCTTGCTGACACTTTTATCAAGTCTCAATCTTAATCTTCTTTACTCTCTTTACGCACCAAACTTTGCCTCAAACCTTGGCATAGTTTGAGGGAGGCTAATAATGCAAGCTTATATCTTGAGCAGAGTGATAAGGGTGAATGGAGGGGTGAGGTTGAGGACTCTCAAAAACATATGCTACAACTTGAAGGGTTTGTCATTTCTATTAAAACAAGGTTGGTCCGGTCCTGTTCTAATAGTAGACGATCCTATAAAGACACTTTATTATTGAAGCCCAAGAAGTAGCTAGCCTAGGTTATTTACTAGTTATTAGATTATTTCATGTGTTTTGCTTTATATATATATAAATGTACTCTTCAATCGTGCGTGAGGTGTGAGAAGCATATATCAATTCTTCAACAGT
>JANZLD010000002.1:44147746-44162579 GCA_026413575.1 Erythroxylum carthagenense
GAAACCCATTACCCATACAGGAAAACAATACCCATAGATGAAGAGTCTTACCCAGAAAAGAGATATGATAATGGGTTACGACAGGTTTGCTTCAGGGGAGACTGGACGTTTAGCGAAGACGATCTGGAGGAAGACACAGAAATATCAGCACTGGTCGTAAGGTGCGGACGTACGAAGGGGAAAAGAACAAACCTTTCACGACGAAGACGCAGCAAAGTGAAGAAGGAGGCATGGAGATAAGAGGGTAGTTTCAGAAACAAGGAGGGAACTGCGTTATTTGGGCACTCCGAAGGAGAGGTGGGTTCGGCTGGAGGAAAAAAATCAGGGCATTATGGCCATTTCACATTCCTGTCCAACGGACAATTGTTTCTGTACCATAGTTTAGGATTGGACACAAAATTTTGTCCTTGTCCATTAAAGACAAGACAAAATTTTTTGTAGACGGTAAGCAAACACCTATACGGACAGAACATTTATGTCCTTGTCATCCGTCCACATGTCCGAAGACGGTAACCAAACACTGCCCAAATTTGTGGGAAATTAGAGATGGATAAAGATTGAACTTGAAATCCATAAGATCCAATTTTTTTAAAATTGAATCGAACTAGTTGATTCGATTGGAATAAATACAAATTAACTTGTTTTTTAGTTTAAATTGTGCTTATAACTATTATAAGTAAAAATTAATAGGTTAAGTAATAAACTATTTAGTTTTTGTTGACTTGTTAGTAACATTAAGCCAGAAGTATTTGCTTCTATCTTCTTCAGCCGAAACAAAATTAGGACACCGTTATAGCAACCAGATCCACCTAAATGACACCGTAAGTATCGAACATACCCAGAGTAACAAACATGTCATCAGTCTCATTATTGACCTCAGTATTGTCAATTTTGATAAAAATACGTCATGAACAAAGTCCATAGATGATCGTGCTCTTCCTTTTAAAGGTTGGATTTTTCTAATTGGGCTCTTATAGATCCGCTTCATAAAGTGGGTGGAGAACTTGTGATCCTATTCTAGTAGTACTTTGATGGGATGATAGTGACCTCTTTGATCACCTTCTTTTTCATATGAAAATCTAGGGTGATATGAGATACAGGAGTAGTAGCGTACTCGACCCATCTTCATCCTTTAATACTTTTTCTTTTTCGTAGATACTCGTTCAATTGACTAGAGAATTTTTGTTTTGAAAAGAAAGTAAATGCGTAATTGATTAATTAATGGAAGGATAAAAGAGATGTATAAGAAGAGTACAAGACCAAAGTTACTAAAGTAATACAACGATTACTTAGTAATTACACTGTTAGTAAAGATGTAAAGTCAAGAAGGCCGTATCAAAGAAGAAAATTTAGGCAGGTGACAAGTCAAATATCTGGGTGAGGAATAGTGAGATACGTAGTAACCAGCTAGGAAGTTGAGTTTTGACATGACAAAGTTATAGACTTTTTCAACATTCTTTTTAAAACATACTTTAACCTTTTTAGTAACTTTTTTTATTTAGTCAATCTTGGAAAAGATTTCAGTTTCTGCCTCTTATTTGAATTGATTTTTTTAGTACTTTCAATTCTTTTTCAACCTCTTTGCTGATTCTTCTAAATATGCTTTGATTCCCTATGCTAATAGATCACAAGTTAACCCTCCTTTTTATTATTATTTCTTTTGTTGATTATGGTGATTGAAGCCGAATCACAAATTAACAAATAGAAACAAAAGATGCAAGAATCACCAAGACAAAGCTAAGAGGTATTTTCATTTTTAGAATTCCATATTTTTTCTTTTTGTTTTGTCTCTCTTCTTTGGCTCATTTTTCTATGACTTATTTTTGTTTTGGTTATTTCGTGACTTACTTTTGTACAAAACTAACGAAAATAGCTTTTCTTATATTTTTAGATTGAAATTATAATGGAGAATATGAAATCAGCATAAAAAGATTCAATGAACATCCTTTGCTCATGGTAAGTCTGCTCGAGCATGGAAGTATTTTTCTTCTTCTCAAACATCTAATGAAAATATCCAATATAATTGTACATTTTATGTAAGTCTGCTCGAGCATGGAAGTATTTTTTCTTCTTCTCAAACATCTAACAAAAATATCCAATATAATTGTATATTTTATGACAAAATATATAAAAGAGGAGGAATTTATAGAATGAAAGAATATCTTGCTGGAGTTAAGGGTTATATTTTTTGTTCCACAAAAAAACACCATTTGATGTATGTGAGAGAATTGGAAATGATTTGCAAAAAAAAAAAAAGAAAATTAAAAGGCTCATAATATATCTTTTGAAGACCAAGAAACATAAGTATTAGATAAAGGAAAAAAGAAAGTTTTTATTGATATAGATTCTTATTTTCCTCTAAAAACTACTTCTAATTCTCAACCTAATTTAAAAAGTGTCTTGGTTGATGCTATAAGCTAGATGGATTTATCATTCATGTATTTCTTTAAATACTTTAAATATACCTTATTTTTAAGAAGCAATAGATGCTATAACAATGATAGGTCTATGATTTAAGGTACCTTCTTATTATGAGATTTATGTGTCTTTACTTCAAGATTAAAGAAAGGGATATTAGTTGATTCTAGATATATATATAAGTCTAGTTAGGAAATAATATGATGGGTGGACTAATCAAAGACAAAGAACTTTGATTAATTTTTTTAGTTTATCATAATGTTAGAACAACTTTTATCAACTTTGTTGATACTTTTGATATGATAAAAAGTGCTCATGCTTTGTTTAGATTATTTGTTAGACCAAAAAATATTGTGCACTTTATTATAGACAATGCAGATAATTATGTATCAGTTGGGTACTTATTATAATCAAAGTATGACATATTTATTAGTATCTACATGTAGCTTATTGTATGTATCTTATTTTAAAAGACATTTGTTGTATGGAACATTTCTAATCTGGCTTCATATGCATCTAAGATCACAATATTTGTGTATAACAATTTTTTTGTCTGGGTTTAAAAGGCAAGAAAATTAGGTAGAGATTGTGCATCGTGCTACTATTAGGTTTACAACTACATTTATAACGTTTAAAATGTTTACAAGTATAAATAAGCACTTTAAAATTTAGTGATAAGTAAACACGTTTCAGGCCATAAGTTATAAAAGAGTGCAAAAAGAAATCAAGTTAATGATATTATTCTGGATAATGAATTTTGGAATGTTGACTTGATTATTGCGGGGATTATGATTCTACTCATAAAGTTGTTCATGTTTGTAAACTCATATGAGAAGCCATTTTTATAAATATATGATGAAATGTGTAGACTTAACAAAACAATAATGGGTCTTTTTAATGGGAGGGAGAAATTGTTCAAGCCTTATACATATATTCTTGATCGACAATGAGATAAGCATCTTACTTCCTTAATCCTTGTTACTTATATGGTGGAGATATATATATATATAGATGCTAATATTGTGGGTGGTCTCTTTCATATTATTGAATGCAAATGTATTTTGTTAATGAAAAGCAATTAAGAGTAACAAATGAAATTAAATTGTATCACGAAGGTTTAGTGAGTTTTGCTATATCTTCTACAAATAGATAACTTAAAATGAAAAAAAGACATCATGGTTAGTTTTCATACTTTTTGTTTATTCTATACATATTAATAATATATTTTTTAATTTATGACTGTTAATTTAAATGTAGATGAGTGGTAGACATTATGTGGTGAAATTGTTCCAACTTTGAGAAAATTTGCTATTAGATTACTTAATCAAACAATTTCTACATTAGGCTGTAAATGTGATTGGATCACTTTTGAATGTATTCATAAGAAATGAAATTGTTTGGAACATTAAAGACTTAATAACCTTGTTTATGTTACTTATTATCTCATCATTATCATCATCATCACTCCTAGTCCGAAGTCCCGCAATAAAGCAGAGTCTGAGAAAGTCTGACAGTACGCAACCTTATCCCTATATAGTAGAGAAGTTGTTTCTGGTAGACCCACATGCAGAAGTGACAATAAAATAGTGATGCAGGTTAAAGAATAAATAAGTAAAACTAGCATGCTAAATAATTATGTAAATAAAATTACAATAAATAGATAAATAAATAAAATATAACTCGACTTTTAGAAATAAAATATATTTTAAAACTAAAATATAATGAAATATATTATCTCTTTATCTGTACAAAAGCACCAATACCCAAATGATAAGAAAGTAATAAAGTATTAAAGAACTGTAGAAAAGTACCAATACCCAGATGATAAGAGAGCAAATAAAGCATAAAAAATCTACTTTGGCTCTAAAAAAAAGTCTAAAACTCTAACATAATCAAGCCTAGAAAGCATTAAACACTAAATCAATCAAAGAACTAATATCAAAAGAAAAAAAACCATAAAGAACAGAAATTTTAGAAAACCCAATAAAACCCCGAAAATACCAAAAGAGAAGAGATTGATTAATCAAGAAGGAAGAGAAGGAAGAGAGAGTGAGAGTGTCAAGAAAGAGGGAGAGTAACGTTTACATACCTCTTATTCAATCCTTAAAAAACTACCTGTTTACATATCTCGTCGAAGAAGAAGGCATAACCTTCATGAGAAAAAAGGGGCGAGAGGATTGGCAGAGATCCGGTGCTCCCTCCGCTCCCTCGACCTCCGAAAAGCAATATCCCTTGACCTTATTAATAGAAATAAAGACACTACAAGACTGTAATATGTGCAATTGTACACTTAAGTAAATAATCGTAAACATTTCTCTAAACAAAGTGATGCTAATACCAGTTTCGTGTTCAGATCCTGGCTGCTCACCTGATTTGATTTTAATGGGCAGATAAAGAAACAAAATCATTTGAAGTCCACGATCTCCACCTAGCTTGATTAATTGCTCATGAACGAAGGGGGTATAGAGGAAATTTTGGAGTTCTAATACGAGGAACTAAATCCCAAGAATCTAAAGCTAGTTTTGTGTCAATTCCTCTAGGTTAATTAAAACAACTTAATTTTATGTAATAACATTTTACTATCTCTTGGTTGTAATAAATTTAAATTTTTTGAATTGCTGACTCAGGACTTATTATCTGAGGATGAAAAATAAGTATTTTATTTATTGATTTTTATTTTAAAATCATTATACATTTTATTATTGCTTTTATAATTTCTCTTTATAAATTTAAAGCATTTAATAAGAAGATAACATATGATCTAGTTGATATCAATTATATTGATTGTACTAATTTTTTAATTTAAGAAAAAAAACTATCAATTGATTTTGATTATAATAAACTTGAAAAGATAATTTATGACAAAAATGTATTTATCATATCGAATAAATTGAGAATATCTATTGATGGTCAATTGAAATCTCATTTTGAATGTATTTAACATTAAAAGGATAATGTATTAGAGAATAGTTTTATACATTACTAATTTATAATTTATAATTTATTTAAATACAAAAGAAGATATTGATGCAATTGCTTTGGATGAAAGCTTAATTTATGAGACTTTAGAAAATTTTGAGAATTTGAAACTTTTGATGATGATGAAACATAATTGCTTTTGGTAGCACAATTTTGATTTTTATTATTATTTTAAATTTTATGTTAAATTTAATCTTATTTGAATTATTAGATATATTATGAATTTACTATACATTAATATACATTAGCATATTTTTATTTTAATAAAATGTTATATTTTACTTTTTATAATTTTTACTTTTTATTTACTATATAAAGCTTTTATAATGGTTTAATATTGTTTAAACCTTTAAACTTTAAAGCTTTCATTTTTTTCGGTTTGATATCCTTGCCTATTTTTAAAACATTAGTTATATTTGCCCATTTGATTTCTTTTCCTTTTTGACATTTTCTCCGTTTTCCATTCCATTTAAGTTTCTTCAACAATATTATGTTGATTTTGGTATGGGAAATCATGCTCTTTTGATGTCTACTGTATCCTGTACCAAAATGACATTAATATGGAAGCAGACACTTCTCTGGTGTCTTACACCTTCCAAAATTGTTTTCATTCCATTAGTAGCATATAATTTTTGGAATTGTCAAAGCAAGTAATGACAACCATGATTATACAAACAAAAAAGACCATGATTCTACATTATAGACATGGATTTTGAGCTTTGAGACTAAATGGTTGAGATTCAACTTAGAAAAAGAATGTAGGTTGATCATTTTCATAACCTTGGCCTTGTCGCCAGCCAGCAAGCAACTATTCAATCTCACAAAAACCAAGTGATGACATCTGCTATTATCGTTGTGAAATGAAAGTAGAAGACATTAAGAACTTCTATCACATATTCTTCAATAAAAATCTAGTCGAACCTTCACATTTGTTGATATAGAACATCTCATAGACGTAGTAGAGGACCATCCAGTAAAACAATTCTCGGGGAAAAAAACCGTAAATTGATTGACTGAGTGGGATGCAGCTTCACCCTATCGATGAAATGATCGTTCAATTAAATTATGACCAATCTGAGTGGGATCCCACTGACAATCAACTTTCACGATATGGGGCTACTACTACTTATCTTTTCCAGCTCCATAAATATGGTGGTACCAATTTACAATGCAGTTTCACTGTAAAAGGAAGTCGCAAAATTGATTATTCATGCTGGATATACAGCTTTTAGTGCACTCACAACGAAGAGCTTTGGTTCAGTTAAGGCACTATTGAAGTGGGAAGAAAATTGGTAATCTTACTAGAACTAGAACAATGGCTCATATTAGCCTAAAAGTATTAATGATCTAGTAAGGTCCCTCTTTGTTGCACATTCCCTGCAGTTTTTGAACTATTATTCTTCATTATTAAAACAGAGGCTTACTCTCATCCATCACTTTCTAATTGTTCTATTATCATTTTGAGAGTCAGTTTAGCTAGCAAGCACTTTTAAGCTAGTTCTTATCTTGCAACTCGCAAGAGAAACACAAACTGATTCCTAATTCTATGTCAAAAAGCTTCATAAGGTTCACTTCAATGTCTATCTTTTCTTTTTTAATATTTTTGTGAGGTCTGTACATGACAAACTGATATTATTATTTAAATGAAGAATGAATAATGATTCCTTATTCTCGTGGCTGGAATATGGATCCTGATTGGTTTTGTTGTTTTGTGATGTCAATGTGACTAACTTCAAAACCTGCATTCAGTACAATACGAATTGATTATTGCGTCGAACCTATTCTTTTTCTTGTTAAAAAGGAAAACTCGAAACCCGAAGAAAAAATAGCTATCTCAGTGCTCTACAGTACACTACTCCATGTGAGTCTCAGTGAATGATCTCCAATATTGCCATAGGAGGCTCCTGAAAAACATGTATGCCTGGGCTGGCCAGATCTGCTAGAGCTGCTAGATGATCCGCATACTAGTTCCCTTCCGTATCGAACATACTTTAATGCAAAAGCTTCCTCTCAAGATTAATCAATACTTTTAGGCTTCACGGGCATTGACTGTTTCCTTCTCTTTTTCTTGGCAATGTGACCCACTAAAGCAACTTGGAGTCTGACTAAGGTGTAGTATATTCCCAACACCATTATGATTTCTTTTTCTAATAATTGTTTCAAGGTTGACCCTCTTTGTAAAACGATCATGCCCACTCCTTCTTCTTCTCCACCATCTTTCATTTTCATGACCTGTCTTCTCATTTCCTTGCTTAGTCTTTTTCCCTCAAGCTGTGTGTCTAGAACTACTAATACCACATGCCCGCCACGAGGGCTCTCTATTGATTACTAAGCCAAAACATGCCCTCAACTTGAGCAACTCATAGGTTCAGTTCAGTAACTTCTCAGCAATTCAAAGAAGCACCAGTTCTTGACCCATCCACCATTCGATTGTTTTTCCATGACTGCTTTGTAGAAGTAATTTGAACCACGCTACATTCTTCAACATAGCTTTTGCATGCATACCCACCATAAGTTTATGAGATAATTAAACCTGCCAATTCTATATGCCTTTGTTATAGTCATTGCATATGTGTTGATATTGAAGGGATGCGACGCGTCAATATTGGTATCAATGAAGCCGAGAAGCAAAGAATTGGGGGAGAAAGATGCAGAGGAGAAAAAGGACATGAGAGTTGAGGGATTTAAGATTATGAGCAAGGCCAAGGTATTGGTGGAAAGCAAATGCCCTAGTGTTGTGTCCTGTGAAAATATACTTGCATGTTGGAATTTAAATTTGTTTTTATTGTTATTTAATTTATGTTTTAGTTTGTTGTTGGGAAGTTGAAAGTGTGAAGCCTTAGGAATATGGAGAGTTAAAACTAGAATATTCTATGTTAAGTATAAATTGTATTCTTTTGTTTCTTGTTTGAAGTTAAGAAGTTGAAAAAAGAAGAAAATTGATAGCAAACATCTCTGCTTCTTCTTTGTTCTATTTTTTAAAAATATAGTCCTTCAAAATTAGAATCAGAGCCTGAACAACAATGGCTTCAACAAATCCTGTTCAATCACAAGTGCCCAAATTGACAAAAGAAAACTACAGGTTGTGGAGTATCCAAATAGAGGCCTTGTTGGGTTCTCTTGATGTGTGGGACCTTGTGGAGAATGGCTATGGAGAATCAAGTTCCGGAAAGGAGGACGGGGAGAAGTTTAAAGAAATGAAGAAAAGAGAGAAGAAAGCATTATTCACAATTTACCAAAGAGTTGATGAAGCAATGTTCGAGTTGATTGCAAAAGTAAAAACTTCAAAAGATGTTTGGGAGATACTGAAGAAAGCATATGAGGGAATTGACAAAGTGAAGAAGATTCGCTTGCAATCATTGCGAGCTCAGTTTGAATCATTGCAACAAGAAAACTCGAAGAAGGTTGCTGATTATTTTTCTTGAGTAATCGCCATTGTGCATTAGATGAGGAGTAATGGTGAAGAAATGAAGGATATTCAAGTTGTAGAGAAAATCTTGCAATCTCTAGACTCGAAGTTCGATTTCGTAGCTGTGGCGATTAAAGAAACGAAGGATTTGGAGACCATATCCATGGAGAAGTTACTAGGATCGTTACAAGCATATGAACAAAGAATACAAAAGAAAAGTGGAGAAAAGAATTTGGAGCAAGTTTTGCAAGCAAAGCTGTCATTGAAAAAGGCTGACTCATCTATAGGAGGTTATCAATGAGGAAGAGGAAGAGGCCAAGGTTGTGATAGAGGACGAGCTTTAAGTTCTAGCAAGCAATCCAAAAATCACAATAATTGAGATGATACTGATCAGAAAGGTAATGGTCATGGAAGAGGCGGTAGTTGGAGTCAAAGTCATGGACGTGGATGAGGTAGAAACAACAAATCTGATGTCCAGTGCTATGTTTGTAAAAAGTTTGGACACTACTCTTATGATTGTTGGTACAACATAAACAATACCAACAATATAAGTGAGAAAGCGAACCTTGTCAACAAAGAAGAAATTGAAGATGGACCAGTACTGCTTATGTTGTGCAATGAACTTGAACCAATCGAATCTGTTACCTGGTTTCTCGACACTGAAGCACCAAATCATATGTGTGAAAGAAAGGAGTTCTTTGCTCGGTTAGATGAAAGAAACCTTGGCAACATGACTTTCAGGGATCTCTCAAAGAGGTTGATTGAAGGGAAAAGTGATGTTATTTTTGAACTCCAAAATGGAAGACAGCTTTGTATTTCTAATGTTTATTATGTTCCTAAGATTAAGAGTAATATGTTGAGTGTTTAACAATTGTTGGAAAAGGGCTATGACATAAAAACAAATGATTTAGCTCTTAGTGTTTGAGATAAAAATAACAGATTGATTACTCTTGTGAAGATGCTAAGAACAGGATGTTTCTGCTGAAAGTAACGATTGGTGAACCGAACTGCTTGAAGGCAGCAACGTTGAACAACTATATTCTTTGGCATCTTCGCTATGGGCATCTAAATTTTAAGGCATTGAAGCTACTCAAGAGGAAAAACATGGTGATGGAACTACCAAAGATCGAAGCCCCTGACAATCTATGTGAAGTGTATGTTTTGGGCAAGTAGCAGAGAAAACCTTTTCAGAGGTATAAGTCTAGAAGAGCATCATCCCATCTATTAAGTCATTGGATTGCACTTATTTTGGACTTAATTATCGTTAATGTGTTGAAATTATTATCCGGAATTGATAGAATTATCTTATAATAGTTTACAGATGGTCTTCAACACCTTAGAGATGAAATGGAATCAAAAAGATGCAAAAGAAGGAAGAAAATCTGAAATTTCCAAATTGACAGAAATTTAGAGACTAAGTGTGGGCACGCCTAAGGATGGAATAAATCTGCAAATAAAATTTCAGAAGTCAAATTCAAAATAAACACAATCTTTAAAGATTATCTTGCCATCTTTCAAGGGAGTTACCTACCGAAAATAGAAGTGTGCCTTATCTGGAGAGAATCAAGAGAAGATAACGAGGAGATTAGCATAAAGAAGGGGATGAGTTTATTAACGCATATATATACATTAGGTTTTAGAATAGGTTTGGGGTGATTTTGGGTTGCCGCACTTTTCTGATTTTTGTTCTTTACATTTTCTGAACTTTTTCCTTTAGTATTTTTGTATTTTTCAGTAAAGGACCAGGGATGGAGACTTTACGCTTTGTTATTTCTTTTGTTTTCAATTCGATTATGAGTAGCTAAATTTATGGTCTTGGTTGAGGGGATCCATGTTACATGTTATTATGGTGAGATGTTTGAATAGAATTTACGTTGTTAATGAACATTGGATACCTTCGGATCTATTCTTTCTAATTGAATTTGTTGGTTTCTAAGTGCATAACTAGAGATTAATTAGTTAAATCGTTAGATTAACGAAATATGACATTTAGTTTCAGTAATCATAATTAGTAATTAGGATTAGCTTCTCTACGTTAGAGTTAGAAAATTCTAAGGAGATATTCGCTTGATTGATTGCATGTCATACATGTATTTCGCTTGCTCATTGGTTCTTGATTCTTAATGCTATTATTCAATTACGCCTATAATCGTATCTAGGTTATTGTTTAATAAGCTAGGATACATGTTTCTAGTCATTACCCATAAGAGAAGCTTCCCTAAAGAATGTTTGTTAATGATTACAATTTTATGTCGAGGATTCATAATAGCATGATAACATTGGTGACCCGAAACTAAGATATTTTCTCACTGATTTTTCATATTTAATTATTGCTTTCGATTTGTGATTTTTCTCATAATTTTCATATATTGCCATGAACCAAAACCCCCCTTTTTTGTTACTTTGTTTGAGTTTTAAACTCGCTAACCTTTACCGTAAAAAATTTCTCGTGGGAACGATATCCACTTACCACTACTTCATTAATTTGTATTAACGTAAGTGATTTCTTTTATATTTGGTTGCAGGCGACAGCATCACCAGCGTCTCGAGTTGGTGCATTTGGATGTTTATGGACCCATTAAGCCTGCTTCTATCAGCAAAAATCAACATCTTTTGACATTTACAGATGACTACAGTAGGAAAAGTTGGGTCTACATGTTGAAGGAGAAAAAAGAGGTGTTCCCAAAATTTAAGGAGTTCAGAAGTATGGTTGAAAAACAAAGTGGATGTCAATTAAAATGTCTACGGGCTGATCGCGGAAGACATGTTAAGTCATCAATTTGCACTTATTTTGTACTTAATTATCTTTAATGTATTAAAATTATTATTCGAAATTAATGGAATTATCTTATAATTGTTTACAGATGATTTTCAACACCTTAGAAACAAAATTGAATCAAAAAGATGTAAAAGAATGAAGAAAATCCGAAATTCCTAATTTAACAGCAATTCTGTGACTAAGGGTGGGCACGCCTAAGGATGGAATAAATCTACAGATCATTTTTTAAAAGTCAAAATCAAGATTCTCATAATCTTTGAAGATTATATTGCCATCTTCCAAGGGGATTGACTACCTAAAATTGAGGGATACAGTATCGGAAGAGAATCAAGGAAAGATGAGGGAAAAAACAAGCATAAAAGAGAGAGGATGGTGGTTCACGCGGAAAAAGACTAGTTTTTAGGATAGATTTTCGTTTCTACATCTTTTCTTTTCCAGTTTTTAAATTTTTCTGCACTTCTTCCTTTTATAATTTTGTTTTCTTCAAGAAAGACTAGGGATGGAGACTTTACGCTTTGTTATTTCTTTCGTTTTCGATTCTAGTATGAGTAGCTAAACTTTTCGTCTTAGTTGAGGGGATCCGTGTTATCATGCTATTATGTGTGAGATGTTTTGAATAAAGTTTTCGTTGTTAATAAACATTGAATATCTTTTGATCTACTCTTTCTAATTGAATTCATTGGTTTCTAGGTGCGCAATTAGGGATTAATGTGTTCAACCACTAGATTAACGAAATATGACATTCAGTTTCGCGAATCACAAGTAGCAATTAGGATTGTCTTCTCTACGTTAGTGTTAGAAAATTCCAAGGAGATATTCGCTTGATTTATTGCATGTCATACATGTATTTCTCTTGCTCATTGGTTCTTAATTCGTAAAGCTATTATTCAATTAAACCTACGATCGTATCTAGGTTATTGTGTAATAAGAACGCTAGGATACATGTTTCTAGTCATTACACTTAAGAGAAAATATCCCCAATGTATGTTTGTTAATGATTGCAATTTTATGTCGAGGATTCATTCTAGCATGAAAACATCGGTGACCTAAAACCAAGGTATTTTCACATTAATTTTTCAGATTCAATCATTACTTTCGATTTGTGATTTTTCTTATATTTTTCCTTTATTTTTTGTGAATCAAAACAACCCCCCCCCCCTTTTTCGTTACTTTGTTTTAGTTTTAAACTCGCTAATCTTTACCTTTAAAAATTCCTCATGGGAATGATATCTACTTACCACTACTATATTCATTTGTATTAACGTAAGTGATTTCTTTTGAACTTGGATGCAGGCGACAGCACTATCAAATTTTGACGCCATTGCTAGGAAATTTCTTAACGATTTTTGTTTGCGATGTTTTGTTTTTGTTTTTGGTTTCGTTGCGCATGGTTACCTTGTCTTCAGTTTGTTTCAGTTTCACAGCTCTTTTTGATTTTTCGATCTTTTAGCGGCATGGCTCACTATCAGTATGTTTTTAATTCTGATTATTCATATTCTCCTTATTATGATAATGAGTTTCTGTTTGTTGCGACTTCCAAGTTTGACCATCAAGTGGCAGATTTCACACCCTTAGCCGTATAAGTACTGAGGGATGCCCAACAAGCTAAGGTATGTGAAGTTTACTCATTTTTGGGTTATTCTTTTTGTACATGTTCCTTTTTGCAGGATACAAAGTACGGATTCACTTCTCCATCGAGCTACTATGAAGAGCAGTGCTACTTCGAGCCTCCACCTCCACCTCCACCTCCACCGTCGCCACCACATACTAATGAGATGTCTTTGGAGGAGATCATAATGAGTTTGGACACGATCACTCTTTAATTCCAGCAGTTTAGACAATCGTACGTGCCTCGACAAAGTCCGAAAATGACATCATATGCCGAAGGTAAGTCCTCTTGAGAAGAAGTAGTTCAATCTTTGGCTGCTAACACTTTAACGTTTTAGCGAAATTCTGAAGCAAGTATCAGAAACATTGAAAATCAAATGAGTCAAATGGCAATTGTCATTAATCGATTGGAGGTACAAAGTTTTGAAAATTTTCCAGCACAACCAGAAATCAATCCTAAAGAAAGGGCGAAGGCTATCACATTGCGGAGTGGTAAGGAATTACAGGAACCACTTTTGAAAAATTCCAGAAGAGAGGTGGAAGAAGAAATCACGCACATAATACCTTCACAACCTGAATTGACGCAAAAAGGGGTGCAAAACAAGGTGCTTCTGCCTCCTTTTCCAAGTCAATTTTTCAAGGAAAAGAAGGAAGAACAAGCAGAGTTAGAAGAGATTATAGCTCAAGAAAAGATGGAGGATATGCAGCCTCCTAAGGTAAGTGATGCAATTCATGTTATAGGTAACCAAATTTTGTTTCCTTTTCCTAGTTGTTTACAGGTACAAGAAGAAGAAGAACAGGAAGAGCCGCAAGAAGTACAATTTTTAGGAGAGTTGTGGGTAAGTGAACTGAAGGCCGAAGGTAGCAAGCAGGATGTTGAGTCTCCAAAACCATTGACTTTACTTTTACAGAGACCATCTTGGTGTGAGAAGGGCGATGCTCGAAAAGACGAGTGGACATTAGAGTATGATGATGAAGCAATGAAGTTCCACTCATCAGAAGTCATGGAGCATCGTGCTGAGGAGCTGCATTCAAAGAAAGTTGTTCCAGGTTTATCACAAAGTTTGAGCATGCTTCCTGTTGGACTCAAGCATCCATTTGATAATGGATGATGTACATATGCCAAGGGTCAAGCTTACGACCTTTGATAAGCGCTTAATAGGAGGCACCCCATTCGTATCATTTTCTTTTATGTGTTTTGTTATCAATTTTCTTTTATTGTTTTGGTTTAATTTAATTCTGTTAGGAATTTAAATTCACATTTTTATTTTCGTCATTTTAATTTTCATCTTTTTTAAAAAAATATAAAAAAACAAAAAAAGAATTTTTTTTTGCTTAACCGCCACTCCCTTCTTACCCTCTCTATTTTTCCCCACTTTGTTTCGCCCAAATTCCTTCTCTCATCCTCACTCTCCAACTACCGATTATTTACACCGACCTTAGCCAATCAATTTCATCTTTCCCACCAAGCACTCACCCATGTTTGTTGGGTCCGTGTTTTGTGTACCGGGGCGAACTAGGCCCAGCGTACCCCAAGTTGGCACGCGACCACAACTTTCAAAGGTATTGTCCTCTCTGGTACTCGAACTCGAGACCTCAAAGTTTTGTTGCATTTAAATGCACGCCTCTTACCATTGAGC
>JANZLD010000002.1:44243490-44256774 GCA_026413575.1 Erythroxylum carthagenense
ACAATTATAACAAATTTCTGATTTCACAATCAAGTCGGGAATTGTCATACATGTATATTCATATATATATATATATATACTTGTGCAATCAACAATCATTTACTAATGATTATCGAAACTATAATGCATGTGAAATGCGACACTTGCCTGTACCAAATCCTAACCCGATCCAAATTGCCAATATACCCGTCACACCGGTAATGGGATGTTACAATTCATTAGTAGTGTGATTGAGTGAACATTTGCCTTGCTTAGGATTGTGGAAGCTTTCAGGAAGAAATACCTTCCGATTCATCGGTAGTGTGACTGAGTGAACATTCGCCTTGCTTAGGATTGTGGAAGCTTTTAGGAAGAAATACCTTCCAAGGGTTTATGTCTAAGAGAAGGCTAGGGAGTTTCTAAATCTCACAAAGAGGGACATAAGTTTGAGTGAATATGAGCTAAAGTTCACCCAGCTGTCATGATATGTGGCCAACATTATTGCGAATGAAAAGGACAAGTGCCGTAAGTTTGAAGGAGGACTTCATTTAGGGATCAAGAAGAAGGTATTGATCCACAACTTCTGTGACTACCAACAATTAGTAGATGCTGCACTCCAGGTTGAGAAATTGGAGAATATAAAATATGAAGTGAATAAAAAGAGGAAGAACCAAGAGCAATCTTCCAAGAAGGGGATGAGTGCTCCAATGCTTGAAAGGGGTATAAAGAGCTTCCATACAAAGAGTGAGGTGGGGAGTAGTGCCTCTACTAAGAACAAGCAAACAAGGGTAGTTTCTATGCAAGCCTCAACTATGAGAGGCAATAGCAGGGTGGAGAGAAGCAGGTACACGAGCCCTTAATGTGAGCATTGTGGGAAGTTTCACAAAGCAGAGTGCTTCAACTTACTTAGAGCATGTTTGCGATACAGGGAGAAGGGACACATGATTAGGAAATGTTCCCAGATAACAAGGCAAGAAGGTTGTAGTTGCAAGCCCCAAGGAGAGCAAAAACAGTGAGAACCAAGCCAATCACTGAGGTGGGCAGTTCTGGAGTTGCAAGAAAGGCTATTGCACTAGGAAGGCCAAGGGGTCAGGCACAGGCAAGTGTGTTTGACATAACCAAAGAGGAAGCCACAGCCGTACCTGAAGTTGTCACGGGTATGGCTTAGTTATTTAATTCTGAAGTATATGTCTTTATTGATTATGGCTCCATGCATTCATTTGTTTCTACAAGAATGACTTTATGTGGTGTGAATTTGGTGCCATTGAAAAATCCATTGATTATTAGTACTTCTCTAGGAAGGAATGTGACAATAAGTCAAGTGTATAGAGGATGTGAGTTCTTCATTGATGGTGCTAGACTGGTGGTGGACTTACTACGTCTAGACCTAAAAGGCTTAGATGTTATACTTGGGATGGATGTCATGGAGAAGTATCATGCGAAGTTAGATTGTAGCCTCAATGAGGTGAAATTGGATTTGGTAAACGGTGAGAAGGTGACTTTTAGGGGAGACAGGAGAACACCATCACTAAGAATTATTTCAACTTTGTTAGTTGACAGGATGATGGAAAAAGGGTGTGAAGCTTTCTTGGCACATATATGGATACCGATGTAAATGGAGGGAGGTTAGAGGATTTTCCAGATGTGTTTTCAGAAGATTGACCTAGTTTGCTATCGGTGAGGAAATTTGAGATTATCATTGATTTGATTACAGGTACCACTCCTATTTCCATACCACTGTATAAAATGGCTCCAGCTAAGCTGAAGGAGCTTAAGGAATAGTTGGAAGAGCTATTAGAGAAGGAGTACATAAGGCCAAGTTCGTCAACATGGGGAGCACCAGTTTTGTTTGTTAAAAATAAGGATGGAACATGACGAATGTGTATTGATTACCATAAACTCAACAAGGTGAATATTAAGAACAAGTAACCTCTACCACGAATAGATGACCGGTTTGACTAGTTGTAGGAAGCAAAGGTATTTTCAAAGATCGATTTTAGGACAGGTTATCATCAGCTCAGAATCGGGGAGTTTGATGTAAACAAGACAGCCTTCAGGACACAATATGGGCATTACGATTCCTAGTTATGCCATTTGGATTGACCAATGCTCCAGTTGCATTTATGGATCTCATTAATAGGGTCTTCAAGGAGTATTTGGATCAGTTTGTTATCATATTTATAGATGACATTTTGGTTTATTTCAAGAGCAAATAGGAACAGGAGAAACATCTCAAGATAGTGTTATAAACACTAAGAGAGAAGGAGCTTTATGCCAAATTCAGCAAATGTGAAATTTGTCTTCGTGAGGTAGTATTCCTTGGACATATACTTTCAAAGGATGGGGTACATGTTAATCCAAAGAAATTGAAGCACTGGTGAATTGGCATGCACCAAAGATAGTAGCAAAAGTTAGGAGTTTTCCGGGTCTGACTAGATATTATAGAAGATTTGTTGAAGAGTTTTCTATGATAGCTGGTCCGATGACCAAGTTGTTAAGGAAAAATAAGAAGTTTATTTGAAGTGATAAATGTCAGAAAAACTTTGAGGAGCTTAAGCACAGAGCTCTAATTCTGACATTGCATATGGGAGATGAAGGTTATATAGTTTGCAGTAATGCTTCAAGAAATGATTTAGGATGTGTGTTGATGCAGGGAGACAGGATGATAGCTTATGCTTCACGGCAGTTAAAGCCTTATGAGTTGAATTACCCAACTCATGATCTAGAATTGGCAGCAGTAATCTTTGCCTTGAAGATTTGGAGACATTATTTGTATGGAGTTAACATAAAGACTTTTACATATCACAAAAGTCTCAAGTACTTATTGAGCCAGAAAGAGTTGAATTTGAGAAAGAAATGTAGTCAGAGTTGCTTAAGGATTATGACCTATTACTTGAATACCATCCAGGAAAGGCAAATGTGGTGGCTGATGCCTTGAGTAGGAAATCCCCCATAACTCATGTTTAGACAATTTATCTACCATTATTGGAGGAGGTGGCTAAGCTAAGAATAAGCTTAACACAAGAAGAACCTGATTGCATTATTACAAATTTCAGAGTGAGACCGATACTCAAGGAAAAAGTTAAGGAGTTGCAAGCATAGGATACATAATTGAACAAGCTTCGAGAAGAAATTCAGAAAGGTAAGAAATCTGAAGTGGTAGTGAGGGATGATGGACTTATGGTTGTAAGGAATAGACTTTGCATTCCGAATTTTAAGGAGGTAAAGGATGAGATATTTGACGAGGCATATAATACGCCTATGCCATACACCCAGGTAGCACTAGGATGTACAGGGATTTGAAAGAGCATTTACGGTGGAAAGGCAAGAGATGTAGCAGAATATGTGGGTAAGTGTCTAGTGTGTCAGTAAGTTAAGGCTGAACACCAGGCACCTTTTGGAAAGTTAAGGCCATTGTTCATTCTTGAGTGGAAATGACAAAGGATAATCATGGATTTTCTGTTGGGTTTGCCCAAGACCAGTAGGAAGCATGATGTCATATGGGTTATTGTTGATCGTTTGATGAAGTCAGCTCATTTTCTATCAATTAAACAGACTGATTCCCTGCATGTGCTAGCGAAGAAGTATATTGATGAGATAGTGAGACTGTAAGGGATTCCTGACTCTATATTTTCTGACAGAGATCCTTGGTTTACTTTAAGATTCTGGGGAAGCTTACAAAAGGCTCTGGGAAACAAGTTAAATTTTAGCATGACTTTTCACCCCTAAACAGATGGTTAATCTGAGAGGATCATTGACCATTCGGACCCTTAAAGGAATTCTCAAGGCATATGTGACAGATTTCAAAGGCTTCTGGGATGAGCATTTGCCATTGGTCGAATTTTCTTACAATAATTTGTACCATTTGAGCATTCAGATAGCTCCTTATAAAGCATTGTATGGAAGAAGATGTATAACTTCTATATGCTGGAATGAAGAAGGAGAAAGGAAAATGATAGGGCAAGAATTACTCCAGATGGCAGTAGATAAGGTCAATTTAGTTAAGCAACAGCTTAAAGCAGCTCAAGATAGAATGAAGAGCTATACTGATGCACACTGAAAAGAGATGCAGTATGAAGTTGGTGAGAAAGTATTTCTTAAGACATCTCCTTGGAAAGGAGTAATGAGATTTGGTAAGAAGGGCAAGTTGAGCCCGAGATATGTGAGTCCTTACAAAATTGTTGAGAGGATTGGACCACTAGCCTATAGGTTGGCACTGCCACCGGAATTATCTCAGATACATGAAAATTTTCATGTTTCCATATTGAGGAGGTATAGACCGGATCCCTCGCATATCATTCAAAACATTGACATTTAGTTGATAGATGATTTGACTTATGAGGAGACTCCAGTTGAGATCTTGGACACTAAGGAGAAGGTCCTCAGGAACAAGACAGCTCAGCTAGTCAAAGTTCTATGGAAAAACCATTCTGTAAAAGAGGTCACGCATGAACTTTTGGAAGCAATGAAGGAGAAGTATCCATACCTCTTCAAGGATTCATGTAAGAATTTTGAGGAAGAAATTCTTTAAGGTGGGAAGAAATGTTGGACCCTAAAATTTTTTTGTTATTTATTTGTTTTTTCATTTTACTTTATTTTATTTTGTTAGAATTTAGTCCATGATTTTTTGAGCATAAGGAGAAATTAAAATTAACTTAGAGTATAGTATCATGTTACTTGAATTAAGGAGGTAAGAAGGCATAAAATGGCATTTTTGGAAGATCAGTCAAGTTTAAAAAGACATAAGGCATAAATGGAGAACAAAAGGGACATCTTACAATCATTAAAGGTAAAAAGGGGAAGAAAAAGTTGTCTTGCATTTGAAGAAGCAAAAAAGTGAATGAGAAAAAGAAAGGAAGAGAGGAAAGAAGAGAAAACTAAGCTAGGTTCCATCTTTTCTTAGCTTTAAAGAGAGATTTTGAGGTTGCCTAAGAAAAGAAAAAGAAAGAGGGAGAGAAAAGCTTTCATTAGAGCCAAGGAACTCTTCATTTGGTGAAGATTCAAAGTAAGGTCTTACTTAAAAACAAAACTTTCAAAATCTAAGACAATAGGTACCTTTGCCTATGGTTGAATGAACAATCCATATTTTATTATTTCAATTGGATTCATTCACATATGGAAGAATAACAATAAGTCAATAAGATTTGGTTACAACTCTACAAGGGTGACATTCATAGGAGAAAAATAATAAAAGGATTAAGCATAAATTGTTGAAACTAAATTGTTAAAATTGTTAAATCATCAATTTGTAACATTTAGTTGATATATATACTTTATATGATTTATTAAGGAAAAATTAACAACAATATTTTTTTTACCTAATTCATATAATAAAAAAGATTAGAATGCTTTTTCAAAAAGAAAATAATTAAAAAGTTTTTGATTTTTGTAAAGAATCTCTTTTTAATTTTATAATGAAACAAAGTTACTTTTGCATTTTTATTTATTTGAATTTTTAACCAAAAATTTTACTAGTCCTTTTGTAAATAATGTGAGCTTATATCTTAAGCGGAGTGATAAAGGTGAATGGAGCAATAAGGTTGAGGACTCTCAAGAACATATGTTATAACTTGAAGGGTGTGTTATTGCTAGGGTGTGTTATTGCTAGTGAAACAAGGTCAACCCAATCTGGTTCTAGTGGTAGATGATCCTACAAAGACGATTTATTATTGAAGCTTAAAAAGCAACTAGCCTAGGTTATTTACTAGGTTACTAGGTTATTTCATATTTTTTGCTTCATATGTGTGTGTGTGTGTGTAAACCTCTTCAGTCATTCGTGAGGTGTGAAAAACATTTATCAATAAAATAGCAACTCTTCAGCAACCGTACTCTTCAATTTCTATCGATTTCAACATGAACCCAACTTTATTGTTCTCATCCAACAACTCCATTCCAATCAATGTGACGAACTTTATCACGGTGAAGCTCTCTCACGCGACATATCGTCTGGCGTGAGCAACTTAAAGGCTTAACTCTTTGCTATATAGTATGGGGGCTGCTCATTGGAGATGAATAGCCACCAACCAGATACAAAACCAGATGCTACCATTGAAGCCACCAAAACAGTAGAATCACCCATGGAACCCCTGCAAGCAAAAATCGACGTGTATGTCACCTAAAACCATAATGATTTGACGTTTCAAGGTCTGCTTATTGCTACACTCTCTCCAAATGTTTTGGGACTAGCAATTGGGCAAGAAACATCAAAGGATCTTTGGAAAACTCTTGAACAAGAGTTTGCTAGTACAACTCAGGAAGGGGAGTTCTCTTTACTCCAATAACTGACTTATCTCCCCAAACAATTAGATAATACTATGATAGAGCACTTGCAGTCATTCAAATCAATATGTGATCAATTAACCACAATCGACAAACTAGTACTAGACACAACAAAGGTATATAATCTCCTTATGAGCCTTGGTTCTTATTACAAAGAATTTGCTACAATTAAGCTCAAACTACCCTGCCTACATACTTCAAACATATGTCTCATACTAGACTCCTATGATGCATGGAACATATATCTTAAGAACACTGGCATTGCATTGTTTTCCCTTACTACATAAAGAGAATCATGACGAGGAAGAAACAAAAATTGTTATACAAACCGGTTTTCTTCATAAAGTAAAGGTTTCTATCCAGATTCAACTCATGTTACTAATCCTTCATCGACTCAAGTACTTGTAGGGATCTATCAATTGTTTCAGTAACAAACTAGAAATACAAAGGGTTTTACATAATCCTTTTCTTGAGCAAGCCTAAGGAAAGTTGTCCACCACCACTAGGCATGCGATGAATGACACTAGTAGATTTTGAGATATACAAAGATAAAGTTTGTCAACGGTGTAGTCAACAAGGGGACATTACTAAGATATGTTGGGGACTGCTACAGTCTTCCAGCAACCCTAACGATTTACCTCAAGCCTCCGTAGCTCTCACGTTGGATAACTCACTCTTAGATGTTGAATGGATGATTGATAATAGAGCATCAAATCATATGGCTCATGATTCAGGCTATGACTTTGTTATTATTGGTAATGGAACAAAACTTATAAGTGATAGTATCGAAGAAGTTTCCATTACCAATGGTAAGAAGAAACTCTCATTAAAGGAAGTGTTACATGTCTCAGAACCTACACGAAATTTGCTATCTATAAGTTAGCTCACATCACAAAATAAAGTGGACTGTGAATTTACTGATAAGTTATTTTGTGTAAAGGAACGAAAGATAGGGAAGATTCTGCGCATAGGAAAACGTAAAGGAGATCTATACGTGGTGCCTAAAGCTCAATCTGGGTTTGCTGCACAAAAATTGGCACACACCAAAGAGGTTTGGCATCACTGACTGGGACACCCACAAGACTCATCACTACACTGACTTGTGTCAGATGGCTTAATTTATTTAGTCTCTAGTAATAAGGATAAACATCTTTGTCAAAGTTGTTGCATTGGTAAACTTAGCAAGTTGTCCTTTCATTTATCTTAAACAAATGCTAGTGAACTATTTGCAAAACTACACTATGATTTATGGGGCCTTGCCTTAGTTTTATCCCTATGCAAATTTCAAGACTATATGTTATTTGTTATTGATTATTCTTGATACATATGGTTGGCCCTAATGAAATCTAATGTTGAATTTGTCGATATATTTCTCTCCTTTGAGCAATTTGTGTTTCGTCAATTCAACAGGAACATGAGGGTGTTTCACTCTGATAATAGAGGGGACTTTGTTAATCATAAGTTTGGAAACTATTTTTTTAGTGACAATATTGTTCATCAATTGTCCCATCCCTACACACTAGAGCAAACCAGGAGAGTGGAACTACAACATCTAACCATAAGAGAGCTAGGAATGACAATGTTGTTACACAATGGTTTGCCATACTCTTTCTGGACAGAGGTTTTCTCCACCACTATTTCATTAGTAAATCAATTATCTTCATCTACACTTAATTTTTCTACTCCTTATTTTAAACTATATGGTGAGAATGTTAACTATAAAAATCTTTGCATCTTTGGTTATAGATGTTTTCCCTGCACTTGGGACACAAGGAAGACAAAATTTGATCCCAAGTTTACTCCTTTCATTTTTGTTAGGTATAGTAACAAGCATAAGGGGTTAAATTCTATCATCCAAATACAAGAAAGATGTTTGTGTCTCATCATGTCATTTTTTATGAGCAATTCCTACTATAATAGTACAAGAAGCAACAAGAATTTCTTGAAGAAGTGAATTTTAATGATGAAAGCAAACGTGAGACTTTTGTACCATCAACTTCAATGTCAACAGCAATTCCTTCTCTTCTTGCTACCAAGATGATTTCACCAAAGGATGCAGGAACTCAACCTTCTCATGACATTCCTAATGCCTTTAATGGTTTGGATGCATATGGGCCAAATGTAATCATTAAGCTTGACTCTGAATCACAAGTCCCACCAGATACACAAGATCGTGACAATAGTCATGAACTCTTGGTTTTAAATTTGGCCTCCATCAACTCTAACCTCACATTTGATCTCATCCCTTAGTATTTAGGCATGTCTCCCACCCCAATTGAAACTAATTTAAGTTCTTCTATTGCAAGATCTATTGATGACAATGTTTAACAACCTAATCAACATGTAATGCACACACCAGGTACAATTAGATTAATTCTTAGTATTGCATTGGTTAAAGGCTGGATAGTTCCACAATTAGATGTCAAGAATGAGTTCTTGCATGGTGTTCCTACATAAGATATCTTTATGGAACAACCTTTTGGGTTTGTCGATTTACATCTCCTAAATTATGATTAGATCCCCTCAATACTTGACTTTCACCAAGCCAGACATCTATCCGCTATTAATTTTGCTGGTCAATTTTCTTGGAAACCAACCTATTATAGTTTAAATCTAGTTAAGTGCATCCTTCGATATATTAAAGGGACATTAAACCCTGGCATGCAATTTATAGCAAATACTACCCTTGATTTGTGTGCTTTTTCTAAGGCAAATTTAGGGTGATGTTCACTAATTTGATGGTCTTCAACTAGTTATTGCACATTCCTAGGTCAAAATATCATCTCCTAATGTGCCAAGAAACAAACCACCATTGCTCGCTCTAGTACTGAAGTTGAATATAGGGCCATGGCCCATATTGCTGATGAACTCATTTGGCTTACCTACTTACTTTGAGAATGTGATATTACTTTACTAGCACCGCCTCTTCTTCTTTGCGATAACCCATTGCATTACATATAATAGTAAATCTAGTCTTCCATTCCTGCACGAAGCACATTAAAATTAACTACCACTATATATAGGAATATATTGCATTTAGTTTGTTGATCACTCGACATGTCCCTTCATTGTATTAGCTTGCTGACATTTTTACCAAGTCTCAATCTTAAGCTTCTCTACTCTCTTTACGCATCAAACTTTGCCTCAAACTTTGGCACAGTTTGAGGGAGGCTAACAATGCAAGCTTATATTTTGAGCGGAGTGATAAGGATGAATGAAGGGGTGAGGTTGAGGACTCTCAAAAACATATGCTATAACTTGAAGGGTTTTTCATTTCTATTAAAACAAGGTTAGCCGGGTCCTATTCTAGTAGTAGATGATCCTATAAAGATGCTTTATTATTGAAGCCCAAGAAGCAGCTAGGCTAGGTTATTTACTAGGTTATTAGATTATTTCATGTGTTTTGCTTCATATATATATATATATATATATATATATATATATGTACTCTTCAGTCGTGCGTGAGGTGTGAAATGTAGCATCCCACTCCTGCAAGACACGTGCCTGACATCTTGTGTAATATCCGAGACCGTGCCTCGCGAGGGTGGTATGCTAGAGCACTTAATCAGTCAAAACTCATTATAAATCTTTTTCATGCGTATGTGAAAATCAGTAATCAAAAATTTGGGCCGACTTTTATTCAGAAACATTTTTATTTACAAAAGTTACCAAAATTTTTCAAATATCATAATTTCATTAATCATTAGGGCCCATTTTAGAAGTAAAACATATTACACTTTGATCAATCTCTTTTGCAAAACCTTTTTCCAATTGGAAAGTTATACACAACAAATATATTCAAATACACAAAATGCAATAATTTAGGGAAAATACAATTCAGTACGAAAATAAAGAAATACAATGCAAACGCGAACTGATCCCGACCTCTATCCCTCACTTGAATGTAGTAGTTATACTCCCGTTTGCCTAACAGGATATTCTTCTGATCCTAAAAAATATGTGCAATTTTTGGGTGAGTTTTGCAAACTCAATGAGTGACCATCATCGATGATTCACCTAGTCACATAACACATAAATCATATTCACAACATTTCACATTTCACAATCAATACAATTTAATCATTCATATTATGCATATGCAGTGTGCATGAGACCCACTTTCCATTTATTACTTTGTTGTGACCGAGTGCCTAAACTGTCCCATAAAGGGCTCATTGATAATTGTCCCATATAAGGCTCATTAAATGTTGAGCCTGAGGCTCTGAATCACTTTTGAGCTTGAGGCTCGTTTTTACTCGTTGTGTTTTAAACTCTGATCAGTGGCTACTCAGGTCACAACTGCCATTATATTTCATGCATTCATGAAATGGAATGCATCAATCACATTTGCATGCTCCCATTCAATTACATTCCCATATCATTAGACCTTAGTCCAGCATTCAACATATTTTCACTTACATGCAAATGCACCTTCAGAACAAATTTAACAATCAAATTAGGTACACTTAGTTCATCTCATTCGCATACAAACAACACTTCAATATCTTAACCAAACGTCACAATCATCGGACTTCCTGCCTGAAAATCAACATAATCAAACACATTTATATAGACATTTAGTAGTCAATCAATACAAAATTTGAAATAGAACAAATAATGAAATGAGACCATCTAGGTCTACTCAATTATTATTAGCTTCCATGATCCGGAAATGTCTAGATGGAAACGTTCTATCCTATATCATCATTATGCAAAACACATATTAGCATTAGCTTCCATGATCCGAAAATGTCTGGATGGAAACATTCTATCCTACATCATCATTATGCAAAATACAGATTGCACACACATTATTAATTGCACAATCACATAAACATTCAGTTTTTCACACATGAATATGTGTAATGTATAATGCATGCTCAATGACAATCCCAGGTATCTTTCCTTTAATTTCATCTCAAAATCATTCTTATATCAAAACTCATCTAAGTATAATTTACACTTAGGTTTATGCCTCACTAAAACCATTAAAATCTCTATTCCTTTTTCATTGACTCACTTCAGATTTTTCCAAGTCATACTTTCAGGTCTACTGTTCACATTTAATTAGAAAGTGAAACTGATGTAATTTTGTTGGATCCCGATTTTTTAGTGGAATTTAAAAATAATAATTGAAAAGAAATGAGTGTTATTATGTATATGTTTAGGTACAAATGTATTTATACTTAAAGGAAAGTGATGAGGAAAGAATTGATGGATTTTGATAATTTTGATATTTGAATATATTTGTATGGTAATGAAAGTTAACGTGAATTAGTGGATTGAAATGGAAGTTGAAAATCAAGAAATAAAGAGAAAAAGTGTGAGAATTTAAAAAATTAAGAAAGTTTGACTTTTGGGGATGAATAGTGATAGAAAGTTTGACTCAAGAGTTGACTTTTTTATTTAAACAAAATTTGAGAAAATGATCTACATGAAACTTGTAGCTTATGTTAAAAGCTTTTTGTCGCCATAAAGTATAATATTTTTCGATATCAAGATTGAAAGTTATGAGTTTCCGAAGATAAGGTTATTTTGCTTTATTTTTGAATAATGCTATTAAAGTTATTGCTTTCGAGCAAATCGCCATATTGATATAGTCCGAATTTGAGTAAATGGTCTACATGAAAGTTGTAGCTTATATTCCCAGCTTTTTATCTCCATAAAGTATGCAATTTTTTGATATCAGGACTAGGAGTTATGATTGACTGAAATTTGGAAGTTGTTTAGGAAAAGTTGATTAGGACAGAAACTTTGAGTGGATTTTTGACTCCCTTAGAGGACAAATTGATTTTTATGTCCTTCATATAAGTTGTAGAGCTTCCTTTGAGCTATCTTTTGATACCAAAATTTTCAAATTTGGAGTTCGGGATCAAGAGATATGATTTTTGGAAAATTCGGATATATATATGTATTTATACATATATGCATGTCTCTATTCTTATTTCTTATTATGTCCCTATTTCAATCTTCTGTTTATATCTTTTTCATCTGACTTCTGATTGACTTGGTTTTTGAAGCGTTGGATTTCTAAGACAATTATCTACATTCTCAGGGAAAATTTGTATTTTTATGATATTAAATTAAGGATGATTAATTTAATCAAAGTGAGTTAGGAAATATTCTGAATATGGTTCAGTCTTTTGCGAAATTCGGGATTTGTGGAGATTCGATTGATTTGATTCTTGAGGCAAAAATAAAATTGAGATATGGGACTACAAATCATATGAAGAAATGAAATTTCAATTTAGCCTCTAAGACTTTCAATTTCTGAATTGAAGTTCGGATTAGTGTTCAGTTTTGGATTAGGAACATCTGAAATTATTTTGGTCATAACTTTTGCTCTAGAAATCCAAATGAGTAATTTTTGATTTAGATTAAACTAGATAAATAGGGCTACAATTGTTATGAAGAAAGTGAGGTTCAATTTGTCCTTAAGAATGTCAATTTTTGGATGGAAATAATGTGTTGGAAAATGTGTTAGCATAAGACTAATTGGAAATGTTTTGAGCATAACTTTTGATGTAGTGCCCCAAATTAAATGATTATTATGGAATTATGAAATTAAGACAATGAGGAACATTTTTCTAGAAGGAAGTTTTGGCAAATTCCTTCAATTTTATAGTGAGAAAAAATGTCCTAAAGTAAGCATTAATGAGAGTAAAGTTTAAGGGCAATTTTGGAAGTCTACTTAAGAACTTGTGTTACAAGGCTTTCCTGGAGGGGCAAGGAGGTCATTAGCCATTCATTAAACGACATGGCATCCTAAAAATAGTGGCTGTCGTTTTGTGCTAAGGGAGCCACGACGCTTTGAGCAAATGGAAGAAAGAAATAAGAAGAGAGGGAGAATGAAGCTTTCGGTGAAGAGGAGATAAAGGAAAGAAGAAGAGAGGGTTTAGGGTTTCAAATTTTCATGGGTTTCTAAGGTGATTTTTCATTGATTTCAAGGGGAAAAATAAGGAAGAGGATGAAAGCTTCCCATGGGGCTTTGAAAATCCAAAAATATGAAGAAGAAGGTAAGAGCAA
>JANZLD010000002.1:44347131-44369527 GCA_026413575.1 Erythroxylum carthagenense
TCATATAAGTTAAATGAACACATTGTTGAACCAAGAGATTGAAAATTCAAGAAGAATCATCTTTAAAATCAAGTTATAAGAAATGTTTAATAACCTATATCATTATATCTCATCTTAGAGATTTATCTCATCTTACTATTATTTCTAAAATTAAGCCGAATATCATAAAAGAGGCCTTTAGTACAAAAATTAGATTCTTTTTATAAATGAATAATTGAACCAATTTAAGAGAAGGAAGGTGTGGAATTTAGTACCTAGACCTAGAGACAATAACTAGTATCAAATGGATGTTTAGAAACAAATTAAATGAATCAGGTGTCATTAAGAGAAACAAAGCTAGATTACTGGCTAAAGGGTAATAATCAAGATGAGGGAATATATTTTTAGGAAACATTTTCACTGGTAGCTAGATTAGAAGATATTGGATTATTACCTACGTTTGCATCTTAAATGAATTTAAAATTATTTCAAATAGATGTTTAAATTGAATGTTTATATATTTTTATTCAAGAAGACATTTATGTTGATCTTCCTCCCAATTTTGAAATTTATGATGCACTTAACCATGCTTATAAACTCTCCAAAGCTTTAGGTGGTTTGAGATAAGCCCTTAGAGCTTAGTATAATAAGTTAAGTGAATTTCTTTTGGAAAATGTTTTTACTACAGGTAAGGTTGACACAGCTTCTTTTATTAGAAAGTATAATGATGAAATCATATTTTTGCAAATTTATATTGATGATTTTTTTAATTAATGAAAGCTTGTAAGGAATTTTCTAAATACAAAATTAAGAATTTTATAAGAGCACAATAGGATAGCTCAATTATCTTCATTAATCAAGCCAATTACATGAAAGTACTACTCAAGTACCTTGGAATGTATTAAGTTAAGCTATTGGGAACACCCACAAGTGTCATAACTACATTTCACAAGGATAAAGAAGACAAGTAGATTGATGTAAAGCTCTACTAAGATATGATTGGTAGTTTACTTTAGCTTACCATAAGTAGGCCCAGTATTCTATTTAATGTATGCTTATACACTAGATTTCAATCAAGTCTTACAGAATCTCATCTCTTAGCCAGTAAGCACATACTAAGATAATTATGAGGTATCATTTCTCTAAGACTTTAGAATCCTAAGCATACGCTCTTTAAATTAACTAATTATTCATATGTAAATTATATCAATGGTGTTTTGGATAGAAAGAGCATATACGGTACTTGTCAATTCCTAAGAAATTTATTAATCTCATAGTTTAATAAGAAACAAAATTTTATTGACTTGTTAACTCCAAAACTTAAATATATAGTAGGTGGTATTTGCTATATATAGATTCTATGGCATAGACAATAAATTAGAGACTATAGTATATATATTACAGAGATATTAATTAGATGTGATAACACTAATTCCATTTTCCTTAGAAAGAATCATATTTAATACTCTATAACTATGAACATAGAAATAAATATCATTTTAACATAGATCATGTGCAAAATAGGGAAATTAAGTTATAATTTGTTTATACACTACAATAGTTAGATGATATTTTTATAAAAACAATAAGTGATGATAGATTTTCCATAATTAGGAGAGAATTGGACACGATTAATGGAAACTAGATTTGATTATTGATCTTTTTTATGATTATATTTGTCCTTGATTGATAACAACAACAACACCTAGTATAAATCCCACTGAGATGTAAGGTCTGGGGAAGTCCAATAGTATGCAGCCTTACCCCTAACTAGTAAACAGGATATTTCCAATTGTCCTTCATTGATATGTTTATAAATTATTAAGTGAATAAGTGTTCTTAACATTTATTTAGGGATTTTAAGACAAAAATATATGATTTCATATCACGTAGGTTGACTAATATTAACTAATGGTCAACCAATATTTTTAGAATCTCTTAAACCAAAGTGTACCATTATTTTGCAAGAATATTGGTCGATATAGTTGTCAACCACTGTGTCACATTAGTTAACCAATTTCGTCTAGTGATGAATCAATGTTTCACTTTTTCAAAAAAATATATGTATTATGAGAACTTGACTTATTTGATTGATTATATTGATTAACCAACATCAAATATTAGTCGACCAACATAATATTATGGTCTAATATAATCTCATTTTAAAGCAAAATTTCACTCTTCCTCTCATCTTTTCACCACTATCATACAATAGTTTACCTTTCTTCCCTAAAAATCAATATACAACATCCCATTCCACTACAATTGTTTTAAATTTCTCCTCTATTTGACTCTCTTAAACCTCCACTGCACTTAATCTTCTTAAAGTCCTCCTAAAGAAGCAAAATTTTAAAGCTTTCTTATATGATGTCCCTTCCATCTTGGTAGCTCCTTTCCTCTTCATTGTCCCTATGGAGAATTTCAAATCGCACTAATAGCTAATATGGACTCTTCTACACATATAGATCCACATATATCAACACCCAAATTCAATTTAACCAATTTCCTTTGAGGTAAACTTCAACTTCTCTTAATTGAGGGTTTCTGAAATTGATGATTTTTCTTTCAACTTTTGATCAATTTCCTTTATTTTTCATGCTTTTAAAACATGTTTGTACATTCAAGTTATGGGCATTTAAGCAATGGAAATCCATATATTTTCTAGATTTGATGCTCAATGAATAATAACTATTCCTTTTAATTGATACTCAAAGGATAAGCCATATGAGGTGATTAAGCTGTGTCCATAGCACTTTAACTCTTTTCCTAATTTTTTTTGCAAATATGGAAACTAGGAATTAAATTTGAAGACTTTAATCATAAGCTAGTACTAATTTAGGTTAATTTCCATCAAATTCGTCTTAAATACTAGACAACTAAAGGCTTAAGTCACCTGTGAGTTACATTGGCAAGCTTATTTGTATGGAAAAAGCAACTTCATCCTGAAGAAGGGTCAAATGTGCCTGCTTATGTATCAATATGGATATGAAGCAAGACCTTCCTAAGATGATTCCCTTACTCAGATTAAGTGAGGATGATACACTTGTTGAGGATTGCATAAGGGTATCTTAATAATAGAGACCAACTCCAATACAACAAGGAAAAAATGGGCTCTATAAAGAAATTTTCATTAGGGGGATTATGAGAAGCTAATTGGGTTGGAGATTCCTACTTTAATCATCTCCTAAAATATGGAGGTGTCTCCTTATATGGATAAAGAATAATAGACTAACCCAAGTTCCTAGTTAATTGAGAATGAAGAGCCTGATATAGCAACTTCCCTTCAAGCTAGATGTTATTGCTAAATATTGTTCTCTTTTATGGTTGGTTCACCACATGAATAATCCTCCCAATCTAAGATTTATCAAGGGTTTAGAACTATAAAGAGGAGAAAATCTAAGTGTAAATTTAAGGGAAAAGTCCACTCTTTAATCAAATGATGTCCATTTTAACATGAAACACAAGGTTGACAAATAACCCTAAGAAGCAGAAGATGGTTATTGATTATATCAACACTTTCAAGCCAATAATGTTTGGCCTTTTGGAAACTACATTAAAAGATGATATTTGTGCCAAAAGAATGGCTTTTAAGAATAAGTGGGAGCTCATTACTAACTATGATCAACACTTCCTAGGAGTCATATTGATGTGGCTTATGACCCCTAAGTTATTAGAGTCATAAACTTTTATACCACACTGTAAGCTATTCATTTATCCATTGAGCTATCAGAAATTGGGAGACTATATACCTTATTTATATATGTTTCTAACTTTGCCTATTAGAGAACCTTATTATGGGAGGAAATTTTATCATTAAGAACTCAGTTAAATCCCCCAAGCTTCTTTTGAGAGACTTCAATTTCACTAGCTAGGTTTAAAAACTGAGGGCTTCAGATTCATAAACAAACCATTCGGGGATTTCAACTCCTGATTATCAAAATCGGAGGTCACTAACCTTAAAGCTAATGTTTGCTTCTTCACCAAAAATAATAAGTAGAATGGGACTTGGTTTATTAGGAAGAAACTTGAAAGGGATCTCATAAACTTGGAATGGTTAACTAAGTTTTAAAATAGCAGGGTCCATATTTAGCATTAGTGTTTATTCTCATCACTGTCTAATTAAAATTATATTTATTTGAGGCCCTTAAACGACCTCCTTTTTATATGCTTCTACCATCTTTGTAATAAGGATAAATTTTTGCCTACTGTGGATGAAGGATTGGAACTAGAGGTTTAGGGAAATTCTTCTTTCATATTCTTTAAAGATTTAGAAGCTAGTAAAAGAGAATTAAAAAATCTTAGTAAAATCCTTAAGAATAAATCAATTGAGAATATATCCAAGGCTAGATAGTTTCTCTTAATAAGTAAAAAAGACCTCTATGCCTCCTCAGAAGGCCCATCCTTAAAGTTACTAGAGAAAGTTACCTTAAAAGATTACATGAATGCCATAGAGGACCCTAATTCCATAATAATGTAGAAATCTGAAGTTTTGTGGCTTAAGGATGGAGAATCCAACTCCAATTTCTTTCATTAAACCCTCTTGATCATAAGGAATATGAATAGAGTTTCCATTTTACTAAATGATGAAAGGGATGTTTATCTAAACCAAGCTAAGTTTCAAGGCTTATTTAAGAACTTTTTTTAAAGGATTCTAGGAACCTCAAGTCCCTCTAACTCCTCCTATCAATCAATTAGAAAACTTATTTTAAAGCTAATTTCTAAGGACTAAAGTGAGATTTTAATTAAGCTTGTAACTTGGGAAAAAATGGAGAAGGTGATCTTTAGCATCAACTCGTTTAAATCTCTAGGATTAGATAGGTTTAATGCTTATTTATTATAGAAATCTTAAAACTAGATTAAGAGATTTGTTAGTGAGTTTATTATAGAGTTTTTCACAAACTTCATATTGTTAAGGTCCTAGAACAAAGCCTACTTATGTGTAGTGCCAAAGTCTTCTAATCCATTTGCTTTGAAGGGATTCAGACCCATATCTTGTTGTAGTATCTTATATAAGATTATTTCTAATATCCTTCCAAATAGGCTTAAGATTATATTGCCAGCAGTGATTAATCATGCTCAGGTAGCTTTCATAAAAGGTGGAAAAATAGGTGATAATGTACCATTAGCTTAAGATCTCTTTAAAAGCCACCACTTAAAAGGGTTAAATAGGAATTAAAGATTGATATTCATAAGACATTTTATAATATGGAATAAAGCTTCATAATTCACTTATTAATAGCTTTTGGATTCCCTGAGGTTTTCACCACTTGGATTTATAATTGTATTTCTAAAACCTTCTTTAGTGTGACTATTAATGGTGAAGCTTTTACTACTTTTAAGGGTGCAAGAGAGAGTAGACAAGGGGACCTCTTATCCCTTTTCACCATATGAATGCAAATACTCTTAATAATCATTCAATCTAACCTTTGTATGAGTAATGATTTCACATACTATAAGAAATGTTCACTCTTATAGATTACTTACTCAGCATTTATAGATGACCTCCACCAAATTTGTGGTGTTAATCCTTCTTATATCTCCTACTTAATAAGGTCATTGGAAGAATTTAGCAACCTCTGATGATTATGCATCAATAAGGAAAAGAATTTCTTAATAGCCTTAGTGAATTGCTCTCATTCTATATAAGAAATTAGTACTTTTACATGTTTAGCTTTAAAGTACCAACCCTCATATATATCAAAGTCCCAATCTAAAGTCTTCCACTGATAAGTGTTTAATTAACTATATATTCATAAATGTTTGTTGGGTAAATGAGGTAAACAATTCATCTATAAAACATTGTTTTGGTGAACTAACATCCTTTGTTTGGAAATTAGCTATGAGGTAGCACAGGTGAAAGCCTATAGTATATATGCAAATGTGAACCATCCAATCCAACTCTATAAGATGGAAAATTGCTGTATATAAATGTTGCAGGGAGAATTTTGCCCAACAATAGAACCCATATTCCCAAACCTATATCCCAAGTTGGAGAGATCACTAAGTAGCAAAAATACTTTCCAAATAGACTATAGGGTATATATCAATTTTCACCTAAACTGTAAGCCCCCTCCTCTACCTCATGTACATCATTGGAAGATATAGTTGTTAAGTCTCTTGCAACTAACACTCTACAATTCCAACAGGTTGTGTGGTAGTTTCAACAGAAAACCAAATCTAAATTTTAGAAGAGGAGTTATAACATTCAAATTTTATAAAACTAGGTAAGCCAGATGGCATTGGCTATCAACCATTTAGAAGCCTAAAGAGGAAAAAAAAGTTCATCACAACATGAGATTAATATGAAGAATGTTAGTGCAATCACCTTGAGGTGTGGTGGGAAGCTTAAGGATACTGTGAGTATTACACAAAGGATGATTAGTGAAGAAGAAATGGAGAAAGGGTTATATCTTCTAGTTTAAAGGTAAATGTTGAATCCTTAATTATTGTAAGGACTAACCCTTCACATTTTCCAAGTAGGTTAGCAAAGTCAAACAAAGAGGATAAGGATAAGGAGATCTGAGAGACCTTTCGATAGGTTGACATGAATATACCATTGTTAGATACGATCAAGCAAGTGACAAGGTATATGAAATTCCTTAAAGAATTATGCACAAATAAGCGGAAGTTAAGAGGTAATGAAATGAGTAGAATGGGTGAAACTATTTATGTGGTCTTTAAAAAGAAATTACCTCCTAAGTGTAAGGACATAGGTATGTTTACCATTCCTTGTAAATTTAGTAACATTAAGATTAAGTAGGCCATGTTAGGTTTAGGAGCATTAATTGATGTTATGCCTTATTCCATGTGTGCTCTTTAAATTTGAACCCGTTAAAAGAAACTAGTGTTATCTACAATTGGTTGATCGTACTAACGCTTACCCTGATGGGGTGATTGAGGATGTGTTTGTGTAGGTGAATGAAATAATATTTCCTACTAATTTTTAAGTGATAGAAATAAATCATAAAACTTGCTATTATCCAATACCTATCTTACAAGGGATACCATTTTTTAACAGGGCCAATCTAAGATAAATGTTCGTGAGTGTACCCTCATGATGGAATTTGATGGAGAATTACACATTTCAATTTTTTATAACAATAAACACCCCCTAAAATCACCATTATATTTTTTAAATTAATGTTATTGACCCTATAATATAGAAAGAATGTGAGTATAAGCTTACAAATAAAATGGAAGTTGTTTAAACTAAAGAGAAGACTAAAGCTTTCAATGTCTTAAGAAAAAGCTGTATTGTTGTCAAAAAGTGCTTCTTTATCGCTCTAGATATAAAATGTTGTTGCATAAATTACATTCTTATAGGATTGATCCTTTGTGCTTACTAATGTCTCTCCCAATAGTGTAGTAGAGATTAAGAGTCTAAAAATAGGGAAGACATTGAATGTAAGTGGTCATCAACTTAAGCCTTATCTTGAAGAAGGACAATGCAGAAGCTTTGATCCTTGGAGATCATAATTTCATCACGTGACGAGAAAAGCATATAGTCGAGCCAACAATAATTAAAAAAAAGGCATTGCTTGGAAGGTAACCGAAGGGAATTTTGTTCCTTTTTCTTTACATTTTTGTAGTTGTTGTTTTTGCTAAATACTCCATTTCTTACATTTAATGTTACATTGGGGATAATAAGGGTTTTAAGTATAAGGTGTGGACTTTCTGCTTATGTTTGTTTTAAGTTCTTTTTGCATGTTAAAAAATTCTCTTTTTTTATTACTTTTAGGACTATATAGTTATAATTAGATAGTAGAATTAACTCAAAAAATTCATGGAAAATTAGACATGTAATTTTTACTCTTATGACTTGTCAATATAAATTTTTTGTAGAAGAGTAGTGATTAGTGGATATTGGGTAGGCATAAACCAATGAGATTTTAAGCCTTTTAGAATGGCACATCCACCTCAGTTTCATTGTCTTTTGTTCATGTATGACCTTTATGACATGTACATCCTAACTTTGCCTTGATTTTCTATTCAAGAACAAGTTTTTATCAAATGCATTAATATGAAAATGATATAGGCATTCTATGTTTACGAGTTACATTAGCCAAATAGCCTACCTAATGATAGGATTTTTCCGTTTGTTAAGCCCATTTGAGCTTTATTAGCCTTTCTTTTTGTGCTAACCACATTAAAAGCCTTTAACCTAACCAAATTTCTTGCCTAAGCTTAAAGCTAGTAGAGGATTTGTGACTTTTGATGTTTATGGATACACAAGAGTGTAATTATAGGGGGTGTGTGTATATATGGGTTGGTTATAATTGATGGAATGTGATTTTTATCTCTTATTAATGAATTCCATTGTTGATGCAGTCTCTCTCAAGTTTTGTCTTTTAAAAAATAAAAATAAAGAAAAAGAAAAAAATTATCAAGGATGAAAATCAATTGTTTTGCAAATTAAGTCATGTTAGTCTTTCGTCCTACAGTTGTATGGAATAGGTGAATTTATTACGATACAAATAAGGGAGAAGTTGTTGTGAAGGATCAGTTCTTATAGTTATAATGTATAGTTCATCATTTTATGCATAGGTTATTCCTCCTAATTCATTGCGCTTCATGTGGTTTGTAGTGTGAAGGCTTGAGTCTAACCTATGAGATAGAATTTTTGCATTTATCATAGCTCATAGTACCTAGTTTTAAGTGGATGTTAATTTTTGCACTTGATACTCTTTTGAATGTTTTTCATGCTTCACTAAATTTGATGGTTTTTAACTACATGATCCAAATAATTCTCACCTTCACCTTTGGTCCCATTGCTACCTTAAAAGATCCTTTGATTTATGATTATGCAGATGAATCTATAGTGGTGGAGAATTGAAATGATATGTAATTTGTGGAATATCTTAATCATGAAAGATGTTTGAGTGTACATATAGACTTATCTTATTATTAAACACAACATGCCAAAAGCTACCCTTATATTGTTCAATTTTTTAAGGGAATGGTTGTTGATTGATCATAAGTAAAAACATTTAATGTTTAGTTTTTACAATAGTTTTAAAAGTTATTCCTCTTTTCTTATGATTATATATTCTTGAGAAATATGGAAAAGTAGGATGTGTTTTATGTTTGATTTTGATTTTCAATTTTGCTTGAAAATGGTCCTAAGTTAAGTGTAGGGGAACTTGATAATTGATTGATTAAATAAATATTTACTCCCTAATATTTAGTGATTAATGTTATATTGTGTTTAAGATACTTATTTTGATTCATATTTTGTCTTAGGTACAATTGGAGGAACAAAAACAAAAATAAGCTAAAAACATATCCTTATGTCTTAGGTACAAGTTGGAGGAGCAAGAACCAAAAGGAGCTAAAAACATATCCCTAGAGTTGTTCTATTGATTTTTGATCTTATTTGCCTTCTGGAAACAAAAAGGAGATGAATTAGGGTGAAGATGGGATAAAGAATGAAAGAAATCAAGTTGTTACCACTTACACAACCGTGTATGGGACCTTGTAACTTATTGGAAACATGTAGGAGTGCAAAGATGAAGTTTCATCCTCTCTTGCAACCTATATGGTCGTATAAGTACATAGTCATGTAGCTCATTAGGCTATGTATGTTTGCGATTATGGAAAAAATTACACACACAGTCACCTGCTTGCCTGCTAACTATTTGTCCTAACCCTAATTTTTTACTATAAAAGGACATTTAAATGACCAAAAGAATATAAAGAAGTTTTAGAGACACGAAAGGGGGTGGATTTTTTACCTCTTATAGATCTATAAGGACTTAAACTTCATCCTTCCAGTTTAAAGGGGATATCAAGGAAAACAAACATGTTTGGGCATTTCTTAATCTAGTAATATTGTTTTCACTCTTTTAGAATTGGTTAGGTTATTCTTTGTTTAATGTTTTGGGATTCATGTAACAATGATTTAAACTCATTGTTAGAATATAGATTGCAATACATAATTGTTGTAACTCTAATTCACTTGTGGTAAACTAATGGTGGTAGATTATTAAAGATAACATAACATAGGTTAAATGACCTAATCTTGTATGATTATTGCCTAGATTAACATGTTTTCCCATTACATAATGTGTTTGTCCTACTAAATCTAGAAAGTTTATTCTAAGTTGTCCAATAACTAGACCTAATTAAAGATCTTATTTTAATTAGATATAATGTAAGAGAAAACTAGAGTTAATAGAGCTTGTTATTCATTTATGGTTAATAATTTCAAAGAGAGGTATGAAAACAACATAACGATTAATTATACTTACTCATGTGAAGGTTGAGATTGAACTGAGAACTAGATTGAAAACCCACTTTTCAATTTTATCACTTTTGTACTGTTTGATTTGATTTACCTTCATTAGTTTAGTTTTACTTTATTTTATTAATCAAATTCAACCAAACTTCCCTCCTCTCAATCTTAAACATTGAATTATTCATTACAAAAGCTAAACACGCACTCTCTATAAATATGATTCCTACTCACCACTTTTACAATTTTAGTTATGCAGAATTAGGTTTTATTTTCTGATATGTTGGATGCACATCCCCTTTTATGTATCTAAAAGATCATCCTTTCAGGAATTTCTACCCTTGTTTGATCTACTAAGTAAAATAACAGGGAATTAGGCTAATAAGAACATATCATATGCTAGCATATTGCATTTGTGCTTAATAACCTCTCTGTTTACTAGTCGTCTCATATATTACTTCTAAAATGGTTATGGAAGAACATAGACAAGCTCCTTAGAGACTTCCTTTAGACTAATGATGTAACTACAAAATCATTTACAAAATTAAGGATACCATTTGTTTTCTTAAGGATAAAGTGGGAGTTGGGATCCTCCCTATCCAGTTGATTAACAAGACGTTATTATCTAAGGGATTATGGAGAATTGTTCATAAAAAGGATACACTTTGGGTAAAAGTGGATCTATAGATATTACTTTAGAGGTAAACAAAATTGAAAAATTGAAATGATTTCTTTTGGATCTTAGAACAAATTTTGAAATTAGGGGATTCCTTATAGCCTTCTATTCAAGTCATAATTCGAAATGGGTTAAATACTTCGCTCTATGATGATAACTAGAGTCCCCTTAGTCCCTTTTATCTACACCATAATTTCACTAACCTTTGTCAATTCTTTCATTCAAATGCAATGGTAAACTCATTAATTATAGCAGGTAACTAGTCCAACACAAGCAAAATCTCAGGTGTACTTCAAGGGTGATTTCTATCTTACTTCCCAAATCCAAAAATAGAGGATAAGGCTACTTGGAGGAGACATTCCTTAGGTTTGTTTATTACTAGTTCATGTAGAGTATTGCCAAGGGACTCAACACCTAAAGTCAAATGGAGAAAATTAGTATAAAGCAAGCTTTTAGAGTGTCTTTTATTCTCAAATTGTCTATGAAAGAAAGGCTTACAACCTTTGATAGACTAAAGAGAGATGTTAACTCCTACAGTAACGTCACCTGTAAGCTATGTTCATCGTAATAAGAAAATATGAAACACTTATTCTTTGAATGCTCCTTCTCTAACTTAGTATGGTTTGATGTCCTAATTAGAAGTAGGGTGCCTTGTAAGGCAACATATTAGAGAGGTATCATTCATTAGGTTATTAATCCTCAATGCAAGAGATGCCTTTAAGATGCTTGGTCTATAGCCTATGATAATAAAGGAACCAAATAGTGTTTAAAAGGCCTAAATATGGACTTAAACTAAGTGATTCAAAGAAATGTCATAATGACCCAGAAATGGTGATGATTAGAGGACCAAACGCAACCTTTTTCACTAATATGGCTTAAATATAAACTTATGAAGTGTATCATTCTATATCACTAATCAATACTTGTCTAATTGCTATTGGCAGAAGTATATATATCTACTTGGAAGCACATGTTATTTATCATATTTAGAAATAATCCCTAGATGTTTCACCTTCCTACACTCTAACCTACAGTAGTGCATGATCTTTGTTTTTTTATTTTGCTTTGTTAAATTGAATTTCCCTGCTTCTTAGTGGAACTTCCACTTGTGTATCATTTTGTCTTAGCCTTGGTCTTAATATATATATTTTTAACTTCCAAAATAAATTCATGATAATGCATTCAAATTTAATCAAATTGCAAATTAGGTGAGTTAGGGTTTTAAAGTTTCGAATTTTCAATTTTTTACTTTTTGTTATTTTTCAAATTAATTATTTATAAGTGAAATTGAAGGTTGAATTTAGATTTTATAACTCCAATTTCATCTAACTATCTCTAATTTTGATTTAATTTTTGAAAATAAAAATATTATATCATTAATAAATAGAACTTGGGTACATGCCATTTAAATTTTCAATTTCCTCTAAACTAGGTTGACCTCCAGTCATTATTTGACCTAACCAGCCCAACATCTACACCATCTTCCACTTCCTTACATTTTCAACTCATGCCTCACTCTTAGCTCCAATTTACTTGCCAAATTAGGGATTTTCCCACAGGTAACTCTTATGTTCACATAGTGCACGCAACGTCAATTCTTGTCATCTCTAACCTTATTTAAGGAAGTTTGAAGTTAATATTATTTCATGAATCCATTTGCTATTCTTTTTTTCCTTACATAAACTTTTCATCTCAGAGCCCCCAACTTGAATGTTGTGCGATGTTCCCTCAGTTCACCTCCATTCTTATTCTTTGCATGATAATATAGTAAGTGTATCTTGGTTCCAAATTAGGTTATATATGTTTTTCTTTCCTTTAGCTATCTTGTATCATTACAACTAGGAATATATCGACGTTATTCTAATTCATGCCTTAATTAATTTCAACTTAGGCATAATGCCAAAATTATGAAATGTTTCATATTAAGCACAAATTGGAAATATTCCATTAATCTGAACCTACTTAAATTTTGTTTTGATTCATTAAAATTTCAACTAAACTTTTTCCTTCACTAAGGGTTTTGATTTTGATCCAATTTATAATATTTGACTTTTTAGTCAAACTTGAATACTTTATGACTTATTCTTAACCTTTTTTTGATAACTTTGTTTCTTAAGATTAGATGTGGGTTGACATTGATATAGTTGAGATAGGTTATGACTGCTGGAGTTATAATTGATTAAGGTTAATAAAGTTGAGATTAGTTGTGGATTTATTAAAGTGTTTCTTTTTTTACAAATTATCTTTTGACACTTCTCAAAATTAGTACTCTTTCCTTTTTTTTTGAAAGTTTAAAGCCTTTGCATTTAATACCTTTAGTATCTATTTTATTTGAATACCATGGGCTAAACTCGATGAAGTCCCCCTTACACTTCTAGAAAACCTATCAAATCCTCATATCATCGTGCTTATAGTTCCAATACACCTGCTAGTAGTCTAAATCCTTATAACCTTACTAGAATTTTGAGATTTTGTGAGTGATCTCCCACTCTACCTCCTCCTGCTCTTCCTTTAATTCGTAATGATGATTATTTTATACCTTGCATAAAAATTATGGTCTTGTTCAGTATTTCTTTGCATAAAGTTGGGAGTCCATGCTTACAAAGATTTGTCAAGTGAGTTCCAAGAATGTATGAGTTTTTAATTGCAATCTTAGAGTTATTATTATCTGTAATGACACCTATCCCTTTTCAAAAGTTCACAATATAGAGATCCATCTCACCAGTGACCTTATTTATAAAATTTTAGTCATTCTCACACTTAAATCCTACTTATTATTCTTATTATACCAAATACCAACTTCAATTTCACTATGATATAATTAAATTCATCTTTTAGGTATTATTGAAAAAGCCATCAGAAAACCCAAAGATGTTCGCAACCTTCAAGTCATTCCTTGTTTTTATTGTCCTTTCATCTTATATAACTTTGTTTCTTTTGGTGGCTACTTTAACATTCTGGATTAAAATGATCATTGGCTCTTTCCACTCTCGATGGGTAAGAGTGTTTATCTTGGTCACTTTATTATGAACAATATGTTTAACTTTAATAGTTCTAAGAAAAAGAATCAACACATGTCTTATGCCCTTATCCTCATCCTTATATTTTAACACTTTAATATTCGACCCATTGATGATGAGGTGGAATTCAACTTTTTTTTCATTATTCTACTCTTTCACTACATGGGACATTTGAGTTAATGGATACATGACTAAAACCCATAGTCATAGTAGCAACAAAAGTAGTAGTATGACGATGAGGCTTCTGCACTTGGTATTGGCACTTATAAGCCTCTTTTAATTCACACCATTCAGTTGCTTGCCTCCTCTATACGATATTATCATTTTACTATAAACTCTCACCTTGATAGTGATGGAAAAAGGGCCCGAGCCCAGCCTGATCATACTCGAAATCAACAAACCAAGCCCTGATTGACAGCCTCAAGCAACAAGCCCGACCTGATCTGGCCTAACTCATTGCCATCCCTACAGATTAATGTATCCTTATTTGATTGATAAGTTTAAACTATGAGATCACGTTGACTTATTCACACATATTAATTCTTGATTACAACCCCTACTAGTTCATTTCTTTTTTATGCTTACAAAAAGGAGGAGAGAATATTAGTGATATTATATGTGTTTTAGGGGAGTGGTTATTGTTTTAGAGGAATTATTGTATTCTTTTTGGCTTTGCACATACATTGACATTTTCTTCTTATTAGTGGTTAATTTTATTGCACTGAACTTGTGTTATTATTTTTATTTAATGATACTTATATATGAATGAAAATTAGTCTATCCTTTAGCATTTGAGATCATTTTTTAATGCATGAATCAAGGCAAAGTCAAGCATTCACATTTTTTTATATTAAGAGATTGTATTTACTTAAATGACATATTAAGAGATTGTATTTACTTAAAAGACTAATCTCATTATTTTCTTTCTAATATCACAACTTGTTTTGTCATCATCAAAAGAGTGAGATTACTAAACCAATAGAAGTTATGATATATATTTTGATGATAACAAAGTATAGTTATTATTAATGATTTGTTCATTGATGTTTAAAAGAAAGAAACTGCAAATGAAGTCAAGAAACAATTTGTGAAGACTAAATGCATTCAAGTCAAGAAGGATAAGATTAAGAAAGATCAAAGCATAACAAATTGTAATACCCCACTACCATAGAGTATATACCAGAGCATCCAGAGGACATTCAAGTGCATATCCTATGACAATGGCATGTTAAAGTAGTTATGTTCTCTTATATGGCATCATAAAGGATAACATAATACTTAAAAACAACTACTACTCTTCATTCTATTGCAAACATGATTTACACTATAGTCATTAAAACAAATATTTACATTACCAAAACATTTGAAAATTTACAAGCTTTTATATAAAAGTTCTATATGACATAAGTAAACTATATAAAACAGTCTACTATTTCTCAAGTGTCAGTTGACAGACCTTTGAGTCATTTCTTAATCCAAAATCTTTTCAAATTTACTTGTAATCTTTCTTTTATCTCTTATTGGATTATTTGAATACATTAGAGGCTCTTTGTGGATAAACATATCATGTTTTGAAATTAATGTGTAAATATATTCTTTTATAAAGAGGAATCAAAGTTTTGATTGAAAGAAACTTTTAATCTTTAAATACACTTAGAGAAACTTTTGGATTATATTTGGATCAAGTTTAGTCAATGAAATGTATTTGATCTTTGAAAAAACTTGATTTGAAAATATATTTTCAAGCATAATGGTCAACTAATGTATAAGTATCGTCGATCGACATGTTGTTTCTATAAATATTGTTTAACCAATGGCTGGTCAAGCAATATATTAGCAACTTCGATTAAATTATATACAATAAGTTTGTATATGATATTGGTCAATACATAGGTCAACTAATGTCATTGTTGATAGTTGATATAACGGCCAGTTTTATATCTAACAAAATTTTGGAACTAATACTAGCATCAATACTCGAGATTTTGGTTGTTAGATATCTTTATGACATTTGGGGCTTACAATAACTCATTTACTAGAGTTTTTGATCATTTACAAGATTTATTCAATGGTTGTGAAGTAATTGAGAGTCTTTGAGCTTTTAAATGAGCAATAAAGGCTTATTTAAGTTGTAAGCATCAATGGAAGTTGGCTTTCTTATAGTATCAATGTTCGAAAAAGTGTTCAGCTTCCTCTCGGTCCCTCACAAGATTTCACCTTTATGATTGTTGTAAGAATTCTTCACTTAGTTGAAAAAAGATATTAGTGGAATCTAATAGAGACTAGATGGATATATTTAAGTTTTTTTTACTACTACTATAAAATTGATTTGCTACCTTTCTTCCATATACTCTTTATTTTTCACTTAATTAATTGATTAACTTGTTCAAATTGCCATTGCATTTCATCATTTAATTTGAAATCTATTAAGGGTCTTAAGTTGCAAAATTTTACTTGAAATTCAATAAAACTCTATTCATCATTGTTCTCTTTTTTTGGGTCAGTAAGGACCAAAAAATAATTTCTTTAAATTTATAGCTTAAAATATCAATTTTCAATTTTTATTTTTTAATAAAATTAATAGGTATTACATATTAAATGCTATTATAGTTTTAACATAACTAATAATACACAAATAAATCAATATATTTGACATATATAGCTCATATTATAGAATCATTTTCTTCCTTTTGTTTTATCCACTTTCCAATTCTCATATTGAAAGTAAAAAGTCAAGAAAAAAATAACTCTAAATAGAAAATCTGATTGTCTCAATCACAAACCTTAAAAATTCAGGTTCCAAGAATGCACTTTGTTATTAAAAATAACTTCATTCAGATCAAACTATAAAGCCCATATGAATTTTTTCAAATGGACTAAATCTATCTTAAAATCCGATCAATTTGGGCCAAGTCTAAAGAGTACTAGCCAACCCTATTGTCTATAGACATTGGTTGACATTTATCCTTCACATGTAATCAACTTTGTTTCAATTGTATTAATAATATTAATAAAATTATTCCAGCAACTTCAATTGGTTAGCTACAAAGACCATTCTGCATTGATAACACAATGTGTTCACCACAATACAGATTCAAAGCAGAAAAACAGGTTGTGGAACTATAAATAAACTTGTGCACCAAAAAAGTGTGGAACAGAAAAGATATACAGCTTCCACGAAGTAGATACACAAGATTTCATTGCCTTGGTTAAACAAGTGAACTGAATAAACATGACGCAGAAACATGATGCTACGGCAAAACCTCTTCTGACGCACCAGTCAGACTTACTGTTGCTTCATTTGGTCAATTATCAAGACCCAATATGTTTTGCTTTATCCACAATCTAAGCCATACAGGCATAAATATCTGGTGGACTGACTCGCTTACCATGAATTATGTACTAAGAATTCGCTCTGAATCAGGCAACAGGTCGGGAGGATTACAACAATGGATAATACCAATTTCCATCTTCCTCCTTCCCCCGGGTCATTGACCACCTAAGACTTTGTTGACAGGATGGCTGCTGCTGTGAATACTGCTTCCTTTCCAAAAGGCAGAATCTGAGTCTTCCTGCAACGTGATCCAGTCATAAACTTGGCGGCTTAAGAAAAGTAGAAACCAAAAGGTCACACCAGAGTTCCAATTGACTGTCTAAATGTTGGTAATGGTGTCCACAGGTGGTAGCAATCATTATATCAAAAAGTTGCCATCTGTAATTGAAGAGAGTGATACTTGGAAACTTTGAAATTGTACCAAGAAGTCACCTAAGCAAGGGGCAAAAAGGAATAAAGCTATCTTACTCATCTGTTTTCGCCAAATTGGTGAAGGCAGAGATAACATTCTCGCATATTTCCACAAGAGAGCTGCCTTTCACATCTTTTGAGGAATTCAAGATTCTTTCAGCATCTCCTTGAGACAATGATAAGAAAGCCTGACAAAAAGCTAAAAGGCTTCAATTAATTGACCTAGCTATAGATGATACTGGACAGCACCCAAAAACAAATCTATGTGAAACTGATTGATGATACTGGCTTTCTTGAACAGCTAGATGCTACAGCATTGTCAATAATCTCTACATCAGAAAACTTTCTCCAAGCAATCAATTCTGGATTTGGCAAACGATAATGCTCCTACAGTGTAACAATCATGATCCACAATTTCCACCGTGATAGGAGCAAAATTTCTAAACATATTTTTTCTCTCATACTGATAACTAAAAATGTTTAAATGCCCACAAAAGAATACTGTTTACTCACAAAATATGTTCCTTCAATTTTCTAGCACACTGGCTCCCCAATTGGAAAAAATATTGTTGTTCAAAAAGGTTGTACAAAGAAGTAGGATGTAGCCAAACTATCAATAAGTTAGGAACTTATGTGGACCATCAAGTTCTTTATCCTTCAATTTCAAGAATCCATTCAAATAATCACATTACAATCTTCTATAAGCAAAATCAACATCTTATGGCCTCAATTATGCATCTCATAACATGAAAGTAGAAAGCGAAAATACACAATATCCTTTATCCTCTAAACATGTAAAGTATTCTCATCCCCTGAATTTAGAGAATATCATCATTTATTACTGAAAGGGAAATGAAAAAGTATTACCTGAAACCCATGTGCTAGAAGCAGCTGAACTACATCTGTACTGATTTTTTTAATTATGTTTTTTGTGCTGGTTATGTTTGAAAAGCATCTTAAGACTCCATTGAAAGTTGCATCCTCCGAAGAACTATTCGACCTCCGAGTTCGAACTGAAGGCTACAGATATGTATTTTGTTTGTGAACTAAACAACAATGTTAAGCTTCTATGATCACCTACAAGTTTAACTGAAATGGAAACTAACAATATGAAATAATAATCAATTAGTTGATTTACCTTAGCATTGAACTTTGAGAAATACTGCAGTATAATTTCAATCTTCCACTTGGGGTGATGAAATTTCTGGAAAATATATCCTCAATAAGCAAAAAATATGCTGCAAACTTTATTTAGACCTAAACGACAAAAAAGAGAATGAAATGTATTTGGAATGAAAAGTAAATTCTTGATATAGCAACATTAGTACAATGAGAAAACACTTTGAAATTTGTTTCTTTAAAAACCATCGCATTTCTAGTAAGCTGCATACTTGAAAGAAAGGAGACAACAAATCTCTGTTGTAAGTTAGCTCATCCAGAATTATCTCCAGCAAAGGGGTTCTGAACCAAATCACAGTATTGTGCTCAACAAAGTAGCCCATGTACAAAAATAAATATCTGTTATATTAAAAAGGAAACAAGAAATGAAAACTAATCACCTCACACCATCAGCTCTAGTAATACCACCTTCAAAATCAGCTTTCTTCCTCAACGTATCAAGTTCCATAATCTGGAAAGTCTATAACATGAGTTTAAAGTCAAAATTTCCATCATCTTTACATATAAGGGGACTTACAATTATCAGAAGCTTCTGTAAGGAAGCACCAATATTATTTACTGCTTCTAGTGATGCTATTGCCACAGCAGTATTTTCACTTGTGGTTGGCTTTGCAGTAGAACTATCAGAAGATATAAGGCCAGCACTAGATTGAGTACAATCTTGACATAGTCCACATATGATGAAGAAGCAATCCTTCATTAAACTTCTATAGTTTATTCTTCTAGAACTCTGAGACAGCAGAAACAGATTGAAATGAAATGAAAACTAATTGTCTCCATGGAACTATACAACTGTAGCTAGAAATCATAGTGCCTTGACTGTCACCAGTCAAAGTGAGGTGAGAGCTAAAGCCATTAATTTTTTTTAACAAGATAAAGAATTACTGTAATGCTTATAACACAAAATAAAATAACAGTTAATCAGTATAAAATCACAACAGAAGAGGTACATATTTAATGAACTGACAAGGCTAGGTTTTGAGTTGAGTGCATACCAGAAGCATGCTGAGCAAGGAATCCCTCACTAAGGTCCAGTTCATGGTTTCTAGAAAACAGCAAACCTCATCAAACCTTCAGAAAGATGGAATATGTAAAAAATAAGTGGTGCAAGCCTACCATCATACACTCTTTTACGTGCCACAAAATCTTCTTCAAGAATCCTGACAAGATATTGAAACAGTAGTATGTTCCCCAGAGTCTGAAACAGAATCATGTAAGAAAGGTACTTGATAAATGATTAGGGGTTAACCTTTCAAGCTTTATACAACTTCTAATGACAATGCTCACATAGATTGCTACAGGGAAATGAGAGACGATTTGCGCAATAACTAAATCTGAATGCTCTAAGGAAATCAAACAAAAGATGAGAAAAGAGAGAGAAGAGGAAATGAACCTTGGTTTCTAAAGCTTGAAGGTTGGCGTCATTAAACACCTCAGAAAGCTCTTCTATTAATGTCTGGAAAGCCTAAAAATGTAAAGAGAAGAAATGTAAAAATTGAAGCATATTAGCAACAACAGCTAACTCAATTGCAGGCAAAAGAGTGTGCTCAAAACACAGAAATTATTCCTTGTCTGCCTTGTCCTTAATGAAGAAAAAACGCTTAGTGATCATTCCTCGCCTGCGTTGTTCTTAATGAAGAATCACTGCTTAGTGATCATACTTTCAATGACGTCTCAATTACCAAAGAGCAATTACAAATCACGAGGGAGGTGGATATTAAACAGACCACCCTGTGTCTTAACCTTGACAGATACGGAAAATAAAAGGAAACCTCACAACTGATGGTCCAAAGCTCATATACAAGGTAGCAAATACAAGCCCCACTCACCGATGAGTTAAGTGGGCTGCTGGAGGTTTTCCCAGCAGATTGTCTCACGCTCCAAGCCACGTCAGAACTGAAAACAAATGGAGACCATGCCTAACATAAAAGACAACGAAAATCAAAAACAAATAATGTAACTTGGACACAAACAATCAACGGTGAGATAAGAAAAAGGATGAATTACGTCTTCATCCACAACCAGTTCAGGAGACTCTGACCCATCTTTATCCAGAACATGCACTCTTGGAAAACGCTTTCATGAAAATGATCACATAAAGTTAAGAAAACAGAGGAAACTGGGATCACATAAAAATTTACGCTGGAACGGAGACGACAGAACAAGTACCTGATGCAGGTGGCACAGAAGGCGAAAACTTTCTATAATCAACTCGAGAGACGAACCCATTCTCATGATTCCAAACACCGGCTCGTAAATTTTGCTTTACAGAAAGAAAATGTGAAAACAAAAAGAATGAACGACAAGGAAGAGAAATTCTGAAACCCTAACAAAAATCAAGATCGAAACGGATTACTTACTTAGTTGGATGAGTTTGGTAATCTTTGACGAGGAAAGCACCTCGAACGGCACGGAGAAAAGCGATCTCTGCGTGTCAACAAAAGAAGAAATTAACGAAAAACGAAAGAAAGAGATGATTTCTCAGGAACCAAACAACGAATAGAAAAGTACGGTAATTGGTTTGGTGTTGAGTGGGGTTGGAAGCAGTAGTAGTGGCGTCGAGGATTGCCAAAACGTTCTCTTCCCTCACTTTACTCATTCTTTCTCGTCTCCAATACTTTTGCTTCACACAAAAATTCTACTTTTTTAGTGAAAGCTTCTCTGTTTAGAGAATAGAATGGCCATCCCCATCCCGCCAAGACGACACGGATCAAAAATCAAATCAATTTTCGATTGGAGAACTTGAACCCGGCCCGAGTCTGTAGTGGGAGAGCTGAGTATACTAACCAACTAGAAAGTGAATTTTTCATTCTTATGGAAATTTTAACTAAAATTTCTACGAAATATAAATGTTTATATTGCTACGAAAAATAAAACATAAAATTTAGTAATATATTATTTAACTATTTAATTCATTAATCATTAATAAGAATTATGAATATTTTTATTTTTATTTTTTATTTAATTAACTAAAATTAATTACTACTAAAGTATGAATAATTTTATTTATTTCAATTTATGTAATTAAATTAAGTTTATTATTATTAATAATATAATCAAATTTAAAAGATCCTCAAAATATCTAAATTTTAAGTAAATTTTGATTTAATAATTTAAATATTATTTTTTAAATTATTTATTTTAATAAAATAAAAATAATTTTATTGAAAATGATTAATAAATATTACATCAGAGATTAAATTTTAATTAAAAATAAATTATCCTTAAATTTTATAAATTATAATTATTATTTGTAATAGAAATATAAGTTATTAACAAAGAAGTTTTTGCTTTTATTTAAAAGAAAAACGCAAACTAAAAGTAGAGAACAAAAACTAAAAACTACAATAGAAAAATAAAAGTAAAACCAAATACTTTTTTATAATAAAACAAATAAAAATGCCAACAGAATTTAGATAACTATTTTAAACTAAGTGTTTGTTTGTTTCCATTTTTATTTCTGGTATCTTGTTTTTCTTTTCAAATTTAGTAAAAAACATGTTTGTTTGAGTTTTTTAGTTTTAGTTTTTTCCTGTTTTCAAAAATTATCAAAATTATAAAAAAAA
>JANZLD010000002.1:44372827-44385893 GCA_026413575.1 Erythroxylum carthagenense
GATAAATATTGTTATTGTATTGGGCCCAAATTGGCTGTGAATATATGCATGTATGAATGGTTTTATGACTGAAATTGGATTTTGACTGAAAATGTTTTGTATCGAGGCCCAAATTGTTTATTGATATCTGCACACTCTATTGTTTTCGGAAAGAAATTAATTGGTTTTTCGAGTTTTAAATTGTTTTGACCGTTCTAGCATACTACCCTCGTGAGGCACGAGCTCGGACATCACCATCGATGTCAGGTTCGGGTCTTGCGGGAGTGGAATGCTACATATCTTGATCATACAATTATCTCCATATAGTTCATGCTACATCCAATGACTAACAATTAACCGATTCATGATCAAATAAGTTATAAGTAGTATCAAAACATAATAATTCCTACAAGATAATTTTGGTGACTTCAAGTCAAAGGGGCACTTATACACTTAGCATAATGAGAATTCCATAGACATACAAGTAATGTTCCAAATTGATTTCTTATATCGGGCCTGTTCAATGAACTTTTTCTATAACAAGTACCCACATGTTTGTTTAAGTATCTCCATACTTTAGCCTATGAGATCAACTACTTCTTTCATAAGGAAAAACATAAAGTGTGCTAATCTTTTGCATTTTATTAATGCCCAATCTTAATAGAACAATGACTAGGAGTAATTTAGGGATAATACATAAATGCAATATGAATATCATAATTATAATCTCATAATAATTTTACTTGCAATGTACAATTATCCCATGAACTTTATCATATACATCTAAACATGTACAAGATAAAGAATGACTTTAAATAATTATCACTAAACTAAAACCAAAGTGATTGATTGTAGGGCATAAACTAACAATCTCCTACTTGCACTAAGCAAATCATTTAAATATTAAATACCATAACACCATGTGACGATCATACTACTATTGAGATAGTGGTTTAATGAGAGAATTCTTCAAGACTCTCTATAGTAAGCACTTGCTTAAATCTTACAACTCTCATCTTAATTATCATCATAATTAAGAAAATTTGCCTAAATACATCCGTAGATCTTTGATGAGACATTATCTCCTTGTGCATGTCCAATGACTCTAATATTCTACAGTACATTATTATATTAAACAATGCAAGGAACTATATCAAGTTCATTAAAGTACTTGTTAATCCAATTAATTATTTGAACTAAATGAAAAATGTATTATGACTTAATTAGCAATCATTAATACATTAGAACCTTTCTAATATTTAACGATATTGTTCTAAGTAAATAAACCTTAATAAGAATTTATTTTTAAAGTAAATATCCTTATCCTCTTGAACTCAAATATAAACTCGTATATAGAATAATGGATATCTTTAATAATTCACAAGTATTAGATATCTCAAATACTAAACATCTTTAAAACATCTTTAGTACATTATCTATGTACTTGAACTTACAATAAGTGAACAATTTCCAATCTATCTCTAAAGATCTGATTCCCAAATTAAGATGTTATCTTTTCATATCCAGTAAGAGTTGTTCTTAGACAATTATGTTTTCAACAATTGGAAAATAGTTTAAGAGAGAAATGAACTTAAGCTTTCTTAAGCTCAACTTATACTTTTATAGACTTTTCTCCTTATTGGTCCATTATAAGTAATTTAACAAAAATTTGGATCATTACAAATGTTGAATCTAAATTTAATATCAAATACTCATAAGCATAAGCTAGAAATACATACGATCTCTATTATATCTTATATAGGCAAGAAAAGTCATGCAATTAATTTTCTTCTTATGCCAACTATTATCATACTATAGCAAAGCCTTTAATTGATTTACATATTTATGCTTTTAGTAGGCTAAATAAAGTGGAACAATTCTAATAAGGTACTATACCTTTTGGCACTACTCCATGCAATCTTTTGCATATTGATATCATGGTATTGACATATATCTTTATTATTATCATCAAAGTTTATGAGACATTAGTCAACTCAAAATATCAATACATTTTGTTATTTATAAGATTTATTCTTTAAAACTTTTTCAATGAGTCCTTAATAAGGATTATACCAAAATTATGTAATGGGCATCAATTTATTCTTTCTAACTTTGAGAACTCTTCTTAAACAAAATCCTATGTCGAGGAAATTTGGTTCTCTAACTTTTAGTATCAATTATACTAAATAAGATAAATTCCACTTAGAACACAATATAATTGTAAGAAAAGCGAGTAATTAATTAATGACTACCAAATGACATTAGGACTTTAATCATGTATTTTGTTACTCCCACTATTTTATTCAAAATAATAGGCCTCAATATTATTCAGAAATTGATCTTGAATTTGCTCAACAAACAAACAAAACTTAAATTAGGTAAATAACAACTTTATCAATCACATTTCACCTTAGGTCTTTTAGGTGACACCCATGTACCACATTCCTCAAGCCAATTCACCAACGATTCATGCAAAGGATGGCTAAGGGCCGAAAAAGAAGTCCAAGCCTGGAGCAAACTGGTTAGTAAGGAATTTGCTCCCAAAATCTCCTTTCTGCTGTTACTAGTAGTAAGGGAGAAATTACCAACTAAAGGCAAGTTGGGATATCTTAGCATATCCAAAACATGCACTTTATGCAATAATAACGATGAGACATAAGCTCACTTTTTTTTTTAATTGTGCAAAACATGCACTTTATGCAATAATAACGATGAGGCATAAGCCCACTTTTTTTTTAATTGTGAGTTTTCTACAGATATGTAGAGGAAAATCCTAGCACTATGTCCTCTACAAGTAGATAACAACAACAAAAACTTTCAACAATTCCTAAAATGGATGAATGAAGAAAGGAAAATTAGCAAGACAGAACAGACAATCTACTTGATTAGTTTGAGAGCATGCCCTTGTTCCAGTTGAGGCTTCATCTTTGTTTGATATTGAGTTAAAACTTTTCCAAATCAAGTCATTAAAATATCAGGAAATTACTACCTAATATGAGGTCATTACCAGATAAGCGAACGTAATCTGACAATGTTGATGCTTACAACCCACAATAAACACTTGCAGGTTAGAAGCTTTTTGACCATCTTTGTAAAACATAATTCCCATTTGGTTTGCATCATTAGTGCATTAGTTACTAAAGCAATTCTTTCATTTTCATAGACTAGTCATTTTCCCCCTTCCGCTACACTTAACCCAACTAACAGCCAGCACCAAACCTACTTTGTAACCCACATCTGGCTCTGTCCTTGCACTTAAAGAAAAGAAAAGATAAAAGCTTTGTTGCAATGATTTTAAATTGGATCCAAGTTACAGCTTCAGCTAGTGGTTGATGTTAGGCTTGTAGGTTGTTAAAAGCGAAGCCCATCTTGCCTTCCAATTTCCTGTCATACTTGTAAACTACCTATTTCCTTTCTTTGTACCTTCTTGTATGTATAAGTAGTGAAGATAGTGAGATAAATGAAGATCCGAGAAGATTTTGCTTAAAGGGTTTTGCAGAAAATATGAGTACAGCAAGGTTTATCAAGTGTGTGACAGTGGGTGATGGGGCTGTGGGAAAGACATGCATGCTCATTTCCTACACTACCAACACCTTTCCTACGGTAGTTTTTTATTGTTCATTTCTCTGAATGTTTGCCAATTGTCATTCTTGTTTGGTGAACCTGAGAATTGTTAGTTTCACACTTTTTCACGTAAAATCGTGGCAGGACTATGTTCCTACCGTGTTCGACAATTTCAGTGCTAACGTTGCGGTCGACGGCAGTACCGTGAATCTAGGATTATGGGACACTGCTGGTAAGTGCCCTTTCTCTGCTAAATTGTACTCAACCTATTCCCAATGTCTACTGAAGTTTGCTTGTCCTTTTGAATTGTTTTTGGAAGAAATTCAGCTTATCGTATTTGATGATAATTAAATATTAATGCACATCTCAGGGCAAGAAGATTATAACAGGCTAAGACCCCTAAGTTACAGAGGAGCTGATGTGTTTTTGTTATGCTTCTCTCTTATCAGTAAGGCCAGCTACGAGAATATCCACAAAAAAGTATTCCTCTTTCTCATTTTTCCCTTCTACACCGTTGTTCAGAATAATCATCTAACATAATGAAGTGCTTGATTTAATGTCAAACAGTGGATTCCTGAGTTGAGACATTACGCTCCTAACGTGCCAATTGTGCTTGTTGGAACCAAGCTGGGTGAGCAATTTACTCTAGTAATTGCCAGCTCCATTTTAATTATTGACCAATGATCTCATTGCTGATGTCTCAATTAAGGGCAGATTTAAGAAGCGATAAGCAGTACCTGGTTGATCATCCTGGAGCAACATCAATAACAACAGCTCAGGTATGTCATCCACTGTAAGTCTGTAACATCGATACATAATGCTTGCAATTTATCGAGGAAAATTAATGGGCAGGGCGAGGAATTGAAGAAAATGATCGGTGCAGTGACTTACATCGAGTGCAGTTCCAAAACTCAGCAGGTGAAACACTGTTCAACAGATTCATATGTAGAACTTAAAGACATAGAAATTGTAATGTAGTTGTTTTTGATCAGAATGTGAAGGCTGTATTCGATGCTGCAATAAAGGTTGCTTTGCGCCCACCGAGAAAACCAAAGAAGAAGCCGCGCAAGACAAAACTTTGTCCATTCCTCTAGCCCATGTACAAATGACATCGGCATTTTCGCTGCCAATTTCTCTACACCATAGTTGTTAAAGAATCTTTACTTTTATTTTCATCAAACTTCCCTTTGGAGCTGTGCTATGTTCATAGGTTGGACTTATAAATGCCTCTAAGTGATTAAAAGATTTTGTGCAATTGACCAATCCATCGTTTTTGTCTCATGCGAACGTCTAAATCTTAAACAAGGGACCATAATTTAAATACAGGGGAGAACACTGCAAATAATTAGAACAAGGACCATAACTAGAACAATTACGTTTTCTAATTGATTTGATGGATCTTTACTTTAGATTGTTACTCTTATAATTTAGGCAGACAAAGCTCCACTGGAAGAAAAGTGGCATAAGATAACGTAGCTTCAACGTTACCCTTCAATCGATTGCGGAACAGTAATTGCAGCTTTATGAGATGATATAAGCTGTGTCAAGAACAGAATGTAACTGGATAAACTTACCTAGCTCGAGTTTTCGTAAAATCGTGTAATACTTACAACTGCTCAGCCTAGTATATGGGATAAAAACAACTATTAAATGGAACTGGGCAAGTTGGGCATAGGTTAAAATGTCCAGTGGGGTAGATCAAAAACTTTTTTAATACGGTTGGAGTGTTCCAACTATGTATTCATTAATCGGATCTACACATTTCTGCATAACTCACGTAAATACGTGAATGAGATTTATTAAATTATAACTAAAACTGATTAACTAGAATTGAAGGTGATTTGAGAGTAGGACCCGCACCTTTTTTATTTTGTCTCTTTTGATCACACTCACATCTCATAGGGGGGCACTGCGCATTTCATGGAAGCAGCGGGAGTCGAACCTGTTACCTCAGGATTTTGTTGAGTATAAAACTCACGCCTCACACTACTGAGCTAGCCTAATAGTAGGATGCGTGAGTCTTGCACCCAACAAAATCCTGAGGTCACAGGTTCGACTCCCGCTGCTCCCACGGGATGCGCAGCACCCCCTACGGTATGTGAGTGTGACCAAAGAGGACAAAACCAACAAAGGTACAGGTCCCACTCTTAAACCAGAAGGTATAATCCACTTTTAACACGAGTAATTTGAGTTGGATTCAATGAGGATGCTATTGAGCTTATATGGTAAGTCAAGGTCAACTTTGGACTGTTCACTAGGCTTAGAAAAGGCTTCCAGGTCTAACGACATCCAGCCCAAATCTGACGTTCTATTTTCTTTTAATTTTCAAAAGATGTACATATTAATTAAAACAAACAGAGAAATTTTAACATTTCTATTAAAACAAGGAACTCTTTTATAATTTGTGATTATAAAAAGATGAGTGAAAGAGTTTTTGTAAGAGAAATTTCAAGTTAATCTATTACCCAATTCAATACAACTTATGTTGGACCAACAAATCAAATTTTAAATTAAATTTAAGAAAAACTTTACATTTTAGAATAATTAATTCACACTAATTAATTATATCGACTTTGGGGCACTCAAACTTGTCTTTTAACTTTCTCCAATTTAAATCAACTGTAGTAAAATATTTAAAACAACCTTTTTAAATATTTATAATAAGATAGTATGAATTTTCATATAAAAGTCTCGAAAAGAAGCACTTTTTAATAATTTTTATTTTATTCTTTTTTATTTATCTTAATTATTTATTTTTATTTTATTTTGATGTATGTTTTACTATTTATATCTTTATAATGAAATATTCAATATTTTTATTTGTTTATTTCAGACAAATTTTATATTTCTTATATAAATATTCTTTTAGATCTTAAGTATTTTCTTTCTCATATTTATGTTTTATTCTTCATTCCATGTAACTTTTTTAGAGTTAAAATGCTAACATCTCTCGTACTATTTGGATTATAAAGTGAAACTTTTTAGAGCGACTTCCTAGAGTGGAGGCATTAGATTTGCTTCAAATCGATACAACACTATGTCTTAATGAGAAATTTAGACGGATCATATCTCGACTAAATAGAATAATTACGAAACTTTTTTGTATTTTGATTTCTTATAAATCAAGATCACTTTAATTTTATAAAATGATTAACACATAAATTATACCAAAGCATGAATCTTAATTCATATCTTATTTTAACGTTTGATCTTTTCTTGTCGAATTATACGAATTATTTTTGAAATTGATCCATCTCAACCACCGTAATCTCACAAGTATTTGACCTCTAACGATATTTGCAAAACATGTTAAGAAAATTCTGTAACTCTTACAGAGAGAGTTAGGCAAGAAGTGCTCGGTCTATTAGAGCTTAAGATTATTTATAATAATTTAAACATTTTACTAATTTAATTGAAATTAAATTTTAAATTTAATTAAACTGTAAATACCAATTGTGTCTAAATAAGATTTAATATCTCATATTGATCCTTATTTATTAAATATCTCACATTTAATCACAAAATTTCTTACACTTTATAATCAAGTCTAACTTGATTAAAATATCTTTGTTATCTTTAACTTATTCTTTATGTGAGACTTATTAAGTTCTTAAATATATTGATTATAATTCTAATTAATAATTCCAATTTATAATTAGAATTAAATAAATTAAATCTCCTTTTAATTTATCTTTAATTCTCGAATTAAACAATTTATAATCATAGATCAAGATTGACGTCTAGCAATATATCATGATTACCCAAATAATAAAGAATGTAGAAGTGATTTTGAATAACTTTTCCGTGTATGATTTTTTGTATAATTCAATCATTTCATCATATAATGTTTAGATTAGATATAGAACATAGAAATAATGTCTACTCTATTTTGAGTTCAATCATATTTGTTCTCTGCCATTAGTTATTGATACAATTAATGATATTTGTAAATTGTTTATAAAACATTATTCTACCTTGGTCAAGGATTTCCTGAATTAATACTAATTACTAACAATAGGACATTATCCCACATTACTTTAGGGTAATGAATCATATCTTAATCACTCAACTACCTCCATATAATTTATGCTACATTCAATAACTACCGACTGAACTACCTATAATTAGAATAGGTCATAAGTAGTATCAAAACATAACAATTCCTATAAAAGATAAATTTGATAACCTCAAGACAAAGGATCACTTATACAATTATTATAATGAGAATTTCCATAGACAAATAAATAATGTTCCTGATGGATTTTTCATATTGGGTTAGTTTAATGAACTTGTTCTCTAACAAATACCTATACGTTTGTTTAAGCATCTCCATAATTTAATCTATGAGATCGACTACAATCTTCATAAGGAAAAATATAATGTGTGCTAAATTTTTTATATTTTATTAATATCCAGTCTTAATAGAATAATGACTACAAAAAATTTAGGGATAATACATAAATGAAATATGAATCTCATAATTATAATATCATTATAATTTCATTTACAATGTATAATTATTCCATGGATTTTATTATATACATCTAAACATATACAAGATAAAGAATGTCTTTAAATAATTATTACTAAACTACAATCAAATTGATTGGCTGTAGGGCATAAACCAACATGTCATTAGAGTGGACATTTTGTTAAATTTAAACTAGCGAGTTCTTGTCAAAATTATACTCTTTTATCTTTTTAAAAGTTTTAAAGTATATATTTTTCATTTAAAAGAAAATAGATATATTTTTGTGTACATATTAAACCAAACAACTATTTTTGACAAGTTTTCTTTTAATTGAAAATAATAGAAAAGAACGAAAGTATTATTGTAAGAGAAGTGTCAATTAACTCTTGGCTCAATTCAATCCAGCAGATTTTAGTCAATAAATTGGACAAATCTTAAATTAAAGTTAACTATTTTATCTTAATTAATCGATTACAAAGAGTGAAATCACTTATATTTACATGTATAACTTTAATGAATCCAAATGAATAACTTAAAATGTTAAAAGCTACCACTTTTAAATATCTACCTTAAGCTAGCTTACACCTTCTAGAAAATGTCAGAAGTGAAACACTCTTTTGTGTAATTTTCTCATGTACTATAGCCTTTATAGGTTTGAGCATCCAACAGTCTTTTTTTCTTTTACTTAATCTCTTTTTGCCCCATCTGGACCTACTTTCTTCCATTTGTATCTTTGTGGTGGTATATCTAGTGATGTTTTATATATATATCTAAGTTTTTTATTCTCCACTTTATGGTTCTTTTTTCCTCCCACATATTTGTGTTTTGTTGTTTATTTGATGTAACTTTTGTTCGAGTTAAAACATCTCCTGTACCATTGGGTTATGGAATGAAAACTACCTAAAATTCTTAGATACATGTTGGATTTATTTCAAGTGAATATGAAGTTAGAATAAAATTTCCTTATATTTTTGAAAATAGAAAATATGTACATTTTATAAAAAAAGAACGAATTTAGATTTTTCATATATATTAAACTAAAAACTTTTTTTAAAATTATGGTTTAATTTAAAATTAAAAAAGAATTTTAAATTAGCCAATGTTACATCAATAAGTCAACATCAAATTTTAACTAAATGTGAGAGTAACTTTCACATTTTTTTAGAAGAATAATTTAACGTTTCAGATAAATTATATCATCTCAATTAATTATAATGAAAGGAGCTAGCTAATATGTGTATCTTTAACTTCAACTAATTTAAATGAACATACTATAAAATATCAAAAGGTGACCACTTTTAAATCATAAGTTAAGTTGAACGTTTCTCTAACAACTTTTAAAGAAATTTTTTTTGTTTTTTAATTTTCTTAAGCATTCCACACTTTTCTTTTTTTAAAAACTATTTTTACTTTATATAAGTTTTGTTGCTAGTTACACCTCATGATGGTAAATTGATGTTGTTTTGATGAAATCTAATATTTCTTATAATTCATTATGATTACTTTAGTTTTGTCCTTAAATTTATTTTTCTATCATTATATGTAACTTTTGCAATAGTTGAAATGTCAGCATCTCTTGTACTATTACCGTTATATAATGAAAAGTTTTTGTTATATTGTATGCATTTGAGATGTTAGATTGTCTTCAAGTTGATATGATATTCTTCGTCGGAGTGGGTGTTCTAGTATATGCAAACTTAGCGACATATAGAAAAAAAAACTTTAACTTTTATCTAATTTTTAATTCTAAAAAAGATATTTTCGGAACAAAAAAAATGAACATATGTAGATCATTTTGCATATATATTAGACCAAAGAGCTTTTCTGATATTAGTGTTTTTAATTTAGAATAAAAAAATAAATGATAGTTTTTTTGTAAGAGAAGCTTCAAGTCAACCCGCGGCTTAGGCCAATACAATCAATTTTAGGTCAATAAGTCACTCAAATGTTAAATTAAATTTAATAAAAAAGAACTTTCATATTTTAAATCAATTATTTCATCTTTAATTAATGATAATGAATGATACTTATTGACATTTGTACCTTTAACTTAAAAAAAAAAACTTTAACTAGTCCTAATGGACTACCATAAATAAGCCACCAATTTTGAACACTTACTATAAAATGCCCAGACTTCTGTTTAACAACCTCCCAAAGAAGAAATTGGTTTATGAAATTTTATCATATGCTCAAGCCTAGCTGAGAACTTTGAAATATTGAGTTATATTGTCTATTTAAAACTCAAATATCGAGTATTTGTAGGGAGATGCAATCAAGTATTAGCAACTAATCCCAAAACATTTGTGTCATTAGGCTTTATATTCTTAAACTAAGGCTTTATATTCTCAAACTAAGCCTTCTATTTATCTTAACTTATGGAAGGTGTAATCTTTAAAAAAATATTTATTGTTATCTTCTTCTAAGAATAAATGTTTTAGAGAAACGAATTCAATTCATTTCCAAGCAAAGGCACTCTTGAATTTCAAAAAACAAATATTTCTATGATGTTATACTTGTATATGTTGGTTTATTCCTTACAACCAATCACTTGATTATAGTTTAGTGATAATTGTTTTAAAGCATTCTTTATCTTGTACATAATTAGATGAAAGTCGCAAAACAAATTATAATGAGATTATAATTATACGATTTATATTGTATTTATGTATTATTTCTAAATTGTTCCTAGTCATTATTTTATTAAGAATGGGCATTAACAGAACGTAAAAGATTAGCATATGTTTTGTTTTTTCTTATGAAGAAAGTAGTCAATCTCATAGACTAAAGTATTGAGATAATTAAACAAATGTATGAATGCTTATTAGAGATCAAGTTTACTAAACATATTTGATATTAGAAATCCATTTGAAACATTACTTGTATGTATATGAAATTCTCATTGTCATAATTATATATGTAATCCTTTGACTTGAGGTCTCTATAGTTATCTTGTATAAGGATTACTTTTGATATTACTTATGACGTATTATATTCATTGGTAGTTCAGTCGGTAGATATTGGATGTAACAAGAACAACATAGAGGTAGTTGTGTGATCAAGATATAATTCATAACCCTAAAGTAATTAAGGAGAATGTTTCATTATTTTCAATTAGTATTAATTTGAGAAATCCTTGACCAAAGTATAATAAATAAAATGAAGTTTTATTAGTAGTTTACAAATGTTATTAATTGAATAAATAACTAATGGTGGAGTGTTGATATGATTAGACTCAAAATAGAGTACACATTAATTTCATGCTTTATGTGCAATCAGAAAATTGTGTTATAAAAAGTTTGAATTGTATGAAAAATCATACACGAAAAGGTTAATCAAAACTACCTTGACATTACTAAATATTTGGGTAGTCATAATATTTTGTTAGATGTTAATCTTGATCTATAGATATAAATATTTTAATTATAGAATTAAAGATAAATTAAAAGAGTTTAATTTATCTAATCTTAAATATGATTTAGGCTTATAATTTGTATCCATTACTAAGGGGAATCTAATGAATTATATATTAAAAAAATGAGTTGAAGACAGCAAAGATATTTTGATCAAGTTAGGCTTGATTGTAAATTTTGAGAAACTTTATAACTAAATATGAGATATTTGATAAAAATGATCAATATGAAATATTAGATCTTATTTAGACATAATTGGTATTTAATTATAATTAATTGTAATCCTAGTTAAAGTTTAATTAAAATTAGAATTTAATTTTAGTTAAATTGCTAAATTATCTAAAACCTATTATAAGTAGGGCTAAGTTGTAATAGAGTTAGCACTCCTTGCTTAACCCTCTCAGCAACAGTTGTAGAGCTCTCTCAATTTGTTCTATAGATATCATTAGATGCTGGATATTTGTGTGGCTATGGTAGTTGAGATGAACAAGTTTTGGAAACGATTTGAGAAACATGACAATAATATGATCAAGTTTCAGAATAAGATATGAATTAAGATCCATACTTTATTATGATTTAATTGTTAATAATTTTATATAATTAAAATGTTCCTAGTTTTTTTAGAAATAAAATATGAAAAAAGTTTTATTATTATTCCACTATGGCTGGGATTAAATTCTGACTTGATTTCCCAACATCTATGTCATGATAACGGGAAGGCATCAATTGCTAAAGAAGCAATCTTCTATCACCATTGGTATGTCAAAGTGGGAGATTTTATGTTTAAGTCTAACTGTATGGGACATCAGGTTTGTGATGTTATTATATTTCCCGACAATGAGAAACAACTTAATGGTGCCGAATGGGAGGCTTATTTTTAATTTTATGATACTGTCATTTTGTTAAAGCTTTAGATAAACTCTTTCATTATTTTCAACATTATTTAACAATTCTTTTAACTTATCAGTTTGAGTTATTTTTCATTCTCGATTTAGTGAGCTCGTGTGCATTACCTCTATAGGTCTAGATGAATAGACTTTGTTAGATCAAGTGAGGCCCTAACCTATAGTTTTGATGATAATGGAACATATTTTTATTAATGAATTTACTTTTAGTGATATTAGTAACATTATTATGAGACTATGTACAGGGACTTGGATACGTTTAGTGGAGCACAAAAGATTTTCAAGCTAGCACGTGAAAGAGCACGCGGTGCAAATGATTTCAACCAAGTCTGTTGTATACGGGATGAAGCCGGAAAGGTACTCATAGAGCCCCAAACCATCAAAAGGAGATGGCAGAGATACTTTCATGGCTTGTATAACGAAGAGTTAGTGGGCAATATAGAGTTAGGAGAACCCTCTGTGGCAGGGCATGCTCATGATAAGGGCACATGGGTAAGAATTACAAGGGGTGAAATTACTAAGGTGTTGAGAGAGATGTGGAGCGGTAGGGCCGTAGGGCCAGACGAGATCCCTATAGAGGTTTGGAAACGAATAGGAGTTGTCAGTAGTACATGGTTAGTTCAACTCTTCAATGTGATTTTAGAGTCAGCCAAGATGCCAGATGAATGGAGATTAAGTAGGTTAATCCCCTTATACAAAGCCAAAGGAGATATCCAACAATGTCACAACTATAGAGG
>JANZLD010000002.1:44391391-44405225 GCA_026413575.1 Erythroxylum carthagenense
TTTAATATTTATTTTTCATATTAACTTTATTATAAAATAAAATATAATTAAAATTAATAAAAGTGCTTTTTATTTTTATGTTGCCAAACAATTTACTGTATGAAACTCTTTTTAAAAAGCTATTTTTTTAATTGACAGTCAAACAATTAACTGGCTTTTTAAAAAGCTCTACTTAGAAAAGTTCTATTAACAAAAGCTCTACTGATAAAAGTTCTACTAACTTTCATTTTGATCAGAAAAGCGTTCACACGCCGTGTGTGGACACTAGAGGGAGCGTAATTCTAGAATCCATAGGGCGCTAGAGACTCGTCAACATCTGATCAAAGCCAGATAATGCTTACGTAAGGTTCCAGAGATAGATGGGGGCTAAAAGAGATACGTGCAATACAGGACATTGGACAAGCAGCAAGCAATTCATCGCGACGACATTACACAATGCATGAACTTGGTGAAGATTCGTCCACTTTTCACCCTCGCGACTCACAAATAACTCCAGAATTAGATTAACGAACAGAGATTGTAGCTAGTTGCCATTCAAGGATCCCCTGATCGCCCCTGCCTGCCTGCAGAGAAAAATCCCAATCAAAACACTTGGTTTTGATACAAGACGCAGCCTGCATTGGAACTATATATGCATAGAACCTCTGCCGCTTGCCCAATTTAGTGTCGGAAACTGTTACATTCGTATCATATGCCCTTTATGCCACTTAATTCAACTTTTCTTAACAGCCCTACATTAGTGGTTTAATTTTTCCAATCATCCAAATTGAAAATTTTATAACTTACACATTAAATTATATCGAAACTTGAAATTAAATAACTTAATATATAAAAGAAAAAAATAACAACAACTTCTTTCAAGGAAAACGCTTTTCTTTTTTCGCCATCCGAGAGAGAGAGACCCCACCATTTACAGCTTAGCTCTCTCTCTCTTTTTTTTTTTTCATTTTCCTTTCGTCTTTCTAAAACAGAAAACCTTCGAATCGTTTTGAACTCCTCCTCTATGTCTGTCCCTTTCTGTTCTACAACGTCCCATTCAAGAAAATTACAATTTTAAAACGCCAAGCTAAAGACCATAATTCTTCAAGCTCATAAAACCACCTTCTCTTTTGTTGGTTTATTGTTGATATTTTCAATGGGAGCATACCGGGCGGACGATGATTACGACTACTTGTTCAAGGTGGTGTTGATCGGAGACTCTGGCGTCGGAAAATCCAACCTCTTGTCTCGTTTCACGAGGAATGAGTTTAGCCTGGAGTCCAAGTCCACCATTGGTGTCGAGTTTGCGACCCGTAGCATCCGCGTCGACGATAAGGTCGTCAAGGCTCAGATTTGGGACACGGCTGGCCAAGAAAGGTCCGGTCTTTCTCTTTTTCTTTCTTCATACATTTCTTTTTTAGATCTCGATCTGTCTAAACCGAATTCCACGGTTCTTGAACCTTCATGACGGGAACTGAAATGGGTTTTCATTGTTTATTCTGTTGGATTTGTTAATGATGCTCGTTGGGTTTATGACGATTTGTTTTCTTAATGGGTTTCTGGTAGGTGTGTTTACGCTGCATTGGTGTAGAAACTTTAACGGTTACAAGATTTGGTTTCAGTTATCATCGTAATGATGGATAAAATTCTCTGGATAGCTTAAATGAGCAAATAGATTGTAATAGAAGGTCGCTTTAATTAACATGGACAAGCCAGCACCCTTTTGATCGGATAAAAAATTTGAAGGTAACAGGATCTACGAAGTTAAATGGATACTGTCGGGACTTCCAATTAAAATAGTAGGTTTTGAGGTGAAATTTGAAAGTTTAAGGGATGACTAATGATTTGATTGATTGGCTTAGAAACTTGAAAGATTTGATAATGAGGAAGTAAAATGACAAAGCATAAGGAATTAAAGAAAGAACAGTCAGTGGGAAGAGATATCCGAGTCCTGGATTTCAGATTATTTTTAATTCCATTTTACTACACATCCTATCAACGCATGCCAATCCCTAGGCCAAATAAATCATAGTTTTAGGTTCCCCACAACAACCTTGTACTGTTTTGTTATCTTAGTTCAAATCAATGCATTTGCGAGTTTGGATGGCAGGGACTCTACATGTGCATGCCTAAGTGTGCCTTGATGTGCTCTGGTTCAGTTTAAACAATTTTGAATCTGCAGAGTTCAAAATTGTTTAAACTCTGCAGATTGAAGTAGCAGTTCTCTCAAGCTGCAGCATATACATGCATACATATTCATATCTCTTTTGTAACGTAAATCTTTGGATCGTGATATTCAGAAAATGGACTCTTAGGTCAAGAGATGGATGTCTCTTTATGTGACATTTATAAAATTATGTGTACAGTAGCATATAATATTTCAACAGTTCCTATCTTATCTTTTTTCTTTGGAATAGATATCGTGCAATAACAAGTGCGTACTATCGAGGTGCTGTGGGAGCTCTACTTGTCTATGATGTCACCCGTCATGTTACATTTGAAAATGTGGAGAGATGGCTGAAAGAACTCCGAGATCACACTGATACAAACATTGTGATCATGCTAGTAGGAAACAAGGCAGACCTTCGCCACCTCCGAGCCGTTTCAACTGAAGATGCCCAGGCTTTTGCTGAACGAGAGAGCACATTTTTCATGGAAACATCTGCCCTTGAATCTACGAATGTTGAGAATGCATTCACTGAGGTGTTGACTCAGATTTATCGAGTTGTAAGCAGGAAAGCTCTGGACATTGGAGATGACCCAGCTGCTTTGCCCAAAGGACAGACCATTAATGTTGGAGGCAGAGATGATGTATCAGCTGTTAAGAAGGCTGGGTGCTGTTCAAATTAAAAGAATCGAACTTGTTTTGAGACAGTAGCACCTTTGATCGAGGCTTAGCAGGATTGGTGGAGGTCTAAACGTAATCTTGGAGACCCAGTTCCCTGTTCATATCATAGATTCGGTCTGCCATATGAGAATGCTATGTGAACACAATATGTGGAAAGCATTTCACTTATGTCTTCTGAAAACGTAGAGAACTTGTCAGCCAGAAAGCTAGGATTTGAAATTCTTTCCGATGAGTCTGAACTTGTTGCTTGTGTATTTCTCTCTTCTGTGTACTAAATTACTCGAAATGCCATGGTTATGATGACAGTTTATTTGATTACTCGAAGTGCCATGGTTATGATGACAGTTTATTTGTTTGGGTTATACCTGTATTAACTCTTCAAGATTTGCTTCTTGGTATATTTTGGACCGTGTCTTTTGCGTATTGCAACGTACCTGCATCAAATGATTCCAAAAGAGCTTCTTTTCTACTTGGCTTTAGATTGACCAGTATTTCATGTATGTTGAATAATGAAAACAATGTTCATGTTCTTCTCCTCTAACTATATAAAGGATTTTCTTGTTTATTTTATATTTCTATTTCTATAGGAGAATATTCGTCTAGACTTGGAAGATCCTTACCAAATTCATCAACATGATTGAGATTATATGTATTAAAGTCTTCATCTTGTAACAATTTCAGTTGCTTAAAATTTATTCCCTTTTCAACTTCTTCTAAAACCCTAACATCTTTAACATCAATGAAGCCCCTTTCATTATATTAAGAATTATACCCAAATTCATTTTCTAGATATCCCAACAAAAAAAAGTCATATGGTTTAGGTTTTAACTTATCTCTTAAAGGCTTGGGAATCAGTATAACTTTAATTGGGATTTAGCTTTACTCTAAACCAATACTTATATGGGACTCAACTTCCAATAAAAGAAAATGCTTTTGTGGAGTCAATTCTTTGACCTGTATATTGATTTTATTAAAAAAGTGTATAGAAATTTTATGTTTTATTTCAAAAACTTAATGTTAATTCTGCATAAAATATATATCTGATTCCATTTGTTGAGGTGTATATGATATTGCATTTAAATGCCTTGTGTCATTTTCTTTGTAAAAATTGTAAAAGTCTTCATATTCATATTCACCACATCTATTAGTATGCAAAACCTTAATAGGCCCTCTTAATTGAGTTTTAACTAGTTTCTTACACTTCTAGAATTTTTCAATAGCTTGAGATGGAGTGAATAGTAGCTGCTGATCTTAACTGAACACTACTTGTTGGTCTTTAGCAGCTGATCTTGAGCTAAGCTATTGATCTTCTTCCTGCCTTCTGTTTTTACAATCAGGTTCCTCTTCTACAGGGGTTGCTTCTCTATATAGTCAGCTCAGGGAGCTTCCTCTCTTCTCCCCTACTCCCCTTTCATTTACCAGCAACATTGTCACCACCTTCCTGCTTTTCTATCATTCCATCTCATTTTCAACCTCCTGTTCAACTTGCATCTTGCCACTAAATTGAATCATTTTGCTTCCCTATCATCTTTTTACTTTTATCCACCATTCACTACTTTTACCCTTCAGTTTAATCATGTCCTTCCCTTTGTCTAAACTGTTCTCACCTCTTACACCCTCCACCTCAGCCACCTCTACTTCACCTCCCACACCGCAGAACCCTCCTACTTTACCTATTCCCCTTGTAACTTTGAAACTATACCAGCTCCTGCTGCTAGCATTAAACGTACCTAGGTGCAAGTAGCAGGAAACCTCAAACTTGAAGCCAACCTATCCTACTGCCTCCCCAATTGGATTGCCTTACTGTTTCCCCTCTAACCTCCATTTTTCAAGCAGGAATCCAAAAGTGGCAATCTAATCAGGTTGGTTTCTTCCTTGATAAGAGAGTGTCCTTTTCTTCTACAATGAAATCCCGGGCTTTTAGCAACTAGAAACAATGTGGTTTCATTGACGTAATTCTAAACAATAAAGTTATCTTTTTCTTCAAATTCAATTCCACCAATGTATTCATTGAAGTGATCAAAGTTGGACGTTAACATATTTTCAACAAGCCATTAGTACCAATAAATTCCAAGCCTAGTTATATGCTGATGTAGAGAACAAACACATTTAACCACAAGCTTACAAAGTTCTATGCTCAATTACTGCTTTGAAGAAACTCATCTAACCATTACAAACTTTTTACTTCTTCCTTCGTTATGTTTCTCCTAGAAGATGAGTAGGGAAGACTAAGGTGCAGTTTTTAGGGTGATTTTCTAAACTATTCCTCCTGATTTATTTTTCATATCAATAGTGATTCTTCATCCAAATCCCAATCGCAATTCAATGATTCTTTAAACTTTTCTCAATCCTTTTTACTTTAGCCGTTTTCATTCATTCCAGTAAAGTCAACACAATATCTATTAGAATATATTTTGGTTTGTTATTTGATTTCACCCATACGTCCTAACCCTTCGAATACACAACACCAAAAATTTGCAATACAAAGGTATTGTGAGGATCATCGTCAATATAATTAGTTTTGAGTGACTACACGAGAATAACTGTTGTGAAACATAAACAATAATTTTTTGTTGGATAATTACTGCAGAAATAAAAATTTAAAAACCAACTACAGCAAAAACTCTTTAATCAAGTAGGCACTGCATATCTTTATGATCTTCTGACGAAAAATCATTTCCGCGCTTCTGCTTTCTTCTGCTCTTTTGCTGTAGTGACATTTTCACCAACTTTAGCATGCTAAAGTATAACATAAAGAATAACAGCATTATTGAAGGTAACTAAATATTACCGGCTTTTTCTTCTTCTCGCTTCTTAGCAGCTTCCGCTCTTTGTTGTCGAATAAGACTCAGACGCTCTGTATGTGAAACAAATGAATCAAGTAGAGCCATAATGGACACAAGCAGAAGACCTCAAAAACAGAGATGAACAAAAACAAGACAAGCCATTCATCCCTAGCTATATTGGAGCACAAATGGTAATACCAAAATACATGAATGCCACAATCTTAAACATTTAACCATGGTGATAACACATGTACCCTTTTGTGTGTGAACTGTTACTAGTACCAATAAATTCCAATTTTGCTCTCTACCGTAGAACTTATTTTCAGTGTCAAACAATCAAGGAAAAAGCAAACACTAGCCAACCAAAAGCATTATCTAAAGATATGTACTTGCTGCTGATTCCATTACAAACTAACAGAAGAAAGTGCTGCCAATAACTCTCAATGCTCTTAAATCCACAGACAAACAAAGAGCTAAAATACGAAAAATTACTGTTGGAAAACAAAAATTAACCAGATTACCTAAGTCTTTCCTTGCTTGTTCAGTTTTGCCTTGTTCTTGCAGCTTCATGTATCGCTCATGAGCTTTTTGTTTCTCTATCTCCTCCCTGCAAACAAACACAAATCAAAAGTCAAACCAAGTACCGTGCTTGCGAGTTTAGGATTCCAGTAACAAATAGAAATTGCAAACCTTTCACGTCTAGAAAGCTCTGTTGTCTTACCCGCCTGCAAAAGAAGAGTTGGAGCATTACTTTTACTTGAATTCAACTCAAAGGGTATATAGAAGTAGCATTGTAACTCAAGACTTACATCAATGTCTCTAGCCTTCAAATTTTTAGGCTTTATCATATTAGGATTCTCAATCGCAATAAGACCTTGTGTCCCTTTGCGCTTTTGCTAACATTAAAAATGAATAGAAAATTGTTTGGTAAAATTGTCAATAAAACCAAACCAATTCAGCAGGTAAACTCATGTCCTGGTAAGATACAAGTATTACTAACTTCGGATTCTTCTTCGGAATCTTCTTCAGACTCCTCTCCAGATTCTTCTTCCACAGTTTCCTCTTTATATGCTGCTTCCTCCTAAGATGATCAAAAATAAAAACACAGCAATAACTTTACTAAACTAAAGATACAAGTTAAATTCCAACCAAGTAAATTCAAATTGAATATTATCCACACAACCATATCTTGAACTTACCCGTCTAAATGTACGAGGCCTAGAGGAGGAGCCCGCAACTGCAATCAAATATGAATCGCAAGAGGAAGAGTCGGCCAGGTATTGATAAATATAAAGAAGGATGCAATTTCAAATACAACAAGAAATCAACTCAAACTCCATATGAATACACATGTATTTGAACCAACCAGATTCTTATACCAGATCTAACTAAGTATGAACAAAATACAAATCTTACTCATCTCTTCCGGGGTAGAAAACCTCCTTTGACCGGTGGGCTTGCCCTTAAACTTTCCCCTCCCCATCGTAACCGTTGATTATACCAAACTAAGAAGTGACAGACCGAGAAACCAATTTGAAATCGCAAATTTCAGATGAATATCCCAAACCCTACTCCTGAGTAAATACTTGAGCAGTGTGCTTGGCTTTATTATAATCTCAACGCTCCATCTGGTTTATATATATATTTGAACGGCGTCTTCCTGTATTCCTATTTCTTTCCGATTGCTGTTTTATTGATCGTCCAACTCTAATTAGAAAATTATAGGGAAAAAAAAAAAGGCGTAAAATAAGTAAAGCAAGCACGCTTGGATTAAGTAATGAATACTAATTTGACTACTGAACCTACACGTCCAAAACAAGAATGAAAATATAAGCACTTGTAGAATCTTAAAGTGATTGAATATTTTTAAATTGAGGGATTAAAATTTATAGTTATCCACTAATTATAAAGTTAGTTATTTATGAAAATGTAAAGAAATTAAATTTGTAAATTAATTGTAAAATAAATATATTAAAGAGATGAAAAATGGTAAGTAAAATTAATTGGTCAAACTCACTTCTTATCTATAAAAATCGTTTTTTTTTTCACCAATTTCTCCAGTTTATCCTTATTAAGATCAATATTAGTTTTAGAAAACTAAGAAAGTTATGCATTAACAATGAAAAGATTATGAAATATTAGTCTAGTTTAGTAATGAGTTAATATGTGAATAATTGGATTAGAATAAAAAGAAATTACAATAATGGAGCTCTATTTGATATTGGCCATGAGAAAGAGTAAGATTCTTTGTTTATAGCTTGTAGTTGTCCATGGAATTGATGATCTCATGATGCAATATTATTCATTTGACATGGAAAAGAAGTAATTCTTTATAAGGATTGCAAGACCAAGAGATTAGATCTATTAGTAAACTTATTGAAAAATGATTATATGGTTTTTTTTATATAAAAAACGATTATATGGTTAAGAATAAGAAAGATGGTAAATATGCGATGGTGTATTAAGGTGTTATTGATGTGAAGGGATGTATTGAAGACATTTTATCATGATAAACTAGTAGAGTGGAGCAATGCTAAGGCATTTTCTAAAGAATGGATGATATAATAAAGGAATAAGTTCTCCTTGTTTGGTGCAAATAGGTGGGGGTGTTAATGAATTGGAGCTTGTTGTGTGCATAAATTGTTAATGAATGATTAATTAGGGTTAGAATGACAGTATAAAGTAAATACTAAAATTAAAAATTGCATCCTAATATTTTACAAAAGGGACAAATAAATTGACATTAATATCATTGATATCACATAAGACCTTAACATTAACAAAAATGGCATAAGTACTGTCATAAAGAATAACTCTTTAGGGTTTTGTCATATTTGACTAAGTCTTAATCCCATCCCATATAGTATGAAAAATAAACATATTGGACCCACAAAAAGTTGAAATGGAAAATTTAAATGAATAAATATTATAAAGTTATTATAAATTAATATATAATATAATAAAAATAAATGAAAAATTATCATTGAATCTAAGTTGACAAATCCCTACCCCCTTTTTTGTTTGAATCCATAATCCCTAACCATAGTCGAAGCTTAACTATTAAAAAAAACTAATTCAACCAGTTGAGCTTCATTTAATTGTAATGACATTCAGTTGTGTTAAGGCAAGATGTTTTTTTTTTAATAATTGAAATCACAATATTTGAAGTGGGATTAAGAAGCAACACTAAATTCAACTAAGCAATCAAGGTAATATGAAGTCTAGATAATATGGAATTTCTAGTAACAACATTTCAGTTGTTCTATGGGTTTTGTGGCCTAAAAGATTCAATAAGGATAGTTTGGAGCCATAGAAATCTAGGAAGGAGATTTTATAGGTGATTAAATTATCCTAAGAGAAAATTTGTTGAATATGTATATTTTATTGTGAAATGGAATACAAAATTATATGTAGCTTAGTTTCAATATTATTTTCATGTTTATTGCAAGGTAAGGAGCTGCAAACTTTTTCTTGGCACGGTGATTGATTCACTAAAAGGGTTGTTAACATGATTCAAATATTGAGAAGAGAAAATGTCAATTAACTTTGGGTAACAAGGCAATTGAAGCTAAAGCAATGGAAGAATTGTCAATGTGTGAGGAAGTTATTAAAAGGATGATATAAGGACAAAAAAGAAAAATATTATTGAATAAAATGATAAAGAAAATGAAGTTTGAAGTATGACTTTGTTGGATGAAAACAAGAAGCTAAAGGACTTATTAATGCCCTGTGAGTAGTTTTGTTAGTATTAACTATTTTCTCATATATTTCCCTACTTAAAGATATGAAAATATATTTAAGATAAATGTAAGGGTCATGCATGTGCAAAACTAACAATTTAACTAAAAAATGCATATTTATTTTATGTTTGAACCCAATTATGTAAAAACAAGCTTTATGATTTCTTATGCATTAGTTTTTTAGTAACTTATGTCAGTGTACCAACGGTTTGCATTTGTATATCAAAATAATTTATGGTTGCAAAATATCTTTTAGTGTCATGTTGTTATAATATGCCGAAGAAGCAATTTATAGTTATTTTAAATAGCTTTGAATAGTTGTGTTTTGATTCTTTTTGTATATTAAGCACATAAGTAAAGTTAAATAAAAATAATAAAAACTTCTAAACAAGATTTATTTGTTTTGTTGAATATGCATATTGCAAATCCCAAAAGCAAGCTCCATAAGTGAGTAATTACATCAATTAATTAGAAGCTCCAAGTTATTTACATATGTGAACCTAAGAAAAAAGTCAATATACATATAAGCACTTATTTTTAGCTAAATAAATTGAATATTTAACCTCATAAAAATAAAAAAGTAAAATGATTCAACTTCATTCACACTTTGTGGACTCCACTTTTAGTGTTAGTAGATTACAAGGCTGATTAGAGTTACTAAGAGCTTATGTTGAGATGATTGTATATATAATTAATGTGATATGATACTTGAAAAATCCCTTCCACTTAAACCCTCCTTATTGTATTGAAAATTGATAACTATCTAATTAACCTAAAACTTTTCTTCAATTTTGTGTTGTTGTAGAAGTAGATGGTTATGATAAATATTAGCTAGATGGAGCTCATATTGATACTTGTAGTTGGTTTATGATGATTATAATATAGGTGCATAAGAAAATCAATATAACATGTATAACGTGTGATGAGAGAGAGAGTGATTTTGGTGAGAGAGATTCCATAACTGCGGAGATTTAGACGCGATCCACTCTAACCTTCATGGCTTCGTCTTTGTCCTCTCTAGCAAACCCATGTTCCCCTCTATCCTTATTACCATCCTCACCTCTTGCGCCCAAAATCCCTACTCAGAAATCTCCCATTTGAACCCAAATCCTTAACCAAAATACTGATCCTAACATATCTGCTCCATCCTCGTCTCCTATACCTCCCCAGAAATCGAACCCCCCTCTAATCCCTTCTCATACACCGTCTGAAGTCACTCAAATATCCACTTAAGTTGCTCCCCCATCTCCACCCCCGATCCTCTTTAACTTTGCACCTATCAGATCCTGGAAGGTTGTTGTGGAGGTAGGTAGTGTGGCTTCTTCTGAGGCTAAAGAGCTAACCTTTTACCCTCCAAAAATTAGGGAGGACCAGGTCTTTGTTATTCCTCCCCCGGAGCTAGTGCAGAAGGGAGCTTCCAAGTTTCGATCTGCGTTGATAGGGTTCTTTATTGGGAAGCGGCTAGCTTACCCAGTGGTGCAATGAGCTCTGGCAAGATCATGGGTAGAATTGGGTTACAGGAGACTTTGATTACCAGTTCCAACAACTTCTTATTTCGTTTTGAATTAGAATAAGTTATGAAATCCGTGGTAGAAAGAGGACATTGTCACATCCAAAGGAAGCCTTTATTTCTACGTCGGTGGAGTTTAAATGGTGGTGAATTGGAAGAGATTCGTAAGGCTCCAGTGCGGGCACGCTTCTACAACATCCCAGACGAATACTGGAACATCGAAGGCTTGGGCAGGATCACCAATGCAGTGGATCATCCACTGCTAATGGACACTCAAACCGCAAGGATGACCAGGATTTACTACGCCCGATTATGTGTGGAACTGCAACTGACAAAGAAATGGCCATCTGCTTTCCAATTGGCCACGTACGGTGAGGATGGGCAACTCTACTTTAGGAAGTCAATATAGAGTATGAATGGTAGCCAAATGCGAGGGAGCAGAGGTAGGAAGGGCCCCTACAGGGAGAACTTTTGAAATAGGACTCCACCAAGAGTTGTAGAAAAGCAAGGAGCAAGCACCGACCTCTCTACCTGGGACACACTTAACACCTGAGTAACCGGCAACACTTCCTAAGCCAAGTCAAGAGGTCTCTCCAATTTCGGAGAGCTCAATTGAATCACCCAAGGAGAAAGGTCCCCTCCAGTAGGATCACACTTCAGAAATGACAAATCAGGTTGATAAGGAGGCAAGCGTAGCTGGGTTTTCTTCAACACTCCATTCCTCAGAAGAACTCAGTGGATACAGTGGGGAGTCTAATGCTCTTGCTGGCAATCAGGCAGGTATACCTTCCTCTCCCATTTATGAATTGAGACCATCTAGTCCTGGGACTGTGGGAGGGGCAGAGGGGGACTTTTCAATAAGGAAGACTAGAAAAGCTATGACGAAACAGAATTAGTAGGTTGTGGTTTTGCTGGTAGTTGGTTATGGATTTTGTGTTTTGGAATGTGAGGGATCTTAACAACCCCAATAAACAACTTGCAGTTCGTGCTTGGCTTAAAAAACACTCTGCTTCTTTTGTTTGTTTAATTGAGTCTAGGGTTAGGTCTCCTGAATACTTGAATAAAGTATGCACTTCCTTGTTTCCTAGATGAAACTGCTTTAGCAACTTAGATCAATCGTCTAATGCTAGGATTGTGATTGCTTGGAATCTTGAAATCCTTTTGTGAACCATCCTGAGCTATTCTGATCAATTTATCCATGTGGAATTACAACCTAGACATTGTGCTGATTCCTTCCTAGTATCTTGCGTTTATGGAGCCAATAATCCTTACTATAGGAAGCTTCTTTGGCATGAAATATCCAAAATTTCCTCATCTGTTGGTCAATACTCGTGGATGCTTACAAGGGATTTCAATGCTATACTCTATCCTCAGGAAGCTGACCCTCCTAGTGCCTCTGTCACGTGTAGTCAAAGTGATTTTATACAGTTTGTAAGGGACAACAGGTTATTCGACTTAAATTCCAGTGGTCCCAAGTTTACATGGACCAATAATCAATTAGGAGATTCCTTCATAACTCGGAAGTTAGAAAGAACCCTTATTAACTCACCCTGGAGCATTCGGTTCCCTACATCTCGTTGTGTTATCCTCAACCCTCATATCTCTGATCATTCTCCTTTAGTGGTTAGGTCGGTTGGGATCTAATAGAAGCAAACTTCCCCTTTTAGATTCTTTAACTTCTTAGCTGCTCAACTCAATTTCTTGCGGACTGTTGAGGAAGCTTGGTCCTCCCCAGTTACAGGTACTCCTATGTATAGGGTAGTGTCCAAGCTAAAGCTAGTTAAGCAAGCTTTCAAACTTATGAACTCAGGTCAGATTGGGGATATTAATGATAGAGTCGAGAATAGTTATGCCAATCTTAATCATATTCAGGACCAACTGAAGTTATCACCAAGATCTCCCCTTCTGATAGCTAGGGAGACAGAGTCCATTAGAGAGTTGTATAGTACTCTTAAGGATCAGGAATCGTTTTATAGATAGTCCTCTAGGATCAAATGATTTAGAGAAGGAGACAGAAACACTAAATTCTTTCATAATTCTCTCATTTCTAATAGAAACAGAAATTCCATAAACTCTCTTGAAGTGGGAAATGGCATTAGGGTTGTGGGGCTTCCTGAAATTTAGGCTCAATTTAGGGGCTGTTAAGAATCTTCACCCTTCCAAGGAGTTTGTGGCTCAGCTTTTTCCCAATCCCCTATCTGACATTCTTTCTAATGCTATTATTGCTGAAGTTTCACCTCAAGAAATTGGAGAGGCTTTTCACTCTATAAATCCCAATAAGGCCCCTGGTCCAAACGGCTTTAATGGGTACTTCTTTAAGTAGGCCTGGCCTATTATAGGGGAAGAAGTTACTAGAGCAATTCAAAATTTTTTCCTTCATGGTAAACTCCTCAAAGAGCTTAATTCCACATTCATATCCCTTATCCCCAAAATAGCTCAACCCTCAACAGTCCTAGACTTGAGGCCTATCTCTTGTTGCAACATGCTCTATAAGGTTATTGCTAAAATTTTAGCAAATAGGCTTGGCAAAATTCTCCCTCTCATATTTAACCCCAATCAAAGCGCCTTTATCAAGAATCGCAGAATAGGGGATAACATCCTTTTAACACAAGAGATCTTTAAAAACTATCATACTTCCAATAATCACAAGAGGTGTGCTTTCAAAGTGGATCTCCAAAAGGCCTACGATTCTATGTTGGGCCCCAAATTTTTTTTTATTTTTTTATTTATTGATTTATTGATTATTGATTTACTTGATTTATTCTTTAATTTTGCTTTAATTGTTTTAATTATGCGTGTATATATATATATATGTATTTGTTGAGCCTTGGGTGTAGCATGTATGATTGGGAATTAGAATTTTGGAAATTAAGTAAAGGGTTAGAATTTAATGCTGGAAAGAATGGGCTTTAGAGAACAAGTGGAATAAGAAGAGGGAGGATTAGAAGTAAGTGGGTTAATGTATAGTGGG
>JANZLD010000002.1:44592723-44605299 GCA_026413575.1 Erythroxylum carthagenense
CTTGCTACAATACATCATTGTAAAACTATGCAAATTTCTCTATAACTTTCATGTAGATCACTTAATATAATTCAAACTACATCAGTCCAGAATTTTTCTCAAAACACAGTACACAAATGTACACTTATGAACATTTTCAAAACAAAGCAAAATTACCTTAACTTCGAATGGTCAAAACTTTCAATCCCGATGTCGAAAAATGTCATACTTTAAGGTGATAAAAAGCTTTCAACATAAGCTACAAGTTGCATGAAGATCATTTTCTCAAATTCAGCCTAAATCAACCCAGAAAAATTCACAAAATTTTTTTGGTCAAAAAGTCAACCCTACTACTATTCATCCCAAAAAGTCAAACTTTCTTAATTCTCCCAATTCTCACACTTTTACTATTTATTTCTTGCTTTTCAACTCCCATTTCAATCAATTCATTCACTATCAATTCCATTTAAATTCAAAACACCATTTTAGGCCATAATTAACCATAAACATCAATAACAAAAGCATATATCACCTATCTTAATCTCATATAACAATTCACATTCTCAAATTTTCTTTTTCTTTACTCATGACTAATTCACCACCAATTTCTCATTTCATGTCAAAATTTAACTCGCAATTCTAAGAAAAGTTCGGGTTCCAATAGAGGGAGAGTTCTCATTGTAAGGGCTTCAAGTAGGGAGTTTCTTGAGTGCTTCGAGTAGGAGGTACTCGTATCTTTTGTTATCATTCTGTTGAGAGTTAATGAAAGAGTAGCTTCGCTACATTTAAAAATCTCTTGTTGCTTTCTTTACTCTGTTACACTTGTGTTCTTCATATGTGTGAGGGAAACACTTTAAACACTTGTGTGTGTGTGAGGTGTTTGAGAGGTAACAGATTTGTTCGACGACATTCACGTGAGAAGGCTTAATCTTGCGTAAGCAGACCTAAGTGGGATTGCTGTACGAAGGTGGGTGTGACTTGTTGTGAAAGTTTGAGTCCAAGAAAAACCTTTGTAACAGCTTCCATGGTGGATTGGAAGGAGATTGCGGAGACGGTGAGTAACAATGTGAAATTGTCTGCAGTTATGCAAAAGTTGAGTACAGATCCAGAGGCCAAACCAGGTTGGACAGTATGCAATGGCTTGGTCTATTATTTAGAAAGGGTGGTGATTCCTAAAGAATCAACTTTGAAGCAACGACTACTGAATGAATTTCACTGCACTCCGACTGGGGGTCATGGAGGTTTTCTCAAAACATACAAACTGCTCACTAGGGAGTTGTTTTGGGAAGGCATGAAAGTCGATGTCAAAAACTTTGTGACTAGTTGTCCCATTTTCCAACATATGAAGTGTAAGACTCTTTCTCCAGCCGGTTTGTTACAACCTCTGCCCATTCCTCATGCAATTTGGGAAGACATTATTATAGATTTTTATTGAGGGTTTGCCTAAATCTTACATTTATGATACTGTGTTGGTGGTTGTGGATCGCTTAAGTAAATACTATCATTTTATTGCTCTCAAACATCCCTTCACGGCTAAGAAGGTGGCTGAAGAGTTCATCGTTGGGGTGGTACGCCTACATGGTTTTTCACGATCTATAGTATCTTATCGCGACAAAATATTTTTGAGTTATTTTTTGGATTGAGCTCTTTAGGTTGCAGCGCACTCAATTAAACCGTAGCACCACCTATCATCCTCAAAGTGAAGGCCAAAGCAAGGTTGTTAATAGGAGCTTGGAAACTTATCTTTGCTGCTTTGGGCAACCCAAACCGTAAGAGTGGGCATCATGGCTATCATAGGCCGAGTATTGGTTTAATACTTCATATCACTCTACAACACATTCCACACCTCTTAAGATTGTCTATGGGAGGGATCATCCACCTCTTTTTCGATATGAAGTCTCTGGGTCCACTACCAACTTTGATTTGGAGGAGTCTTTAAAGTAGAGGGATGCATTTTTGATTAAGTTGAAGGATTAGTTGTGTTTTGCCCAAAACTATATGAAGCAGAAAGCTGACGCACATTGTAGGGAGGTGGAATTTCAGGTGGGCAACATGGTGTTTTTGAAACTGTAGTCCTACTAGATGTGTTCGTTAGCTCGAAAGGTTAATGAGAAATTGTCCCCACGTTTCTTCTACCCTTTCAAAGTGTTGCAGCGTATCAGTTCGGTAGCCTATAAACTGGAGTTGCCTCCAACAACTACTATCCACCCCGTCTTCCATGTGTCACAACTGATACGAATTGTAGGCAACTTGGAGAAATTGCAGTCGTTGCCTCCCTAACTTGTACGTCACTCATATAAGAGAACATGACACTTGAGAAAGCGTTCCATATCGCCGAATTATGAGAGCCATCCAAAACTATGATTTCTTGTTAGAACGATAAGCTCTCTTTTTAAGATCATAGTTATGGTTGGGGTGAGCGGGGCCTCTATTGCTGCTATGCTAGTGGGAGAGTGGAGTGCTGAGGCGGGAGGTGTAGTGATTCAATTGTAATACACAATCATTTGTTTTTGTTAGGCCTAGTGGCTAGTGGAACTAGCTACTATTAAGAATGTGCGCCAGGGATCTCAAGGAGTGGAGGTGCTAGTTTCATGGAAGAATTTGCCTAACTTTGAAGCAACTTGGGAGTTGGCTAATGATATTCGGTAGTAGTTTCCAACCTTCTACCTTGAGACAAGGTGAACTTGAAAGGGGGAGCATTGATATGCACCTATTGGTCTATAGGAGAAGGAAGGGAAAAATGTGAGACCAGGGCTGCGAAGGATCTGTCATATTGGCTCCTTTACAATACCTGTGTGAATTTGTTGTTGTTATTTTTGTCATGATAAATTGTTATTGTGTCTGTATAGGTGTAAGTGCTACTGCCATGTCATTTTTGTAAGAGGAATCCGTTACTATAAGCTAAATATATATACTCTAGGGGAAGAAAGAGAGGGCATGGTCATTTTTCTTATCTTAGGTCTCTATAGTGATTAGTAGAAGTTCACAGCTCCTCGTAAGTACTGTTGGGCAATATTGGTGACATTCTCGTTATTAATAAACTTCTACAGCTCTATCTTTTCTTTTCCATTGATTCTCTATTTACTTTATGTTGTTTGATTTATAACGAGTCCTATCAGAAACTTTAAATAAAATAAAACAAAAACAAATCATAATAAATATACGATAGCATAACAAATCCTTATCTTTATAGGTATATGATAACATAACAAATCCTTATGGGTTCAATCCTTTATTAATGGTAGCGTACCCATTCAAAGATCACAGATAAGTAGTTTCACTTCAGGTGATCCCTTCTTAAATTACGTCACGTAAATAATCATCTATATTCTCAACAAGATAATCATACTGCTGATCTAGCCCAGAGTCAAATGCTTCACTTGTCGTCACGATCTGATTTGATGGTGAATAAGCACTTCCAACACCAACCTTGGCATTCTTTTTTGTCCTTCCCTTAAGAAAGGGTTTCTTACCGGAAGGAAATTCAGCTGTAAGTCTTCCCATCTGCTTTTGAAGATCAGCAACAGACTCATTTGTTATTTTTCCCTTGGCACTTTTCTTTCTATCAACAGCCTTCAGTTCCAACCTATACAGGGCACAAGCATCATACTTATTAATCTCATATTCATAAAGATGCAACTCAAAGTTGGGGATTGGCTGTGGATCCATATAATAAGATCTCTTTAGCCCCCCAAATTCATTCATCACTTGCTTCCTTGATTCATGCCAACCACGTCCATCATAATCTGGCAAAGATCTTTGCTTTCTATTCCCGTTCTCAAAAGCTCTACGAGGCTTATCAAAAAAGAGCCATTCCCTGATTGTTTCTCCCTTGAGAACTGAAAGATCAAAGAGCTCTGCAACCATAAAGGAAAAATGGAAATACAACAATCATAAGGGAATCCATGTGCCACTAAACCACATTAGCTGTTCCAGATGTCAAGAAACAAAAAAAAAATGTTACTAAAATTATTAGAGACTTAAAGATGTAACTAACACACCAGGTGCTTTCCATGGAGACTTTGTCGTTGCAGCTCCCTCACATTCTGGAATACCAACATCTTTCCCTTGAGCCTTTGCACCAACAGCAGCAAACAGCAGGCCATCTTTCAAGTTGATGCCTCCAGGTCGAAGAATGGGTCCCATCCCAGCAGGGCCTTCATTCAATGCTAAGGCATGATGAAACCCACTGCAGTAGTCCTGACACCAGTCCAGTCCCCCTTGAGCAGGTCTAGGGCAATCCCAAAGTGCACATTTTGGTCCCAAGAAAGCAGAAGGAGGCAGAGATATACTTGGAAGATGGCCAGCAAATTGATGCATACCATCCTCTCCACACAATTCAGTACCATTATAACGAGTGTAAAAGTATTGCCCAAAATTCTGGGGCAAATCAAATTGAGGGTAGTCCAGTCCAGCTGCCTCTTCTAAGTTGTTTATCGCCATGCTCTGGGCTACAGAAGGTGTGTTTTTGCATTCAACAACCAATGGGAAGCCATGAACTTGTTCCACCTTATTTAATCCACATTCCTGGAGCAAATAAAATCAAGAATCAACAGAAAGGTCCCTTTTACATCTGATGATGATGAGAATACCAATAAATGTTCAAACTCACAAAAAAGGATCTTAGGCATGTAAAATAATTGTCAGAATTCAAAATTTCCTGTAGAAGCCAATATTGTTTACAGAGACTACACAAAAAACAGATAAATACAGATTAAGTGAAATGTTTTCCATGGGTAGCTTACATTCGCACGTACTAACAGGTTTTTAGGTTGGCAGAAACAGGTACATGTATAATATTAATACATCAGAAAATAGTTAATTAGCTATTGAAAGTACAAGATCCTAGGAAGAAGATAAGTTCCAGATGAAAAGTCTAGGCAGTTTAAATGATAGTTATCGACCAGATCCAAGTAGACAACGGATCAAATGCAGGAAGAAATGGTGAACCAAATATTTGACGCTCCTCCAGAAAGAAGTAAAATCAATACCTATACATGATCCTGGTTGAGCCAACAAACTGTTACATTGAGCAATACATAGTTGTGACACAAGAATGCATCTCAACGAACATGAGGACGTCAAACCAACCAATATTAAAGACAAGACTACAAACTTAATAAACATTCCATCACATTGCATCTGACTAGTTAAAACAAAAAACCTAGAATATGGCATTTTTTAAAACATCTAAACATCTTTGTATACTGAGAAAGAAGGAAAGCATCCCTTCTGGCTTAAACGTGTCTTAATTTCAATCACTGCACCTCAACAATAAGAATAATGTAAGAACACGAACCTAATAGATAGATGGAACAGAGGAAATAAGAAATGAAAATGAAGACCTACCTCATTAAACACCATATTATCTCCGACTTGCAAATTTTGGTCTGTAGGCTCAAGCTTAGGTGCAGCCAATGCACTCGTAGCATCATCTTCCTCATCGTAAAGCTGCAACAATCTACATATGTCTGACGAGAATGAAAGGCTTCCACCCTATCACCAACAAATATACAATTCACAAGGGGAGCATTTTATCCTAACGGTTTATACCCGATACATTTTAATTTTGAACATAAACACAATCAAGGACAAAATGCGATCCCCATATTCACTGACTTTGCACATGCAACGAAGTGGGAAAAATACGTAATATTAACTTGTTGAACAGATGATGCTGGAGAAGGTTCATTGAGCTCAGCTTTCCACTCACGAAGCGTCTGATGAACTTGCTCCTCTAGGACAGCCACATCTGTGGTGCGGCTTTCTTTTCTGGCAAGCTGCAGGTACATGAACATCCCTTGCAGATCATCGACACGATTCTTGGCCTTGTCCTTAAACAGCTTGTGAGAAGCTGACTTGCAGTTGGTCTTCGAATTCCCCATTACAGCAACCAAACCCGCTTTCACTCTCTATAAAATCGTAAAATATCGCACCGAACCAAAACACCAAGCTTTTATCAGACCCAGTAAACCAAAGAAAAGGGGAGAATACAAAAAACTGAAAGCGAAACCCAAAAATAAATTCTTAGGAGCACAGTATTAGTACTAGAGAAAGAGAACCAAACAGGAATGCAAATTCCAGTTTGAATAACAGCGATGGACAGCACTAAGAAAACAGAATTGTGGGTGAAACAGATAATTGCAATAAAAAGAAAGGCAAAAAAGGAAAGAAAAGAAGAAGAACACATTACCCAACTAGAAAAAGACACAAAACAAGGTATACACAGAGAGAAGGGATTGATTACATATACATGAACTCTGAATTTGACAGAATGATTGATAGGATTAGGTCGGTAGGTTTCAACTTACAAGAATCAGAAAAGTAAGGAAAAGAGTATAATCCCAATCCAAAAAGGCAGAGACGAGATGAGAATTGAGACACGTTTCTTCAGTGTTCTACGTTTTTGCCAAATTTCATTTTGTGTTTCCAATAATTCTATTTCTAATCTATTTGTTCATAGTTGATTGTATATTGCATTTTCATTTGATTTACATTCTTTTGTCTTGGGCTACCATTTAACAGTTCAGATATATTCTGTTTTACTTATTTATAAGTAATTAATTAATCAACCAATATTTAAATTTGTTTTAAAGAGAGTTTATTCAAATTGTTCAGTTAATTTCTCCTATAAATTAAAATATCAGAAAAAGTTTAACCCTAAAATTATGTATTTTTATTAAAATTTTCGAAGTTTATTCATAAAATTTCTTCATAAGGATTTGATAATAAATTTTTAGAAATACAAAATTTTAATATATAGCTTGTTTAGTTCCTCTTATTTATTTATCAACTTTATTTTCTTTATTTAATGTTCCTGTCATCCTTTCAATCTTTTCATTTTTTTCATTCTCTTTTTTTTTTAAAAAAAATCTTCCTTATCTTTCTAAATGTTTTACATTTTTATTAGAAAGAATATTTACTCACAATATATTTCTTATTTATGTCATACCAGATTTTCTATAGATATAAGTCTTTATTTTGATTTTAAAAAATATTTCATAGTATTTTAAAATATTTTTCTACTTTTATCAATGTTATGGGTACTGTGTCATATCGATCAGTACTATCTACATTGACCAAAAAATAGTAAAGTAAATGTTGGTTTCGACTGAGCTTCAGTATTGATCGATACTAACCTTTTCGGTCGATTAGTACTTAAAATAACAATTTAATAACAAGACTAAATTTTAATTTCAAAAATTAAGAACTAAAATTAAAAAAATATTTGACCTTAAAGAGCTAAACCATCTCCTTCTCAGCAGTTTGCTTCTAGCTTGCACTCTTTGACATCCCTCTGGCTTCTCATTCTCAAATATATACATACAGAGTATTTAGATGAACTAAAAATTACGGTAGATTATCACATTTGAACTGATATTTATTCTATTTTTATATAAGTTACTTATTCTATCAAATTGATTACTTTACAGATTATACTTGAGGTCTAAGCTATAAATTAATGGACGAATAATAGAAGTGTGAATTTACTTATTTCAAAAAAGTTTCCTTACGATTTTTAATTTGTAACAATAGAAATTATATCAATTCTCTGTTTTCCAATATTGTCAACTAGCTTAGGAAATTCATTTGGTTCGCATGTGTTGTAAACGTGAATTAAGGGTCATATGATAAACTGGATTATCTATAAATATGTAGCAATTCAGTTTTTTGTTTGTTGCATGTATAGAAAAACATCGTATAAAACTAGATGAATGAAACACATTATATTTAAGACATCATCTTTTTTTTAGAAATTATTTATAAGACATCATATAGATGTGTTCATGTGATTTGTCTTCTTGAAGTTTATTACACAATATATATGCAATTGCTTTATTTCTTCTTGTTATTTTACATATAACTAACTACACATTTTTCATACCACTAACTAATGGTTGGTAATGGCTCTTCTTAAACTATTGACTTTGAATATACAACCATGTCATGTCATGTACATTTTTAGTATTTTTGCTTTGTATACTCCTTTCAAGAATATGAAATTTTTTTTAGAGTTTAAGATGTGTGTATGTTCCGAGAATCTAATATGTGCTTTTGTTTTATTTTAGGTTGAGCAATACAAATTTTGTGATATGTTTTTCAATTCCTTTATATATATATATATATGTTGATTATTCACTTATTAAGTTATGTTTGATTGTTGTTTTATAATTAAAAGGTACATGTGTTGTTTGTTTAGTTTATTATACTTTTTGCATTTCTTTTTACAGATAAATAGAGAGAAGTTTAAGTACTCTTAATAATTTAATCTCTTTAGAAATATTCAATGAATCAGTTTAAGCTCTGTTATATTAGTTCATAGTATGAAGAACTATACTATTTATTTGTATTGCAATAAACATTTGAAAGGTGGAGGAATTATTATATTAAAGAAGCATTTGGCAAAGATCGAAGGTGACGTAGAACCTTATAAGATAGTTAGTTATGACTAAAATGAAAAATGAAAACTTTGCTTGAAGATTGTTAGAGTTAGAAAGATAGAAGGCAAATACTAAATTATGAAATTGGTAGTGAAAGTTATTTGTCTAGTGGTCAAGATGATACTGGAAATATTAAAGGTGGTATTCCTACCCAACAAGAATGAATTACTACACCGAATATGAGGAAGAGAAGTAGACATGTGTTTAATTTTTTAGTTCTACAAGCAACTCTTACAGCTCAACCTTCAATTCATATTGCCTTACAATATAAGAAGTAGCTTATAATGTGAACAAGACAATGGCTAGATGGTGGTATGATGTGGATGTTTCATTCAATATTGTTCAATCGTATTTTTACTAGCATATAATAGATATTATTGTCTCTTACGATCTCAGATAAAAAGGTCCAATTTTTATTTGCGAAATAAAAGGTTATTTGGATGAAAAAAGAATGACTTGGGTAACTTATAAGTATTCAATCATGTATGATAATTGGAAAATAGAAGATATAAGCCTATTATCAATTTTTTGGTAGCCTGCAATTGTCATATTGTAGTATTATACCAAGTTTATTAGGTTTCTTTTTATTACTACTTACCCACTTTATTATGTTTAGGTTGCTTTAATTTACCTCTTAATTTACCATTAATTAATTATTGTCATGATTTGAGCAGAAAGTTAGACAACTTTCATATTCATGCTCAAAATTTTCCCAATTTGGGAATTTCAACTACCTCTAGTTAGTGCTTGATAATGGGCTTAGTTTGTTTGTGATTTTTTACTCCCTTGTGGAATGCAAAGAAGTAAAATTTCTTTATTATTAGGAATCACATAATTGCCAGATATATACATGTAGAGTATTTAGATGAACAAAAAACTTATAAGACTAAATCATATTTGGACTGATCTTTGTTCTATGTTTTTTTAGTTTAATTATTCTATTAAATTGATTACTTTATAGATGATATATATACTTGAGGTCTAAGTTATAAATTAGCTGATGGATAATATAAATGCAAATTTACTTATTTCAAAAATTATCTTTATTATTTTTAATTTACGGTAATATAAATTATATTTCAATACCATTATAGATGCAAAGGTCCAAAACTCTCCCACCTTGCTTTTGTAGATGACATATTATTGTTTTACAGGACTAAAAAGCACTTTATAAACCTTCTAATGAAAACAATGAAGGATTTTAAAGCAATGTCAGGGCTAAGATGCAACCCAAACAAAAGATGTTTATATCCTTTTACCTATGTTAGTCAAGAAGCTGCCTCTAAAGTAATGGAAATAGGATTGAAGCAAGTTAGGTTGCCTATAAAATATCTAGGAGTTCCTATAACCCAAAAGAGAGCCTTTTGATGGACTCCTTCAATAGAACAATTAATCATTGGTGTACCAAGTTCCCTCGTTATGGAGGTGGGCTCTTTGGTGCAATCTATTTTGAACAACATGGCATCGTATTGGATCAATTACCTAACACTTCCCAATAGCATACCAAAGGATATAAATAAAAAATTGAGGGAGGTTATGTGGGATGGATCTAACCACAACCATTATAAAGTCAAGGTGAGCTGGAGTAAGGTTTGTTAACCAAAAAACTATGGTGGTATAGGAATCTACTCAATTAAAACCTCAACAAGGTCTATCTAGAAAAATAGGGTGGTTATATAGAAAGAAAGAGAAGCTATGAATCAAATAGGTCCATTATGTGTATATAAAGCGGAATAACATATAGAGTTTAAAACCAAACTAGAATATGTTATGATCTTTGAGGCAAATCTTGGAAACTAGGTAATGGATGCATAATCTGGTCCTTCATAAAATTGGGAATGATTATTCAACACTATTTTGGTTTGACAATTGGCATAATAAAGGGCCTTTGTATATAATTGAGGAAATCCAACATTTGAAGCTAGTCATCAATCCTACTACAAAGGTGAGTAAGCTCATTAACAATAACCAATGGAGATGGCCCTGTCATTGTAGCAAAAGAGTGTAAATAATAATGGACACCCTGTCCCTTTGCCAAGGTTTAAACTAGGATTAGATTTATTTCAATGTCAATGGAGAAAAGGAATTCAACTCTAAAGTATACAGACGCCTTCCATAGTAAGGAGTAACTGGTATTATAAAGTGAATGAACCTAGTTTGGGATAATGATGTCAACACCTCACATGCATTCATCCTGTGGCTAAGGATAGTTGGGAGACTAACAACAAGGGACAAAATTAAGTTTACCAATTCCTCTAAACATTGCAAACTTTGTCACAAGCACCTTGAGACTATGGGCCACATTATGGCCAATTACATATATACTCAGAGTATTTGGATAAGACTAGAAGAAATACTCAACATAAGAAAAGCAGCCGTTATATGGAATGAGTTGACAGATTATGTATCATCAATGAGGATGGCAAGTAAAGAATACTATAAAGTATTAAAAATCAACTTGTTAGCAATGGTGTATAATCTATGGAAAGAAAAGGATAATACACTACTTAGGAAGGAGGCAAAAAGCAAGGCATTGATACACTGGACATTATTCTCCAATGCAGACTTAACTTATTAGCTGGAGAGATAGCTCCTAAGCTCTCTAGGAACATGAAGCTTAAATGGTTACTTGAATAAGATCACTTATTCAATCTATAACTAGGAACTTATAATCATTATATCTTTTGTACTATTGGATCTAGAAAAGGTCGTATATATTTCCTTCATTAATGACTTGCTTTTCAAAAAAATATAGATTATATTAATTCTCTCTTTTCCAATATTGTCAGCTACCCTATGAAATATATTTGTTGCACAAGTTTTGCGAATTAAGGGTCGCACGATAAAATGAATCATTTGTAAATATGTAGCAATTCAGGTCTTTTTTGTTTACATATATAAGTGAAATTTCATATAAAACTATAATAAAGCACATATTATATTTATAAGACATCTTATAGATGTGTTTATGTGATATGTATTATTAAAGTTTATTAGATAATATACATGCAATTCTTATCAAAAACTTAATTTTTTTTTATTTTACACATAACTAACTCCACATATTTCATGTTATTAACTAGCGGTTGGTAATGACGATTCTTATACTATAAACTTTTAATATACAAACATGTCATGTCATGTACATTTTTAGCTTTTTTTTTCTTTGGATACTCTTTTCAAGAATTTGAAATTTCTTTAAAATTCAAATTGTGTGTATGTTATTAGAATTTAATGTGTACTTCTATTTTATTTTATGTTGAACATGGCAAATTTTGTGATAGTTTTTGTTCAATTTCCTTTTATACATATCTATATCAATTATTTTCTTAATAAATTATGCTTGTTTACTGGTTCACAATAAAGAGGTGTATATGATATTTATTTAGTTTCTTGTACTTATTTAATTGTATTTATTTTTACAAATAAATGGAAAAAAGTTCAAGTATTTCTATAATTCAATCTCATTATAGAGATTCAATGATCCAACTTGGGCATATGTTAAATTGGTTTGTGATATGAAGAATTATAATATTTGTTTATATTGCAATAAACATTTGAAAGATAGATGAATCACTGTATTATCAAAGCATTTAGTTAGGATTAAAGGTGATGTAAAACCTATTACAAAAGTTAGTCATGACACAAAATGAAAAAATGAAAAATTGCTTGAAGACTACATGTATTAAACTAACAGCCAATAGCTATTGGATAGTTTACCAGTCCATTTTGATGATTTTTTTCCACCTTTGCTAATCCAAAGAAGCAACTCCTCAGTCCTCCTTGTGCAATAGTAAGTATATTGATGTTTTTATTTTAATTCCTTAGCGTCTGCTAGTTTTCAATCTTTTTTATTTATTTTTGTCCATCATAGCCTAAACCAACCATTAAGGGTGCGGATGGTTCGTACAGGAGAATGATAATAGGAATGAAAATGAATATAGTAAGGAATGAGAATGGATATTATTATTATAATTATGATGGTTGGTGAAGAGGAATGAATGATTACCATTATTATTGATAGTGGTTGGTTTGTAAAAATACTAATAAATAAAATTTTATTATAATTAATTAATTAATTATATTGTAACTAATTAATAATATTTTAATTAATGAATAATTATATTTTAATTACTTATATTGTAACTAATTAATT
>JANZLD010000002.1:44609880-44640682 GCA_026413575.1 Erythroxylum carthagenense
ATAAATAAAATAAAATAAAATAAGTAAAAAAATATAAATGAATGTGCACATATATATATAAATAAAATAAAATAAGCAAAAAAATTATAAATGAATGTGCATATATATATATATATAATAAAATAAGTAAATAATTAAATCAGATAAACATAAAAAGGTAATAAATGGCAATGATTAATACAGAATATGTTAATGATTAATAATAAATGGTAAGATAAAAATACATATAAAAAAAACCCGTACAAGAGTAACTCTAACCAAGCCTATCATTGCATTAATTACGCTAAGTAGGAAACCAGTTAAGTTAAATTAACTAGGAGGTAAGTACGACGCAATAAAAGCAAAGGACATGGTTTAATATAACCTACAAGAATGTGAATGCCCTTTTTAAGGGAGAGCATTTACTCGTATCCTAGTAGGCCAAATTTTCCTATTGCAGGCCAAGTTCTCGATAAGATCCAACTTAGCCATATTATTCTTGATCATTTTCTCCCAGTTCTTTTTAGGTCTTCCTTTTTTCCACTTATAGTCTCTAAGTATTATTTTCTCGCATCTTCTTAATAGAGCATCAGGGTTTCTCTTTTTAACGTGTCCGAATCACCCAAGCCATGTCTCTCTCAATTTGTCACTAATACTAGCTACCTTTAATTTGTCTCTTAACATTATATTCTTGACTTTATCTCTTTTGGTAAGGTTACACATCCACCAGAGCATTCTCATCTCCGTCATCAAAAGCTTATTACTGTGTATTTTTTTGCTAGGCCAACACTCCGCCCCTTATAACATGATTGGCCTAATCACTAAGCGATAAAATTTATCTTTGAGCTTGATTGAAATCTTCTTATCACATAAATATCCTAATGCACTTCTCTATTTGAGCCACCCTAATCTGATACGATAGGTTGTATCTTCATCGATCTCTCTATTGGTTTGGATGATAAACCCTAGGTACTTAAAACATTCTTCCCATGGTATAACTTTTAATCCAATCATTACCTCCCTATCGATAGCCACCTGATGGCCTAAACTCTAAGTATTCAGTTTTAGTTTTACTCACTTAAAAACCCTTCGATTCTAAGATTTCTCTTCAACATTCTAACTTGACATGGGCCCCCTCTCTTGTCTCATCCATTAAGACAATATTATCAAAAAACAACATACACTAAGGTACATCTCCTTGAATATTCTTGGTAAGCTCTCCATCACTACTGCGAACATAAAAGGCCTTAATGTGGAGACTTGGTGTAGCCCAATACCAATAGAAAAATTCTCAGTATCTCCTCCTATCGACCTTACTCTAGTCATTGCCCCTTCATACATATCTCTAATCACTCGTATGTAGGTTATAGGAACTTCCTTAACCTTTAAACAGCTCCATATGATTTCCTTAGGAACCCTATCATATGCCTTCTCAAACTTAATAAAAATCATATGCAAATTTCTCTATCTTTCCTTGTAATATTCACATTAATCTTCTAATAAGGTGTAAAGCTTCTGTCGTGGACCTTCCTAGCATAAAACCAAATTAGTTTTTTAATATAAAAGTTGCCTTTCTTACTCTCTTCTCCATTACCTTTTCCTATAACTTTATACTGTGGCTGCCTCTATAGTTGTTACAATTTTGGATATCCCCTTTGTACTTATATAAAGGAATTAACATACTCAGTCTCCATTCATCCGACATTTTGGTGGACTCGAGGATCACGTTAAAAAGCTTGACTAGCTAATTAAAACCTTTGATGCCTAGGCTCTTCCAAACCTTTATGGCTATCTCATCTGTTCCTACTGCCCTTTTACTCTTCATCTCCCTCAAAGTTTTATAATTTCTTCCCTTGTGATTTGTTTACATCGAGACAAGTTATGAAATCTCTCAAACTTGCTGAGGCCACCTAAAGAGATGTTGTCCTCTATGTCTTCATTTAAAGGCCATAGTAGTACCTCTGCCATCTAGTTTTAATATTATCTTCCTCTATGAGCAACTGCCTTACTTCGTCTCTTATAAATCAAACTTGGTCTAAGTCTCTCGTTTTCCGTTCCCTAACTCTTACCAACTTAAAAATGTCATTTTCTCCCTTTTTAGTATCCAATCTCTAGTATAAATTTTCGTAAGCTTTGCCTTTAGTCATTAAGATTGTCTTCTTTGCCTCTTTCTTTGCCAATTTGTACCTTTCTCTGTTAGCTTCTCTCTCTTTCTTTGTGGTACTTTCCAATAGAGCTTTATATGCTCCCTTTTTATTCTTCACCTTTTCTAGTACATCCTCAGTCCACCACCACGATTCCATCTTACCACCCTTTGACCCTTTAAAAACTCTTAAGGTCTCTTTGGTAGTATTCCTTAATAGAGTTGCTACTCCTTTCCACATCTGATTAGTATCTCCTTCCAATTTCCATTCGACTCTATTTCTTATTCTATCCTTAAAATTTTCAACCATGTCCTCTTTCAAATTCCACCATCTAACTTTAGTACACCTTATAATATTTCTCTTCTCCCTACATCTCTTCCACATCTGATTATTATCTCCTTCCAATTTCCATTCAACTTTATTTCTTATTCTATCCTTAAAATTTTCAACCATGTCCTCTTTCAAATTCCACCATCTAACTTTAGTACACCTTATAATATTTCTCTTCTCCCTCCATCTCTTAATTTCAATATCCAAAACTAACAATCTATATTGAGTTACTAAGCATGCCTTCAGTTTCACCTTATAATCCTTGCACCTAGTTCGATCGCTTACAAGGAAATAATCAATTTGAGTTTTTGTAGTCTACTCTTATAAGTCACCATTTGCTTCTCATTCTTCTTGAATAAAGAATTGGCTGTCATTAACTCAAATGCTACTGTCATGTCCAATAAAGCAATCTCACTATCATTCCTATCTCTGTACCAGACACCCTTGTGAGTCCATGGATATCTGTTTGATACTACCCCTATATGACCATTAAAATCTCCTTTTTAAATAACTTTCTCATTGGTAAGGATTTGTTGAATCGCCTCATCTAACTCCTCCCAAAATTGATGTTTTTACTATTTGTCCAAACTTGCTTGAGGTGTATATGCACACACTACATTGAGAATAACACTACTCACCACAATCTTAACAGCTATAATCCTATCATCTGTCCTTTTTTATCTCCACAACATGATTTATAAGTTCCTTAACAACTAAGATACCTACCCCATTTTGACATCTCGAACCCCCCGAATACCACAATTTGAACCCATTAATCTCTTTCGCTTTAGCGCCCATCCACTTTGTCTCCTGGATTCATGCTAGATGAATTCTATATTTGTCTAAAATCTCCACTAATTCTAGAGACTTCCTTATAAGAGACCCAATGTTCCAAGAATCTATCTATAGTCTGTCACAATCTTTTTTACTCTTACATACGAATCTCATCGAAGGACTAGCCCTTACTCCATCATTAGTATACAAAGCTACCACTCCTAACTTAATGCTTGCCATAAGCCTATGAAGACAGTTCCCAAAATTGCTAATGACTTTAATAAACTCTAGAGAGTAGATAACCGTAAGTAAGGGAATATTATAGTAGAAAATTTTTTATCTAATAAGCTCTGCTAATAGAACACTAGAAAAAAAAAGAAAAATAGCAAAAACAAAAAAAAGAAAGAACGGAAATATTCAATATATGTATAGGAATTTGAAACACGTAATCATTACCATGGTAGAATATAAAAAGTAAAACCTAGATCACCCAAAGAAGGTATCCAAAAATATCATGCTAGAAAAAAGACCTCTATATCGTAATTTCTTCAGCAATCTCCACTAAATATCGTAAACACCTAAAGATGGAGAAACAACTTCCTAGTGGTTGGAAAAAAAAGCCAACTCTATTAGCACAAAAATAGCTTGTCAATATGATGCACACTTTAAGAGACTCATATATAAATCAAATCTTAAGTATAGTAATAATACAAATAAACTCAAAAGTTAAAAGTAATAGTCAAAATGTAGGTAGCAAAAAAGATGAAGCGAATATACGGTGACAAATTTACCATTACTAAAGCCTTTATAAACACAAAACCTGATACTGGCCGTGGGACTAGAGACAGAGATGAGCTTGCTCTTTGAACCTGTAAAACTCCACTTCATAACCTATAAAAATAAATTTAAAAAAAATAGCAATGTAAAATGTTGCCGACTGTCTATGTCAGTGGTTCATTAAATAAGACTTTACATAGCCTAAATTCTTAGATAGTGTAAAAGGCCATCCGGCCCCTCCATGTGAAATCCTCTGAAGTGGATCGTAAGCAATCAAGACACAAAACTCACTTCAATCGTTCGTCACACCAAATGAGCACACCTCATTGATCGACGATGAGATGCCAACGACTATTAGAGGAGGAAACCAACGATCCAAACAAAATCTGACTTTGACAGAAATATAATATCCCTTTGAAAATCAGATTTCTCAGAGATGATTCTCTTTCTATATGTGAACAACTTTTAATAAAAATGGAAAGAGAGAAGCAAGTTAACATAGAATTAAAGTTCTTAAGCAAAAAAAAAAATCTCAAATTTAGCCAAAATAACCTAAAATGGAGTAGAAAATAGAGCTGCAATTTTTCAAAAATAAACAGAGAGAACACGACATTGGTTAGTAGATGGCGACCACATAAAGAAGCTCACAAAAGATAGGATAAAAACCAGACCACGTAATTACAACATGGGCTAATATGCTCCCCTCAAGATAGGCTATCCTTAAGGACACCTAGCTTGACCAAGTGCAGAGTGAGGAAGAGCCTTTGTTAGAGTATCAACTAACTGATCAGTCCCATGAATGTGAACAACGTTCACAAGTCCTTGTTGAACTTGGTTGTGCACAAAATGGAAATCAACTGCAATATGTTTTATTCGGCTATGGAAGACTGGATTTGCACAAAGATATGTTGCAACAACATTATCACAGTAGATAATCGGGACTTGTTTGATGGGGATGTGCAGTTCAATTAACAAGTTTTTGACCCAAGTCAATTCAGCAAGAGCAGAAGCTACTGCTCTATATTCAGCTTCAGTCGATGATCTGGCTATGGTTCTTTGCTTTTTAGACGACCTGCTGATCGGTGTTTGACTGAAAAACAAGAAAAATCCCAAGGTAGATGCTCGATCAGTGATATCTCCAGCCCATTCCACATCAGAATACATGTGGAGAGTAAATTCAAAGCCATTTGATAAATTCAGTCCAAACTGAACAGTACCTTTAAGATACCTTAAAACACGCTTGACAGCTTTCCAATGGGTTTCCGATGGAGAATGCATAAATTGCGATAGTTTGTTAACATAAAAACAAATGTCTGGCCATGTGAAGGAAAGATATTGAAACTTTCCAATGATCCTTCGATACTGAGTTGCATCAGTCGGCTGGGCGCCATCATTAACATGAAGCATGGAAGTGGAACTCATCGGAGTTGTGGCTGAATTGTAGTTAGTTATGTTTTCATCCCTCAGTATCTCATTGATGTAATTTGATTGAGACAAAACAATACCAGTAGACCTGCGATGAACCTCAATGCCCAAAAATCAGTGTGAGGCCAATTCAATTGGTTTTATATATTCTCTAACACATCCCCTTAAGTGAAAGCCCTTTGGGCTTGAAACTTGCACAGACCTACTTTGCCTTGTGCTTAATTTAATTAGAATAGGTGGATGGTAGGATTCGAATTCATGACCATTTGGTCATATAGGCTCTAATACCATATTAAGTGACCGTTTCATCACGATAGCTTATACAAAACGAGTAAAATCAAAATCCAATTACGCAAATTCAAGCACTGCCCTAAACACCATCAAAGGACTGAAATCACAAGACTGCAACTAAAAGTATAGCACACAATACAAAGTTTAAGATTTTCATTTTTGGGTTAAAAAAAGCAACGATTTCTCACATTGGATATGGGTATGTGGGCATGACCTAAGACGTTTTGAGAATTTGACGGCTGCCTAAGCGACATGCTGGAAAATCTAAAAGCTCAAAACTCCTCTACCTTTCTATTATACATACAAAAAGAAGAACAAGGTTGCCAGACCTTTGTTTTTTTGGTGGTTCTTTAAAAATTTTCTCTATGAGGTGTGTAGATATATGGCTTAAATTTTGTTTTCATTAATAACAAACACTTAAGATAAAAAAAAAGAAGAAATACAAAAGAAGAAATGCATAAAACACTAAATAAATGCAATAACGAAATAAAAAAAGGCACGAGATGCCTCCCATAAGTGCTTATTTAACATCCTTAGCTCAACGAAGCCTCTATTATCATGGGTCTACCAAGTGCAAGATGTCTTTGATTCATAAATCAGACTTCTGAAGTAGTGCTTAAGTCTTTGTCCATTCACTTTGAACCTCATTTTTTAGGTGTGATACCTCAATTGCATCATAAGGTGTAAAGTCCGAAATCATATATAGTATTGGCCACCTTGACTTAAGCTTACCTAAAATAAGGCAAAGTCTCATGTTATAAAAGAGCATTTGGAAACCAACTTTGAACTCTCTATATAGATGAACCAATTATGGAAACTATTGGTTTTCTCTTCATAGAGTCTTGCCACTCTCATATGTATTGAGCCCAAATTCTTCAAGTTTGGTAAGTTGTAAAGCCCTATTCTTACCTAAACACTTCAAATCAAAGTTTAGAAACTTTGTGACCTAGTAGTCCCTATGCTTAAGCTCAACTAATAAATGATAAGCCTTCACATAAACTAAACGATATAGTGGCATCCCAATCAATGTTTTGAATATCATCTTATAAACCCATAAACTAAACCTGTTTTTGCCTAACAACCTATAAAATTTATCATTATAAAAATTTTCATCTTTATCACTAATACTAACTCTAGGTATGCTAAATCTAGTAAAAATATTTTTCAAGATCTTAACAACAACCTAAAAATCATTTGTTGGGGTTGCTATTGCCTCAACCCATTTGGAAACATAACTAACACTAATTAAATTGTAATTCTTACTAAACAAGTTAGAGTAATCCCCCAAACATCAAACAACTAACACAAAATTATGTTATTCAAGGGAAGCTTATGTTTACGGGATATATTACCTAACTTTTGACACCTATCACACCTCACCGCAAAACCATAGGCGTCCTTAAAAAATGTTAGCCAATAGAAGCCGGATTGGAGAAATTTTGCCACCTTCCTTTGTGCTCTAAAGTGTCCACTTGCTTCCCTTGAATGTAAATGCTATAAGGTTAATCTTTGCTTATGCTGTGGGACACCCTACCTTATAATTTGGACTACATATGCTTTAAACAAAAGAAGATCCTCAAATATATAGGTTTTCAAATCATGAAAGAACTTTTTACATTGATGATATGTCAAACAATGTGGGAGAATTTCGGCTGCCAAATAGTTAGCAAAATTTGCAAACCAAGGTATGTTAGAGGTTACCTCAATTGCCATTAAGTTCTTATCTAGAAAAGGTTCATCAATTTCTTCATCTAAACTTTCCAAGAAAAGGTTACATAGTTGGAGTTTGGTTGTGTATAAGTTTTAATTATTAACCCTCGATAATCCGCAAGCGTACGATTTGCTAGCGTAGTACCAAAGGTGTCAATCCCACAAGGAGGAAACTAATCTAATCCTAAAATCTAAAGCCAGAAACAAATAATAGAAATTCAAGATGCAATGAAACTAATATGAGAATTTAATTCAAGAAATCAAATTAAGAATCAAACACGAAATACTAATTGTTAAGCAATTTGCAACACAACCGAGAATCAACGAAGGAAATTACCAATTGAGATAAAGGGAATTTTACCTATCCTCAATACTAACCTAACTAATTATGAATTATTAGATTGTTGGTTCTAGACTATCATAAAGTTGACTACTCTCTCTCCAGTTATCACCATTAACTCTAAGTCATAAACCCTAATCGGATTATGGAGATTGCAATATCTCAATTCCCAACCTATACAAAACCTTAATTAGTTATGAAATTCTCTAATAAATTGTAGGAAATCTATACAAGATCTCTCTTTTCACAAATTCTCGATCTAATTCAATTATGGTTTCTATTAAATCACCAAAGTCTCATTAGTCCAATTTAATAATTTTTTATTCGATTCATCCTCTCAGTTTATTTTCGAACTATGCAATCACAAAATCAAACCACAAAACTATCTAATAAACACATAAACAATCAGTTTTCATTAATTCAAGAGTATAATTTCGAAGGTGAATTTAGAACATCCTCAACATTCAAGATCCCACCATCAACTATTCAATCCAATTCTATACAATAATAAAATTGAAAAGAATAGGAAATACAATCTAAAATGGATGACAGGAGGCAGCGACGTTGGGAAACTCCAAATCTGAGAAGTATTTTGAGTCAATTTCTTCTCCTCTCCTTTTACTCTATCTCTCGATGATCTCTCTCTAAGGCTTCTCAAGGTGGCTGATGCAAAGGCCCTTCTTTGCCTCTTTATCTTCTTTTTATATCCTCTTATGTTTTGAACAACCCTAAGGATTTTTTGAGGTCCAAAAGGTCCAAAACATTCATCGAAACTTGATGTTCATCAGTGTCTGAGCATTTTCCCGACGCAGGCCATGATCGTGGGCCATTTCCTGGGCTTCTATCACGATTATGGCATGGGCCAAATTTGGTGCTTCTGTCATGATCATGGTTTAACATGTCATAATTGTGGGCCGTTTTTTTGACCCAAATGTCTCTGAAACTTCTTTGTTCTTCAATGTTGACCCTAAAACATTACCAAACACATTAAGGTACCTCAAAAATATAATATTTAAGATCAAAGATTTGTACTAACCCATAAAGCACTTAAAACATAAATAATTAACAAACTAACACAATTCTAACCTAAACACATACTAAATGATTGAATTAATAGCTATACACATATTAAACTATTCCCTAAAACACGATGTAATTTACACTTATCACATCCCCACACTTAAATATTTTCTTGTCCTTAAGCAAATAAAAACAATCAACCAAATCAAGAAAACGCAAAACATGCATAAGCAATAATGAGACAATGGCTTCAACTTAGCGAAACAAATTTAACTATAAACACAATCCTTCAAGTCGTTCTGACTTATTAATAAGCAAAATTTGCGTCTAAGCACCTTGGACAAAATATACAAACTAATCAAAACTTTAATGCTGAGTGTATTCACCCCTATCACTTGCACATACACATTGATAATTATTCAGTCAAAATAAAAGTGTAGCTATTCTTAAGTAGGTTTTCATGAAAAAACAGGCTACTAACAATTTTGTTAGGTTTTTATTTGAAAACTTTCTTTTTGTTGATTTTTTCTTTAAGGGCACAAACTTGGTCTTTTTATGCGGAGGCAAACATTTTTTATGAATATCGATCCGGTTACTCAACTAAGTCATGTTGTTTTTAAGCTACTTAGTTGCAATGTCATTATAGCATTTTTATGCAAAGGCACACATTTGTGATGCATGTCGATCCGGTTACTCAGCTATATCACATTCTCAACTGGCTACTAGCTCTATTTATAACTCGAAGGCCAGCAGAATAGTTATTTTAGTTAAAATTTATAATTTTTTTAACACAAAATTTTGCCTACCAGGTTGTTTTAGCTAATCATTCTCTTGAAAATGTACTAATAATGCCACCTATTTGATTGGCCTAAAATTATAACTAAGTATGGAAATTTCCTAGGGTGAATGGACTAACATCATATCCAAATTAACCATCATATTTAACCTTAAGTAACTTAGGTTATAAATTTCACAAGCTAATAAATCTTCACAACCTAAAAGGCTATGTTTAAGGCTAAATTTATCCCATTAAGTCTTAGCCATTGACGCATTCACACAATTTATATCATGCAACCTAAACAAACTATCATACAATGTGCAAAATTCACACTCAAGGTAAAAAAAACACACAACCCTCCCTAAACTTGAACAACACATTGTCCTCAATGAGAGAAGGATACGCATAAACACAAAAGGGGGAATGAAACAATATGCAAAAGGAAAAAGAACAAAATACTAAAAAATGAAAAGAAAAGGATTAAAATACGATACCATTATGGTGACTAAGGTGGTGATGTGTCGAAGGCAGAGAGTAAATGTGCTTGATGTCGAGCTGACTTTCATATCTTATAATTGATTTAGAAAGAGTAAGAGAATTAGTAGGGTAATGCATTCCGAATTTTTGATATTTATTTATGGAAATGAAGAACTTTAATTGCATAACAATTTAAATCTACCCTAAATATGCTAATTTATGGTCATTAGCTTGACCTTCTATCACTAGAAACTCAGTCGAGATCAATTATAAGCGGTTTGCTTCCACCCTTTCCGTTCAACATCCGTTTTGTAACCTGTAAGTAAGCTACAAATTGCAAAATAATAAGAAGGATAATATTGATAACATTATGAAAACCAATTAAGCTCAGTAATGCCCTTTTTTGAGCAAACTATTAACAAAATAGGAAATAGCAAAACTCCCTGAATCTTCTAAGGAATCTAGCAGTTTGCTCAGTAAAAGGGTGAGTTGTTCTCTTCTTGGTCCTTCCTCATCTGCCCTCATCTTCTCTTCTTCTCTAGCTTCTTGAATAGAGACTTCCATAGCTTCTTCAAACTTGATGTCCGTTGTCAACTACTCTTTGTCTTTCGTTCCTTCAAAGATTCGAGCACAATAATTTTTTTGAATAAGTTGCCTTCCTCTGGATTATTTAATACATCATTCATGTTAAATGTCACTTGGTCATCACTAATCCAAATGATGAGGTTATCTTACCAAGATCTAAGGTATAATAAGGAGGGTTGTCATTCTTTTCTTCATGCTCTTTATTCATCTCTTGGTTTTCTACAAGATGGGGTTCATCTTGATTTCCCACTAGTTTTTGTTGCTCTTCTCCATTTTTAAGTATGATAGGCTCATATTGCTCTTCTGGATGTAATTCCATGTTGCTCAGCGCGTCTTCCGTACTTCTCTTACAAAATTCATGAGAAAGTTATCTCACTTGAATCTCTAGGTTGTGAATATAAGAGGCATGATTTTTTGTTACTTGATCAAATTGCTCTTGTAGTCCTTCTAGGTCATTTCCATGTCTGTTAGCTTATCTATGATTTTGTCCAATTTGGGATCTTATGAACTGGACTCATTTTGCCAAAATCCTAATAGGTTTTGATGTCCTATGTGAGTACTTACATTATTAGACCAATAAAAATATGAGTGGTTCTACCACACCGAAGTGTACATGATCATATAAGGGTGATGATTTCCCCAACTAAATTGGGGCTCATTGAAATCTGCAAGAGTCCTTTGCTCCCTATAATAGACATCCTTCATGATTGTTCTTTTTATCTCTTTTTGACATCTAATTTTCTGGATTCTTCATCACTACCTTTTGATGTCCAAATCAATGTGTTTTCAACTTCTCGCCTAAACTTCGCACACTTTCTTTCACCATAGTCACAAAAGATAGTGAAACGCCTTAGAATATAAGAATTAAACTAATTCTACCTCCCCGACAATGGCACTGAGAGAAGATGGAACAATTTTGTTTAAATTATCTACTGATAAATGCTTGAATGAAATAATCAAGTAAGGGCCATGGCACATTGGGGGTCAACCAATGTTCACTCATAAATGGAAGCCTGGGTAGAGCTAGAAAAAGGGAACATTGACACCTTCCCTATATGGGTGAACTTCCATAACTTACCAATGTAATCTTGGACTATTAAAGGGTTAAGCTTCTTTGCAAGTTCTTTGGAAAAACCCATTGGTGTGGATTCCTATACTGCTAATATAGATAGAATCTATTACGTCAAAATTTATATTAAAATAAAGAACAATTCAATGCTGCCAGATAGTTTTCCTGTAATGAAATTAAGGGAAGATGGTGAATTAGAGAAGATTGATATCCCTTTAACTTACCCCTGGAAGCCTAATAATTCTAGCAAAAAATGGTTACTTGGAAGGCATAAGTTTAACATTGTTTGGTATGATGAGATCAAATTGAGCTATCAAATTCACCATATGATAGAACTATTGCCAATCTAGATAATATGCAGGTGGAATCAAACAACTTGATAAGGACTTGGAAAATAATTGAGAATGTAGAGGCAGGGAAGCAACATAATCCATAAAATCTAGAATCCAAACCTAATGAAAATGAAGTGCAACCAGTGAAATTTGGTGTGAATAAAGGGTTACAAAACAAGCTTTAAGCTTTAGAAGAAGATTTATTAGGAAAAAGGGTAAGAACAAAACTAAGGGAATTTCCACTAAATGGTAGTCCTAATATGAAACACTAAAGGGCTCAACATTTCAAAAGGTCAATGGTTAAAGAGGTTGTAAAAACATAATAAGCCCTATATAGTTGGCTTTCTAGAAACCAAAATAAAAACACCTTTCTTACATGATGGCCTTAACTTTTTGGGTGTAAAATGGAAACTAATTTCTAATCACCAATCACATTACAATGGGAAAATATTATGTCTTCATAATTCAGACAGAATTGAAGTACAAGTTATAGGTGAAAGTGATTAATTTATACATCTAAATTTTTAAATGGAAGACAAGATTCCAAACTTCGAATTAACTCTTATTTATGCATCCAACTTTGGCTTTCAAAGAAACAAATTGTGGTTGGACTTGCAAAACATGCAAACTAGAATTCAAAATCTTTAGTTAGTTGCTGGTGATTTTAATTGCTCATTAACATCTCAAGAGGTTGAAGGTGGTAGGAAATTTTCCATATGAACTAGTACGGAGTTATCCAATCTATTTAACAAGGTGAGCCTGGTGGATCTTAACTTGACTAGTAGGAACTTTACCTGGTCCAACAAATAACAAGGCAACTTCCTCATCTAGAAAAAACTTGATATGTCTCTTGTCAACCGAGCCTGGCTAAACCTTTTTCCCTAATCATAGGTTCATTTGGTGAAAATTTGTTATCTAATCATTCATATATGAATATACAAAATTTGGAAGAACTCATATTTTTTTAATGTGATCACACAAATGGAGGGACTCTTTGAACTAAATTGTAGATGCTGGAATCAAAATGTGCAAGGCCATAAATCCGTTCAGTTAATATAGAAGTTGATGTTCACTAAGGTAGCACTCAAGAATTTTATCAAAGACAAAAAAAAAAGAGCCTTATAATCACCAAAACAAAAATTACAAGAAGTTTAAGAGTCTTGCTACACATCTCCTTATAAAAAATGATCCTACGTAAGTCGAAATGTAAAGATTAAAGGAGTTTCAGGGGGCTTTAACACTACATAATTCAATCTTTAGATAAAAAGCTCGAATTAATTGGCTTAAATAAGGGGACTCCAAATCTAAATTTTTCATTCCTCTTTACTCTCTAGAATAAACCGAAATAAAATTATAGAATTAGTTGACAACAAAGGTTTCACTCACTCTGATCAGACTGGCTTGCAAGCACTGATCACAAATTTCTTCACTGGACTAATAAGATCTGATGTATCTCCTTAACTTGCCTACAACATCAAAAATGTAATCGATTACTCTCTTAGTTAGGAGCTGAAAGAAGCCTTAGTATATCATTTCTCGGCTCATGATGTTCAAAGAGTGTTGTCCACTCTACACCCATTAAAAGCACTTGGACTTGATGGTTTTTTAGCCTGGTTCTTTCAAAATACATAGGAGGTGACAGGTAAACTCTTTACTAAAGTTGTATTGAAGTTTTTTAGATCATCCAAGATGTTGAAAGAGATTAATCAAACCTACATTTGTGTAGTCCCAACGAAGAAAAGTCCCTAGACTATAGTTGATTTTAGACCCATTTTCTATTATAATACAAGCTACAAAGTGATTGCTAAGCTTCTAGCTGAAAGCTTGAGAACTGCTCTAATTGAAACCACAAATTCTACACAAGGGGCCTTTATTCTTGAAAGAAATATAGGTGATAATATTTTACTCCTGTAAGAGCTACTAAAGGATTATAGTTTAGGAAAAAGAATCAAAAGTTGTTTTCACAAAATTGATTTTTACAAAGCATATTATACTGTCAGTTAGAGTTTTATAAAGCTTTGTCTTGAAGCACTAGATCTTCCCCAAAATTTTGTGAAATTAATCATGATTTGTATCCAAACATCCTCTCTCAATATGCTAATTAATGGAATTCTTTATAAACCTTTGAACAATACTAGAGGAATTAGACAAGGGGATCCCTTATCCCCTTATCTTTTCACTCTAATAATGGAAGGATTGTCTAGATTGTTTGTTAGATTTATTGCTTGCAATGGAAGATTTCAATTCTAGTACAAATGTAAAGAAATTAACTTAACACATTTGAACTATGCAGATGACTTAATGCTCCTCAAAACTGCAGATCCTTATTCCATCAAAATGTTGTTGTATATCATGGAAATGTTCATTGATTGGTCTGTATTGAAGATCAATGCTGAAAAGAGTCAATTGTATATTTCATCAGATGTAATGAATTAGGCAGAGATCAGACACATTATAGGACTGAATGTGCACTCCCCACCATTCAAATACCTTGAAGTGTCTATTACCACCACAAAGCCCAAATTCTTAGATTGCATTCCTCTTATAGAGAAGAAAAAAAAACAAGATTAATGTTTAGCAAAACAAGTTTCTCCCCTTTGTAGCAAAACTCACTCTTATTAACTCAGTCCTTAATAACCTCCATATTCATTGGTTAGCTCATATGGTTCTTCCAGAGAAATTGACCAAAGAAATTGATTAAATTGTGGAAGCAATTCTGTAGACTGAGAAAACAAAAAAATGCCAAAAGTGAAAAAGAAAAATGGAGTGAACTTACAATTCCAAAGAGGAAAGGTGGGTTAGGGATCATTCCCATCTCACTAATGTAGAAGGTGCTTTTGAGCAAAAGAATCTAGAGACTATACACACATAAGAAGGCTCTTTAGATCAAATGGATGCATAAGTATCATCTTAAAAATATGAATTTTTGGCAAATTACAACCTCAAGAGATTAGTCCGAGTCTTTCAACCAATTGTTGAACATGAGAGACTTGATATATCCTTAGATCAAGCATAAGCTAGGAAATGAGAAAAATTTTTGGTTTTGGATTGATAACTGATTGGATTCTAACCCTCTTATCTAAAGAAATGAGACAATCTAGCTAAGAAACAGAATCCCTATAGACTCTAAAGTATCTTCACTTATTCAAAATGGTGATTAGTATGGGAACTTCCTAGGTTTTTTTACATTGACTGATCACTCACCTTAAATACCACTTGGGAATGGAGAAGATTGCATTATATGGTCTCCAAGGAAGCTAAAGAAGACATAAATCATTTATTATTTCTTTGCAAATTCTCTAAAGCAATATGGAACTAAATATTACAAATGCTACCATTGTGAAACCACTCATATGAATAGGAAGATACTTTGAATTGATTTATTAATCTCACTAAATCAGGGAAGCAAAATGGGAATGTGCTAAAAACGACTTTCACCACTATAATATGCTCTATGTGGAACTAGAGGAACAACAAGCTATATAAAGGAGTTGAAGCAGACAAGTACTAAGTGGCAGAACAAAAAATGAATTAGGTTAGAGCCATCTTGATTACAAAGCATATGCAAAACTCAATCTCCCACGAAGTGAGAAATAGATGGAATCTATAACCAAGCTTTAGTAACTGATTTGCTTTTATATACAATTGATATGATTATTCTTATAATTCCAATCCTATTCTAAGCTGATAGCTTGGCAATAAAAGGATTCCCATTGTAATGTTGAACCAGCTTTTGCTAGATTTAATATAATTTCATTCATTTTTCAAAAAAAAAGAAGAATTTGAAATAGTTAATAGCATTCTGCTATTAGCTTTCTTTGTAAAACATGGTCTAAAATAGACACTGGAATTTAAAATACCCCTATTGTAAATAATGGAGAGTAAAGTTGTCTTTCTCATTTTTCATTAATGAATGCAAGACAAGGTTTGTACAAAGAAGACTTATTTTTTACATTAGCCTTGATTGCTTCTTTCGCTTTCTTCATGACATTATAAAAATAACCTGTTATTGCCCTTTTATCATTATTACTTAGATGACATACTTTCACTAAAAGATCACAAACTCATATGACAAATTGCCATTAAGACCAAAATTTATGATCTTTAAATATAATTATAGAAACCTTTAGTCTAGCATTAGATCTAGCATGATGAGATGTAATCCACTTATCACTTGTAAACATTTTTTTTAACTCCCTCCTCATAAAATAAAACACTAAAGTCATAAAAATTAGTCACAAATATAGTAATATTAGGATGAAACAAATTTCTACTATTGATAAAATCCTTTCTTATTAAGTTTATGATCCATGCATGATTATAGATAAACTTGGTCTCTCTTTTTTTTAGCTTTCTGCACAGTTTTATATATTTTTCAGTATCAAATTAATGAAATGTGCATCACAAGGAGTTCAATAAAAAGAATTATACTTGCTTTGCAATCTTTTTTGACTACTTTATAAGTAAAATCATTGTCATTAATGAATTGAACAATGTTTTTTTTCCCAACTTAATTCATAACTTCATCAAATATTTAAAACAAAGAATTAGCATTTCTAACAAGGACAGATGCGTCAATAAACTTAAAAACATTGTTCCTTAGTAAAATAAACTAGAAAATTATAATATGCTCTTGTTTTCTATTTGTCTTAGCACCACATATGATTGAACAACTATAAGTGGTCTAAATCATTCTTCTTTCATCCAAATAACTATTTATTTCTTAAACTGAGCTACTCAAAAGTTTACCTTTGTAGTTATAAATTAAATGAGCTTTGTATCTCGGACCGTAAGAAGCAATAATGTCCATCATAGGCTGGTAATAATAAGACTAGATATTATTAAATGATGTACCTAAATTATACCACCATCTAGCTATTTACATCTCCACAATATAAGTCGCTTCTTTAGATTGTAAGACACTACGAATTAAAGGTTGATCTCTAAAAGTTGTTCGAGATGCAAAAAGAGTTAGACACCTATTTTCTTTTTTTCCTTACTTTAAGTGCAACATTCCCTTCTTATTATGTAGGAATACTATCACCTTCAACATCTCCACTATCATCTTGGCCATCGGAAAAAGATCTTTCACTACTAATTTCATAATTCAGTCTTTCTCTTCTATCTTTCTCATGCTAATACTCTTCAGTCAAAGTCTTCATTTACTATTTCACGTTGTGACTAACTTTCTTACAAAGCTTTACATCACCTTTGATCTCAATTAAACATTTCTTTAATGGTGATTTCCCTACCTTTCAAATATTTGTTACAACTTAAACAAATAGTATGATTTTTCATTTGAATAACCAATCTAGCATGAGCACAAGCTAGATCATTAAATCTTTCTAAAGCTGCCAAATTATCAGAAGTACTTAAAGTTTCCTTCATTTATTTGTAAAAATCAATGAAGAAATATATAAAAATTAAATTAATAAATTCGTATAAAAATAAAAATTAATGCATACGTAATTATTTTACATAATCGATGTTCTTCATTAAAAAAACCACAAGAATCTCTATATAAAGCCTAACTCAAACTCACAAAGCAATAGAGTTAGAAGGAGATATTAATGATTGCTTTCCTTTCTTTTAAAAAGACAATTGAGGGTTATAATTAGTTCCCTTAAAAAGGGAAAAAAAATAGATAACATTAGTAGAGCTTGCACATTATGAAAAAAAGAAAAGAGAAGATTCATTCAATTCATTCATTATATAATTAGTAAGGCCTTATTCATATTTCAACTCTACAAAAACCTAACAAATAAGTAACATAATTATAAAACAAACATTACACAAAATTATTTTCATTAAGTCATAATTAAATTCCGTAAAAACCTTTGCTAATAAATATAATTATAAAAACAGGCGTTATATATAACTACATTAAATCATAATTCAATTTCACAAAAACCATAACAGATAATTATAAACATGATTATATATGATTACTTCATTAAATAACCCTATTGGCTATTACCCTAATCAGTAATTATATATAATTATATACATAACCCTCTCTAGTAGATATTACCCTAATCAATCATCACTGTACAAAATACGTCTAAATGGTAACATTTTAATTTTTAACAGCCTAGGTGGAGTGGAGGCAAAGAGCTGCTCGAGCAGGGATAGGGAATTAGCGCGCAAGAGATGAGAGGGGTGATTGGCGACGCTGTGAAGGTCGACAAAGCTTGAAGCTAGTGGCAGTAGTGGTGATGACGAAGGCTAGAGCGCGAACTGGTGATACCATGAAAGACTAAGGAGAGAGCTAGCGAGTGTTGACTTACTGGCGACGACAGTGGATGGAATGGGTGTCTAGGTAAGAGCTGAGACTGAAAAGTGAAAAAAGCTGAGCGCTGAGAGTTCCGAGTTGAGGGCAACTGCTGATTGTGTTGATGTTAGTAGTATGACAAAATTTTTTTCTACAATTTGGTCCTCATTGTTTTTAATTTCACCAATTTGTCCCATGCCTTACCAGTATTATCATACGGCACCGGTCTGTACAATTAAATAAACTATACACTACTCAGAACCCACACGTATCATACTATTTAATGATGATTACAAATTATTAACTAGGCCATAACAACACGACGACGCATAACAAACTTGAGTTCGTTACATTTAAGGACTAGTGGCCCACTGTAGCAAGAAACGTTAGGCCAATCAGAGAAGGAAGAGAGACGTCCTAAGCAGAGCAGTCGACACCGTATGATATGCTTATCCTTATTCACAATGCATATATTTATGCAAGAAGACAGCGGATATAAGAATATTATATCGAATATGTAACTCAAATTGTTCAACACCAAAACTCAATCCTCAAAGACCTTAACATTGCACTTACAGTTTCTATCTCTGCTCAGGATTTTCAACAAATCTTTCTTTCACCCACAGTGACAAGCCACTCGATTCATTCCCAGAAATTATATCTCTAACCCGTGAAAGAACACTAATAATCTCTTTTACAATATTAGGTAAAGAAGACTAGAACAAAAAGAATTATAAACAAAACCACCAAAAACAATATCATCATAATCTGCCCCTTCGCCCCGGCCTTCTTCATGACCATAGCCACTTTTTTCTGCAATCAAATACAGGTTGCAACCGTTGTCAACAAATAAGAGTATAAGACTACTGTCTTTTATAAAGCCACAAAAGAAAATTACCTGAACAAAATCAAGACGATTTGATGTACTGTCCATTTCCATCCCTAAATCATCTATTATCTTTTCCTGAAATATTAAAAGATTATGTCTTAGCACTCCAGAAGGAACAATTCTTGGCGGAGCCAAGCCAAACTATTTTCCAGGTGAAAGTTAAAACTGAAATCTCCTAACTCATGAACTGTTAAAATTCATAACAGTGAGAAAAATCATCCATCCAACAAATAAGCAAAAAGAGCATGACTTTCACATTTCTATCTGGATAATGCTTTGATGGAGAGGCAACACTTCATTAATTAATAAACTTTTAACCTGCGCAAGGAGTTCTTCATGTATGGTAAGCCCAACACCACCAATCCTCTCCACACTTGCACTGAGTTCATCCAACTCCTCATCCTGTTGCCTGCAACCACCAAAAATAAAGTTGATAAGAATTACAGACAAAGACAAAGTTTACGAACTTTTAAGCAATAAAATGGCTGATCTAGATCCATATGTTAAAGAAGAGTTGATGTTCTAGAGACTAAAAACCCAAAAATCACATCATCACAGTCAAAACTTTAAGCATGAGGGAACAGTCACCTCTTACTTTCCAGATACCTCATGTAACATTCAAGCATCAAGTTTTCACCACCGTGATAGAAGGTAATTTTGTTACCTACTAAATCCTAACCACGCACAAAAGTCCAGTAAAAACAACTAATACAAGATAAAGTGGAACTAGTTAGAACAGCCTACTTTATGAGAAGTAATTGTCTATCTGATTCCGATTGAATAAAATCATCATTATCTTGAGTGTACTGGTTAGATCTGTCTGTCTGATTATTATTTGGCAGTCTCATTAGCTCCCTTCTCATCCCATTCAGGCCAGTGGTCCCAGTACCCCTGGTATCTTTTCCAGCTACCACCGCTTTCTTCACATTGCCAACCTAACAGTATAACTCCATCAGTAAAGGGCCTCATTGAAAGGGCAAAACTTAGGGCACAATGTAGAACATTGTGGTAACATAACAGTATAACTCAATCAGTAAAGGGGCTGATTGAAGGGCAAAACTTAGGATCACGTACACAATGCAGAACATTGTGATAACCCGACAAGTAGAATAACGCCAGCTAATTTATTTAATACTTCAGTTTTCCTGGTAACATTATTATATATGATGCACCTGCAGTCGGGCAGTGCTGGTCCATCTTCTCCGTTTTTCAAGCTCCACTTCATCAATGCCATACCACGTAGGATCTTTTGCAGCTACTGCAATTGCTTTGTCCAACTCATCCACCTTCCTATCAAGAAGGCTTTCAGCAGTTGTGGACATGGATTAAAAAAATTCAATAGCAGAAAAGAAGCATCATTTAGAAGACAAAGGTGGTTGCATTTGAGCTGCATATTGATTATGTAATTGTTAATAGAGTCTCAATATAATACAATCCATAAGAATACACGCATCAATAGATTACACCTCTTTTCTCACTCCCTGCCCATGCAACTGAACAGAAAGGGGAAACCAGTTGGTTTTCTATAAACTGATTTACTAGTAGCAACTAAAGGATGTTATGAGTGATACCTGCCACTCAATGCTATCACACCCAGTAAGCAGCTCCTTCGTAAGATGCACTTGCTCTCCAGTTTCAGAAGAAATCCGTTCCCATTGGTGGAAAGTAGATTGTAACTTATCAATCTATGGGACCAATCCAGACCATCGAATGAAATGAGAATCCAAAACAACAAAAAACAAATTCCAATATCAAAAGCATCTCCAGAAGAGAAGCAGTGCCCATATGAGCCTTAACAGAGAACAATTTCAACTCATCAACAAATCACGAATCACATAGAATAAATTTCTAAATGTTTCAATTATCAAATGATACCCTGATATCGTGAATTACTTTACATCCAAAGAAGACATCAAAATACGTATAAATAACTTAAAATCAAACCAACAATTGAAGGAAAGCCTTACAGAATCTTGAATTTCTTCCTTAACAATATAAAACGGGTCCTGAGCGGAAGACATCCTCGTCAAACAAGTCCGACAATTGGCTTTCCCCCCACACCTCAAAACCAAATCATATAAAAGCCTCAACTTTTAGCATCGAAGCAAACATAGGTCAACTAATTGAATTTCTCTAAAAAAGAACAGCTGAAGCGGTGATACTACAATAGCAAGGCAGTAACATGGTTTGGGTTAGGAATCTCGTAGAAAATGGTTAATTACATAAATCCACATATGGGAAATCGAATTTACTAACCTGTTGGTAAATGCAAAGGTCTGGAGATCGTGAAGAAACGAAAGAGACGAGAGAAACGAACCCAACGCTTCCTTATAGGCTTAGCTGTCGGTTATGTAGTTTGGCATGGGCTCACAGGTTCTCCATTTGTATTGGCATTTGAGGATTGGGCTTCAAAAAGCATGTGGGCTTGCGCTTATTTTCTTCAGTTATGACTAATCAGAAAATTACATAATTAAATTGTAGCTTTTGTGATTTTTTTTTGGAATTATAGTTGTCATAACTCAAAACTTTGTCTGAAAAGCCTTGACAATTTCAAAACTAACATTTACGATTTCAGATGTTTTAGCACCGATGCATGAATTCTGTGAACAAAATATGTTGCATCCCATATCAGTGTTCTTTGTACGATTCCTGAGCATGATGTACATCAAAATTTTACATAGCAATATAGGCCAAAGCCAAGGTGGTTTAAACATCTCTGCCTTATGTTTCGAGGGTATTAAAGTTAGGAATAGATCACTTGTTCATATTATTTTGTGTCTATCATGTTGTATGAGTATCCATCCATCTAATAAATAAGAACAGATGATCTGAACCCATTAAAATCATGGTGTATCAAATAAAACCATCAATCTCAGAATATTTATCGACATCCGACCCTAGTTTCCTAAGGATTCATCTGGATCAAAGTTTAAACTTTTTAGTCTTTAACTACGTCCTAAACTATAAATATATTTAAAATAATGTATTAAATGCAATAAAAGAGAACATAAGAGTAGACAAGGTAATAAGTCAAACATTGTTGCTAAGGAAACTGTGAGCTATTGCAGCTTAACCATTCTATGAGATCAAAATAGTAGTTCAAGTGCTGAATTTAATAGCTTGAGACATTATCACATTATTGACCATTTGGGAGATGAGCATTCCATCTCATAAACAACTTTAGGCTCATCTCCAAAATAAATATTCTTTACCAATATTCAACAATGATTGATGTCACAAAAATTTGATGATTAAGGTTTTTATTATGAAATGTTCTCCTGTTTCTCTCTCTCTAAATACCATAAGTTTTGTAGTTGATGACCAACTTGAAGATTGCCATGTCTCTTTACTAAGTGAACTTAACATTTCCTGCCTAGCTAACAAAATGTAGCAAGTGAATTCTTTAGAGATAAAATATCTTGGCCTAGAAGGAGGCATAAGAGAATATATGAAACAAGTGGTTTGTAGTTTCAAGTTACTAATTGGCATAGCTTGCACAAGGTGTTGGTTGGTAAAGATCTTTTTAGTTTACCTAAATCTCTATTTAACAATAATCCAAGGAATAAAGGAAGCTTTTGGACAATTGTCCCTGAACCATAGTAACTTCTACCGTGGAACTACTTGTTTAGGAATTTGAATAAACTGGAGGCAAGACTTGTTAGTGAAGAATTTAGAGCTGTGATTTTTTTAAGTAACTTTATCCTCCTCTTCACTATTTGGCCCGTCATTTGTAATATTGTTTGCAATGGTATTAAAGCCTCTAAAGTGCTACAATGCCAAGTTCCATTTTCTCAAATGGCATTTAAGTTGATTTTTAGGGAAACTAGAAGTTGAGATTCTCCATACTTTATGGAAGATGAAGATATCCTAAGGTCATTCCAATCATCAAACCAAAACTAAGCTTCATTACCATTGCCTATAATAATTCTCATTTCGTAGTTCATGAAGCATCTCAACTTCAGTATCTAGTTTACATACTAATAATTACTTGACTTGGCTTAGTATTCTGGAAGCTTCTTCTTTTGAGGATGTATGAATGCATCCATTAAAATTAAATAGATTCTTTATTTGTAAAAACCTTTTAGATGGGCTTAGTATAAAAAGCTTTTAGATGCATTTAGTAAGCAACATCTTATTGAAATTCCTTTGTAAATTTATTCCTAACCCTCTTCCTTCGTTAAGTAGTAAATTTCAGATCATTCCACCTTAGCTTTTTATGCAACATTTTACTTCGTAGTCCATAAGTTCTTTAAGATCTTCTTAATGTCCTTTACCATGTTTTGAAGTAGGAGTAAATGACAACACTAGTGAGTGTTAAGATTGTTTAAAACTAAAGAGATCAAGTTAGGAACTTATTTCTCCAATGATCAATTTCCTTCGTAATCGCATCATATAGAGGTTGGTAGTCTTTATATGTTTTTCTCTTATTTGAGATTAGAATCCTTAGATATTTGAAATGGGGTTCCTTGGCTTTTTAGATATGAGATTCTTCAAATCGTGATCCGTAGTTTCCTCTTATCTATTAAGATAAATAAATTACTCTTGTCTTTGTTCATAGCTAATCTAAACATAAGAATGAATACATTCAAGATGTCCATTAGCTTCTTGATTACATTAACATCAGCTCTATAAAAAATATAAGGACATTTGTAAAGGAAAGATTGATCAATCCCAATATTTTACATTTACGATGGTACCTGAATGTGTTATCCTATCTAGTTTCATGAATTATCATCCTACAAAGGACCTCAATCCTTTGGCATCTTTGAAGCACTCAATGGGCTCACCGTTTCCTAGAATTGTAAGGAAGATTCATTGCTCTATCTAGGTGCTAAATTCATTGGGTAAATCCAAGTTATGCATTGCTCTATTCAGGTGATAAAGACATCGAGAAAAACAAAGGCTCTTAGCGCATCAGTTATGAAGCTTCAATTAATTGAGTCAAAAATATTTTCAAAATCAATCTTTATTGAACAAATGTCGATGAGAAAGTAGTAGATTATCCTTTATGCTTCTACTACTATAAATAATAGTCCCTTGATTATGGTTGATTAGAGTCTTAAGCTCCTCCCTAAGTCATCTTCTTAGAAATGGTTTGTAGATGAGATTGCTGTAAGAAATCGGTCTACAGTCATTACGGCGCTAGGATTAAGCTTTTCAAGGACTAGACAAACATAAGTTTTATTAAGCTCCTTTATTAACTTTCCTTTGGATAAGAATTCTATAATAGAAGTTGTTTCTAAGTTACCTAAAAAATGTGGTGCCTGTAATTAATGCTAAAAGGAGCTATTTTGATGTTTAAAACATTGAAAGGATTGATTAATATTTCCTTTTGCTAATAGGAAATAGAATAAGTGATCACATTCCTAAAGACATGTACACATGGAAAAAGTTTTGTTAGGAGACCACAGGGCTTTCTTAAAGTAATTAAGGACTAATTTCTTTAGATCCTCTCGGTCACTAATGCTCCTTCCATCTTCATTCTCTAGGGAGTAAATTTTGTTCATGTTTCTTTTGCCTAAAATTGAATTATGAATGAATGTAGTATTAGTGTATTATTATCTCCATTTTTGGTCCAATTAATTTTGAGCTTCTACCTTAAGATTAGATAATGATTTTGCAAACTTTGGAGTAAGTATTAAGCACTTTAATTCCCTATCCCTATTATCCTTATCTCAAGGAGAAATTTAGAGTTTTATATGGGAAGATTCCATCTTCTCTCTAGCTTTGTTGATAGTTTCATTTATGTGTTGAACTTTCTCCTTTTAAAGATTTTCAATTCCATTTTCACATATTGTAATTTCCTCACACATTTGTGTCTTTCATATCCTTCAATCTAAATATCAATTCCTCTTTTCACCTTTAAGCCCTGTAATTTTTATAAGAATTTGAAGTGTCTAAAGGGATATTTTAAATTTCCTAAGTCTAAGCCTATATCAATTTCAATGGTACTATTATCTGAGCATAAGGGAATATGAAAATGAGTCTTACTCCTAGGGAAGTTTGCCAGCCAAAGAGAATTTATGATAGTCCTTTCTAAATTTTTTCCTTACAATCCATTTGCTAACTTTTTATTACTCTAGGAATAGTAAGCACCATTGTCCTTCAGATCACTTAATCCAATGATTTTGAGAAAATTGATAAAATATCTGTTCTTGTTAACTGATTAAAGTCTTTTAAGATCATTTGTGGGACTTAGATAAGGGAGCTGATAATGATCAATTCCCTTTAGACAAAAACTCAAAATTAGCAATTTATGTTATGGTAGTTATTATTTTGACCTAAAACTACTTGATGGATACTTCAATTTGTATGAATTGGTGTGATACCATATAATGATACACATTCACCACAATAGGGTTGAGAATAACTACAATCCTTCTATTATAATGTAACTGGTAATTAATGAGTAGTTCCTAATGCTTGTAAAGATCTATTTACAGTCTTGAACTTTACTTTCCTTAAATTTTGTTGCTAATAAACCTACTATACAAGATTTTTTTGGCTAGTAGGTAGTCATATAATACCTTCCTTTTATTATGTCCATTTATGCCTCTCACATTCCTAACTATAGTCATTAATTGGGGATAGGGATTAGTATCCCTTTCTTTTTCATTTTCCTTTTAGATTCCCTCCTTGCCTTATTAATTAAGGAGTTTATAACACTAACTTTGTGTGAAGCCTCCTCTTCAATCTTTCTAATTTATTTCAGTTGGAATTGGGTCTAGCCTATTACTTTTTTTCAATGGCTAAATTCTAATCCTTGATGTTTGACTAATGATTTTTATTTTCATTCCCACCATTCTTTGTTATTTCCCCTAGTTTAATTAATGTTCCTTAGAATCTTTATCTAGAATTTAATATGCCATATTCGTTTTTTCAAAAGGCTTATAGTAATTAGAAGGATTAGCTTCATTCTAGATAGTGTATTTTTTTATTTCAGGTTGAGTGTTTTTCACCTTGGTGTTTAGTTAGGGATCTGTAGGGCTTGAATTTATGATTTATGTGATTTCCCTTTCAGTAAAGGTTTTTCTTATAGGCTCCCATGTCTTTTTTTTTCATGATCTTAGGCTTCCTTTCATAAGATTGAGCAATTTCTGAATATGGTAAACTATTATCCTCATTTTAATGTTTAACCTTCAATATGTCTAGTAGTAGTTTTTAAAGTTCAACTTCCACACAAAGGTGAGTATATCCTTTTCTCTCAAGTTCTACTATGCATTTTTCAAAGCATAAAGGTCTCTCATTGAACTAGCTAGGTAGCTTAAACCTAAGGTGGACTAACATTCAAGTGATTGACCTATTTGTGAGTTGGTAAAAATTGTAATAACCGCAAGTGCATTACATAGTTGTAGTTAGTACCAGGAAGTACAGGTCAATCCCATGAAGAATATGAATACTAGTACTTACCCTTCCTCTATCATCTAGCCCAAGGATTGATTTTTGATTTTTAATAAAAAGAAAATGAAAACTAAAATAATTAAAGAAATAGGAAACGATAATGAATGCAAAGACAGTGGAATTCACTCCAAAAACAATCGTTATCAGAAATTAGTATATAGGCTTGAATCCCCCTAAAACCTTAACATATTGATCTTTTATAATGAAATTGTTTTGTTGATGTATTAGACCATGAAGACTCCTATGGTATGCTAATTGCTAACATTGAGTCTAATAACAATTAATCCTAAGGTCTCTAACCGAAATACTTAGATTAAATCTTATAGGATTACATTACCTATTTATGAATCCCTCTATTAGATTTGACCCTAATTGAAAAGATTTATGTCCTACTCTCTCTAGGGTTGCAATTAACTCCTTCTAATTACAGTAGATCTATTCACACTGGGATTTCTTAATCTGTAAGTATGAAATAAAATTATGATCTAATATTTTAGAGTTATTAGGACGTAAATAAAACTCGTAATTATATCACAATATAGCAAATAAAAGATTACATTAATAAAAGAATCAAATCATATTAAAGTATTAACATAAGGTTCATCTAACCTAAATACTAACTAGACATTTAGTTATACTGTTGGACCCCAAACTTTCCTTGAAAATTAGAAATTAAAAAATGAAATTAAATGAGGAAATATGACATGATTCTTTGTAATGAATGAAAAGTATAAATGAATTTATGAGCATTTTGATGAAATGAAAGACAATTAGGTTTCCTTGTGTTTGCATATGTTTGATAAAAAAAATGAGGTATTGTATATTGTGTTTGGATGTGGATAATGGAAGTGTTGTGCATGTGTTGGAAAACAATTTGGTTGTGTGTTTGAAGATTTTGGCCAGTGAAAATTTAGGGGAGATGTTGTCAAAATTTTCATAATGGGCATAAACTTTGACTGAGTTTTTGACCCTCTTAGAGTTTGAATTGGATTGGAAGATCTTCTTGAAGATTGTAGTTTAGGTTTTAATCTTTGCAATGATGTATAATATGTTATTTTTGGTTATGGAAATTGGAAGATATGAAATTTGGAAGTTTGGATGTTGTTATAGGATGACCAATTATCTGGCAGAAACTTTGATTGAAAAATTGACCTAGTTAGAGGTTGAAATTGCCTTTAAGTTCCTCATGAAAGTTTTATATTATGTTTTTATCTTTCCATTGATAAAAAGTATGAAATTTTTGGACCATGGAATAGGAAGTTATGATTTTTAGAAGTTTCTGTTACTGTTTAGCATGATTATTAGTGGACAGAACCTTTGATTGGAAATTTGACTTCCTTAGAGGCCAAATTGATTTTTCTGTCCTTCATGAAAGATGTAGGTTGCTTTCTGATCTTTGCATTGATATAAAATATGACATTTTTGGACCTTGGAGTTGAAAGATAGAAATTTTAGAAGTTATGCGACTAATTAGGGTGACATGATATTGGACAGAAAGTTTGAGTGGGTTTTTGACCCCTTTAGAGATGGTTTTGATTTTTAATTTCTTCATGGAAGTTGTAGGGCTTCCTTTTATCTTTCTTTTGATACCAAATTTGCTAAATTTGGAATTCAGGATCAAGAGCTATGATTTTTGGCAAATTCGGATATATATATATATGAAAAAAAGTTTGAAATTTTTCCTGCGTAGCGATCGCGAGATTGCAATTTTTTTCGTGTCTTGTGATGGCAACGAGTCGCGGGCGCGAACTGGTCGCCTCGCGACCGGGTCGTGAGGGCGACTGGCCCGATCCGGGGGCGGTCCGACCCGGTCTGACCTGGCCCTAATCCGACCCTCTTCCAATCTTTTGCTTATATCTTTTCCGTCTGACATTTGATTGACTTGGTTTTCGAAGCATTGGATTCCTAAGACAATTATCTACACCTTCATGGAAAATTTTAGGATTTTTGAGAATAAATTGAGGATGATTGATTTAATCAAAGTGAGTTGGATAATTTTTCTGAACATGGTTCAGTCTTTCCAGAAATTCCTGATCTGTGGAGATCCGATTGAATTGATTCTTGTTGCAAAATAAAATAGAGACATGGAGCTACAAGTCATATGAAGGACTTGACATTCAATTTAGCCCCTAAGACTTTCAATTTCTGAATTGAAGTCGGGTTTAGTGTTCAGTCTTGGACAGTAAGAGCTGAAAGTAATTTAGCCATAACTTTTGTTCTAGTCATCCAAATGAGGTGATTCTTAATTTGGATTAAACTAGAGAAATAGGGATACAAATGTTCTTAAGGACTTGAGTTTCAATTTAGTCTTTAAGAATGTCAATTTTCGGATGGAAGTAAAGTGTTGGAAAATGTTTTAGCATAAGACAAGTCCGAAATGTTTGAGGTATAACTTTTGGAGAAGTGATCCAAATTAAATGATTTTGGTGGCGTTATAAAATTAAGACTAAGAGGAACATTTCTCTAGAAGGAAGTTTTAGCTAATTCCTTCAATTTGATGATTAGAAAAATAGCTTAAGTAAATCATGATTTAATAAATTTTGGGACTTTGTTATATTTTATGATTTTGAGGACTTAATTAGTATGTTAATGTGATTAATTAGCATGTTAAATTGAGTAAGAGCATATGGGATATATTGATTGGATTAAATGAAATTAAAGTGTTAGAAATTAAAGTGTTAGAAATGCATAAGGGCAAAATTGGAAGGTTACTTAAGTTGTAAAGTTAAAAGGCTTATAAGGAGGGGCATAAAGGTCTTTTTGCATTCATTTAATGGATATTAAGTTGGGCTGTCGTTTAAGACAATGAGAAGCACGAAATGGGAAGAAAGAAAGGAAAGAAATGAAAGAAGAAAAGAAAGAGTGAAGCTTCGGATGGGAGAAGAAGAAAGAAGAGAGGGAAAGCTTAGGGTTCGAATTTTAGTGAGCTTCAAGAGTGATCTTGATGTTGTTTCAAGAGAGAAAAAGATGGAGGAGCACAAGAGCTTCCTTCCAAGCCAAGAAATTTCCGAAAATGGTGAAAATTAAGGTAAGATTGAGATTTTGATTTGTTCCTTTTTGAAAGATTTTGGTTCATATGGCTTAAGATTGGTATGAGTTTGTGATTTCTAAGCTCAATTTTGGTGATTATGTCTTAAGTGAGGTTTAATTTTGGGATGGTTATTAATTAGGGATTTTTGTCTTAGATTAGGGAAATTAAGTGAGGCATTGAAAAAATTGAAGCTTTGGACAAGTTTTAAGCATGGAATTGAGGTGGGTACCGTGTTTATATTTTGAATTATAAGTTAATTATAAGTTTTCGAAAAATCAAGAAGTGAAAAGATTTGAAAAATTATTGTTTATGTTTTCAAAAAATCAAGAAAGTATCGAATTTTATTATTTCTGGATGTTTTTGAAATTTTTTTACAAAGGTTAAATTTATTGTTTTAAATGAGTTGCTAAATTGATAAATTTCTGAAATTTATTATTTATAAATGATTTGATAAATTATGAAAATTTTTGCATTCTTTGTATTTGATTGATTGAAAAATTGTTATGTGAATGATTTTGAATGATTGCGAATTTGTTATGTGAATTGGTTTGGCTAAGTGAACTTGTGAATATCAATGTGTCAGATATGAAAAAATTATGAAAAAATTAAGTTTTCGAAATATGCCTTCGGGCAGTCCGATTTTCAAGTATGAATTTGTCTATTAAGTGGGTTTGGTTAGGTCCTATAAGAGGGTCAAGTGCACTTGTCTAGGCTTCACCCGCCTACCCGCTAGTGGCATTGGAGCTCCGTTACGGGTTTCCATAAGTTCACGGCTACACCGAACTGCTATGTGAGAAAGTGTAGTACGTTCTGTTCACGGCTGCACAGGACCGCTATGCGGGAATGTGCAGTATGTTCTGTTTCTGGACCGACCCAAACCAAATTCTGATATGTTATGTGCTTATGTGTGTTACTGTGATGCATTACATGATTTGAACATTGTTCGTGAATTTTTGAAAGAAATTGAGATTTATATGATTTGAAATGGTTCATGAAGTTTGAAAATTTGAGAATTTTGAGAAATGAGCAATTGAGGTTGTCAACCGTGAAATTTTTGAAATTGATTATGAATGAATTGAGAAATTTTGAGAAATAAGCATTCTTTGATAAATTTCTATTGTGGAATTTTTATTAAATGGCAAAAGCTTTGAAAAAGGATTTTTGCTTATTTTTCAATTT
>JANZLD010000002.1:44640782-44663538 GCA_026413575.1 Erythroxylum carthagenense
TTTGATAAATTTCTATTGTGGAATTTTTATTAAATGGCAAAAGCTTTGAAAAAGGATTTTTGCTTATTTTTCAATTTATAAACATGTTATCCACGAGCTATAAAGCTCACCCCCCTTTTATCCTCATCTCCACGTATCGAGGAGGAGATCGGATGAAAGCGAGTCAAGACCTCCGTTCATTTGTATATATGTTGTAGGGTTAAATTCTTTATTTGTAAGAATAAAGTTTTAGACTCTTAATAAGGATTTTGGAATTTATGTATTCTTATGTATTTCGGATTTTTAAGTTTAATGTTGTATCGTGGCTTGAAAATGCCACTTTTGTTTGGTGATGTATTTCTTTTGGAGTATGTAAATAAATTATGGATGTGTTTATAGATTAGAAAAGTGAATGATGGTTTTGTATATTAAGTGCATATGATTATGAACGGGATGGATTGTGTTTGTTTATGCTGAGATTCCGGACAGGAGGTCCGATGATACTACTGGATTTGAGATATTGAAGTGCTAATTGTGTACGGCTTGATTGTGTATAGCAATGTGTGAGTTGTTTAGAGAAAAATAAGAATGGGTTAAAAAGATGAATTATGAGATATGTATGAATGTGAAGGTTAAAATATTTGAGTTTATGGATTTGATAAATTCCAAAGGGGAAATTGAAATGGTTTTGAATAAAGATAAATAAAATGAAAGAAAAAAAATTATACCAATTTGGATTGGTTTAGTCTACGGTTTCCAACTCGGCGCCTTTCTAAAATAATTGTTCTCAGATGTTGGATCCGCTTTTGTTTTTGTTTTCCTTGATTTCCCACCATTCGATTCGTATTCGATTTCGTTTTCCGATTTGGTTTCACTTTCCGATATGGTTTCGCTTTTGTTATGATTCCAATTTGATTCCTTTGGTTTCCGCTTTATGATTTCCGATTCCGTTTCGGATTCTTTCACATTATGATCTGTTTGATTTGTTTCCGCCACTTTGTCAATCCGTTTTCGCTTTATGATTCTGAGCGATTCATATTCGATTTCGCTTTCCGATATGCTTTCGCTTTTGATCCCGATTTGTTTTCTTTCGCATTTGTTTTGGCCCACTTTTGAGTTTCTGTTTTTCTGATCGGGGTCCAGTTTCGAAATCAGGTCCCAACATATACATTATCGAACACGAAATCAAACATACAATGAAAGAAAAATGAGTAAAAAATCATGGAATCATAATTCTAAATTTCCTTAATTGTCTTCTATTGAATGTTCTTACGATGTATAGACTTGATCTTGTATTTTGATGGTTCTTTCGATGAAATGTTTGTGTTTTCCACTTCTTTTGATCAAAATTGTACCTAGAGAATGAGTCTCACTACTAGAAATCACCTATCAACTTCTCCTTCTTTCTTGTCCTCCTGAAAACATCTTTTTATCATGAAATTTAGGGTTATGGGAAGATGCACGGTCTTTTACATGACCGTGTATAACTGAAAATGTATGAAAATCATGAAAGTGCACGAGCAGATGCACAGTTGTGCATTCCTTCAAGTTTTTGACCTTGATATCTTCATATTTAGGTCTTGACGTCTTCACATAATTGTAGCTCCACTTCTCATCTTTTGAACAGATCCTCTTTTTTTTGAAAAAAAACCTATAGCTAAATTTATTGGCCAAAAACCAACGGAAGGTCAGACTAGACCGAGACGGACTTCATATCTCATTCTTATCCATTTTAATCTCTCAAGAAAGAACTTTTGTGCCTTGAGTTCTATATAGGAATTATTTCTAAGAATGTTGGATTGAATTTGAGCTTCTAAATTATCTCATTTGGATATCATAAGCTTTAGATATGTCTATGTAAATCTCCAGTGGTTAGGCTACCAATTTTGTATAAATAAGTTTTACTTTGGACAAATGGTTACTAGTCTAAACGAATTCGAACAACTACGAATCTGGGCTTTCTGAAAATATTAAGATGTCCTCTAATTATTCTCTAAAGACAATTTTTAGGTTTGGACTCTCCATCTAAGCTAAAAACCATGCATAGCTTTTGTGCATTAAATCTTCTCTTTATGCCATGTTTTCATCTAAAATTTTCTCCTTTAAGTCCATGAAAGCAATTATAATCTATGAAAGCACGCGGATAAGTACCCAATATAGGATAAAAATATAAAATATCAAGCAAAATACATCAAACATAGGTTTAAAAATATAGTCAAATATCCATCTATAAAACATCCCCACACTCAAGTTTTCATTTATCCTCAAGCAAACCATAATCAAAATTATAAATTTTACAATATCAATCCATCATCAATTGCAACCTGTCCATTCATACTATACATCATCATATCATATTGAATCAAATTAACATATCGTTAGAGTCAAGTTGTCTTAAAATTAACTTCCTATGCAATATTAATAGTATCCATATCAACATTCGCATTGAAATCAAAAGCATATCTCTTTACACACTCACGAAGATTTCACTCAATGCGCTCAAGTGTTTAAGATGAAAAGCATTCAAACCTCAATCAATGCATAGTAGAACTCTTAACATAGGGTTGAAATAAAATCACATCTCCACCACTTATGTACAAACTAGAAACAAAAAACAAAAGGTCTTTATAAAGTTGTAATAGGGTTTAGGTACAATATGGTTGGGGTAATTAAAGGGTTAAATTAAAGGAAATTTACTATATAATATATTTATAGACTTGTTTGCAAATATACACACTTCCTTTCAGTGCAACTCTAATGGTACCAGAAACTTCTACTTTCTTTCTTTATTTTTTCTTTTTTATGTTTTTCTTTTACATTATTTAACAAATATTCGACCTTTCATAAATTTCAAATCTTAACAAGCAAATAATGTAAATAACCTTCAATGTTCAAAACAATAAAAGGTCTTTAAAGAACAAATAAGAAAAAAAGGTTTATATTTTGGGTTTAATCAATGAAAAAAAAAAGGTCTAAGGCTCAACTTGGTTATTCCTAAAGGTAAATTTTAGGGTGCGGTGATTTCAAAGAAATAGGCTACGCAAATTGGTAAATCTAACTGCCATCATCATATTAATGCTTCTAATTTGACAAATATAGTCTCAATATCCATAATAAAAGCAAGTTCTTGAATTATCCTACTACAAACGATAACACATACATGAAAGAATAACAAGAGCTTTAAAATTTTTGAAAATTTGCTTTTTAAGCTTAAAAGCTTACCAATAAAATTGGGTATATATGTGTGTCAATAATATGTAATTTTTATTCAACTTGAAAATTTCAATGATTACGAAAAATATGACTTAGAAAGTTGATTTCATTCTAACCATCATCCTTTTGCATACTAATTCACGTTAATATTCAACAATAAAGTATAGTATTAATGGAAAAATTCAATTAATTCAAAAAATGAGTTAAAAATTATAATTAGGATTGTAATAAGCTTGGAGAAATCAATTAAACTTTTTTAATAAACCTATCCTTACACTTAAAATTGCATATTGTCCTCAATGTACATAATATAAATATTTATGAAAAAAGTGAGAGGGTTTAGTGTTACTTTTCTGAATATGACGATTTCTCTTATTATGATCCATCCAATATGAAACTAACATCTGATGGGTTGCCTCTCATGTAACGCTTCTTTAACATTTGTAGCTAGATGTATCTTTTATGTTTAAGTCATCCTAGATCAATAATTAAAGGCTTGCTTTTACCCTTTTCTCCACAAAGTGTTTTCATTGCCTATAAACAAGTCACATGTTATAAGATAATCACAAGGACATAATTTATTAAATTAATAAGTCCAATTTAAAGCAATAATGCCCTTTTTAATGACAAACTATTAATGAAAGAGGGAATAACGAAACTCCTTGAATCGTTGGTTAACTCGAACAACTTGTCTCTGAGGAAGTGCGAACCCTTCGTACTTAAGGCTACTACCAATGTCTCATTAGTAGTTTCCTTACTTGTTGGTTCCTCCACTAGTTCTTCCTCAACCACCTCTATCCACACTTCTTCTTTTTCTTCCTAGATAGAGGCTTCTAGCTCATCTTTCTTCAATTATCTTCTACCACTTCTTTACCTCCTTTTCTTGGATGGAGGCTTCTTCTTCTTCTAGAAACTCTTTTTGGAATCTCACTCCGTTCATGAAGCCAACCATTGTCTTTTACTCACACTTGAATTTGCGTTGCTCAACTTTCATGTCAATAAAGAGTTCTATTAATTTATTTGTAATAGTTGCTTCCCTTTCCTCTTTTAAGAGATCGTCTTCACTACCAAGGGTGATTGTCATTCCAAGTTCATTAGGATCTGTTTCATTAGGACTAGGCAAACTCCCTAGTTGTTCATTAGATAATATCTCCACCAGCTGATCGATTTGATTCACTATATTTTATATACGAGCCTCTGTTTCCTAATGCCTCATGTTGGATTCTTGAAAAAACTTAATCATCATATCTTTTAGACTAGCAATTACCTCTTCACCTTCTTAAAATGTTCGTTTATTTATGAAATCAATTATTGTCTCTAGTTTATTCTGAGATGATTGGAAGCTCAAATTATACTCATCTTATGCAAGTGAAGGAAGTCACTTATCAAAATCACATTTGCTAGCTACTCTCTCAGCAAGTGTAACATCCCAAAAATCTCAATTTCATGAATAGTACATTTTGGGTTATGAATAGTGTATCTCAAGGTAAATAGTGACACTCGGTACCCAAACTATATTTTATTTTATTTAGCATAGGATAATATTGTTCAAGGACAGCCCGAAGATCAAATTAGAGCTCCAAATGAGTTTGTTTTGAGGGTTTGATTAAGAGTTGACCAATGGTCAAAGTTTAACCTAAGAAAGGGTGAAAGTCAAACTCAAAATTATTAATGAAAGAAAATGATATTAATTAAGGTCTCTATGCGAAGTGATATTTTTCTTATGGGTATTTTTATTGAGAAAAAGAATGAATGAATTACAAAAGTTTAATTTTTCAAAAAAAAAGAATTAGAAAACTTTAAATGAGGGACCACATGTCAACTACCCTTTCTCTTCTTCTTCAACGGATTGCCGAGAATACCTCCCTCCTTTCTTCTCCATTTTTCTTTCTTTTCTTACATTTCCAAGCCAATTTTCTTTAGTTTTAACCCCAAAATCACCTATTAAACACTAAATTATCAACCTAGGGTCCCTAAACTCACCATATCAACAAAAAAATTGGGAAAAGATGACAAAAAGGTATATAGGTGTTCTTGATGAATAATAGCATAAGGTGAGTTAATGGAGTTTGATGAAATTGAAGTTTATTAAAGTTTAATTTGAAGATTTGGACATCAATTTGGTATGTGTTCGTGCAATTCTACTTTTTCCTAACAAAAGTGTATTAGGAAATTTAGGGCTCTTTAGTAAAATTAGGGGTTTATGAAATTATTGTTAAAAATATTTAATTGAATGTTAAATGAAGTAGTATATATGATTAATTGAGATTTTGGGACTTTTAATTTGTATTTTTCCCAATTGGCATACATTATGTTTGAATTGAGAAAATTGATATATATGTTTTTTTGACTGATTAGTGAGATGAATATGTCTTAAATGTTGTATGAATTAAATTAAAACCAATAATGAAAAAAAAACATTTACTTTGGTTGAATATGGAGTAACTTGAATTGGTTATTATGAGCTTTTGTTATGAAATTTCAATCAAATTTAATTAGATTTGCCCCTAGTAAAATAAATAGGAATTGGAGGAATATGATAAGATTAGCATGCTAATTAGGGAGCTAGCAGTATTGCGTCATGATATATGTTACCAAACTGTATGGCTCTGAGAGCTCGGTTTTGGTGTAAGATATTTATTTTGGATTATAAACTACATGGCAATATGAATGAATATAAAAAAGGATCGTATAATTTCGAGAACCCAATCTTGTATTTTTTTTAAAACCCGCTTATCTGGCTCGATGATATAATTATGATAGATTTCACTTTGGGGCAATTACAAAAAGTAGATAAATGTATGATTAATGATTAAAGGACTCTAAATGAGATCATTGTATATTTAAATATAAACTATTATAATAGACACATGTTTGTATTTCATAACTTAATTTTTAAATGCCTATTTCTACTTAAAAATAAATGACGATATTCATATGTGCAAAATATTATATATCATGCATGTTATGATTGAATGAATTGAATTGAATGAGAAATGGAATTGCTTGAACACCACCAAGCCTATAGCTTAGTGTGTGGATTTTCTTTTAGCACGTATATTTTGAAAAGAATTAGAAGAAAACTATGGTGGATCTACTACAAGACAAGAGTCACATAGAAGATTTTGAAAGATTTGGAGGTGGATGTACTACAAATTTTTATTTTATTTTTTGTTATAGCATGTACATATAATGAAGTGAAGGATCTTATAGGATTTTATTGTGAATTATATATGAATAAATGAAAATTATGTATGAAATCTAGTTTAGATTTGTTGAAATGTAATGGAGGATGCATAAATTATTTTGTCAAAGAGTTTGACATGGTGATGAATAGTTGAGTAACATGCATGAGAAGTTTATTGAAATTTCTTGCAGGAGGTTTTAAGTATATATAGAGTCTAACAAAATTTTATAAAGTGAATAGTAATTACTATAATAATGAGGTTTTAAATATAAAAATGTTGTGGTTCGAAGTATTAGGTATTTAAGAATATGGTAACACTCGGTATGTCAATTCTATTATCGAGTATAGGGTGTTACATTTAGTGGTATTAGAGCCTCTAGGCTGTTTTAGGGTTTATAATTAAGGAAATAAAGGAAAAGTGAATTATGTACATGTCAAATGAAGGATTATATGAGAATATGATGTGACTCTAATGTAGATCCACCCTTTCTATATGTTATAGATTAAAGAATGGAACCAGGCACTCTGGGAGCCGCTGAGAGAGGAGGAAAGTCATGCCTCAGCTAGTGATACAGATAGGGGCATGGCGGAGCAACTAGTACAGCTCGTACCACCACTTGCCGATCATCCAGTTCCTAACCTGACAAAGTTTTTCCAAACTATGGTGGATTATATGAAACAACAGATGGTTGCTACTCCTCTTGTATAGCCACAATCACCTCTTCCACTACAAAAGCTTACATTGGAGAAAGCCAAGAGGTTGGGAGCAGAGAATTTTTTGGGGAAGTCATCGGTTATTACTCCAGATACCAAGTTTTGGCTAATTAAGATAAAGAGAGTTTTTTATCTTCTCCATTGCACACTAGAAGAGAGATTGGAATGTGCAGATGGTCTTCTTCAAGGACTAGCATATCAGTGGTGGGAGTCCATTAAAAGGCTTATTCCACCATAGGATCTTACTTGGGAGTACTTTTTGTCCCAATTTGTAGATAAATATTTAAGGGAGGTTATAAGGATGAGATAAGGGATGCATTCCTTCATTTAAAACAAGGTCATGGGACAGTATCAAAATATGAGAAAGTTTTTGATCAATTGAGTATGTATGCAGAGAGATTAATTCCTATGAGGAAAATAAGTGTAAGAGATTTGAAGTAGGCCTCCACTATGATATTAAGAAACCCCTTATTGCATTACAAATTAGGGATTATGGAGAGATGGTGAAAGAAGCCTTGAGGATTGAAAAGGTTAATATGGATGAACATAAATGGAGAAATAGGGGATAGTAGAAGAGGAGTCAAGGACAATCTAGTTCATCCTTCTTAGGTAGTAAGAAGCAAAAGGGTTCAGGGCCTCAGGCTTCTGTATACACACAAACATCCTACCGCCAATTAGGGCAAAGTTAGAGATCAATGGTTAGGGCAGGACAACCATCCTCATATATAGCTTGTACAATAGGTGGGTTAGGACGTGGGGTAGATATGTGATCATTGTGGGAAGAAACAATGTGAACAATGTTAGAAGGTAATGGGAGCATGCCTATGATGTGGATCTATAGAGCATTTTCAAAGAGATTGCCCTGGTAGACAATATCAAACAGTTAGTCAAGCAGAGAGACTAGTTCCTACAACTTCGAGGGGCAAAGGTAGAAGCACGAGAGCTAGTTCTGGCGCTAATGGTCAGAGGGTCAAATTAGAGATAGACAATAGACCTAATACCTGTACTCTAACTCATGTATATGTTATGTGGGCCTGTGATAACAAGGATGCCCCAGATGTGATTACTTGTCCTTTTACTATCTTTGACATTTCTGTTCATGCATTGATAGACCCAGGATCTACATATTATTATATATGTATGCCATTGCTTGAAAATATGGGGTTACTTGTTGACACTCTTGAACATGATATCCTTATTACAAATCCTTCGGGTCATAGTGTGGTGGTAAATAGGGTTTACAAGAATTGTTTGTTAAGAGTACAAGGTTATGAATTCTTGTGATTTTATTGAACTACCTTTCTGTGAATTTGATGTGATCCTTGGTATGGACTGGCTATCTAGACATTATATAGTGGTAGATTGTCATATTAAAAGAATCACTCTTAGAATAGTTGATATTGATCAGATTATAGTTTTTGGCGACAGGTCAAATTTTCTCTTCAATGTTATATCAGCGACTATAGCAAAAAGGCTTATTCAAAAGGGGTATGTAGCCTACTTAGCTTGTGTTCTTGAAGCTAGAAACGATGATCCTAAAATTCAAGATATACCAATTGCATGTGACTTCTAGGATGTATTTCTTGAGGAGTTGCCAGGGTTACCACCAGAAAGAGAAGTTGAATTTTCTATTGATGTGATACCTAGTATAGCACCAGTAACCATTACACCATATCGAATGGCACCCATAGAACTCAAAGAATTGAAAATATAGCTATAAGAACGACTTGAAAAGGGTTTTATACACTCTAGTGTGTCTCCCTAGGGTGTACCTATGTTATTTGTCAAGAAGAAATATGGGTCTCTTAAGCTATGTGTGGATTATAGAGAACTGAAAAAAGTGACTGTGAAGAATAAGTATCCACTACCTAGAATAGATGAACTTTTTGATTAGTTTAAAGGTGCATGTGTTTTCTCTATGATTGATCTGAAATTAGGATATTACTAGTTGAGAGTAAAGGAAGTAGATGTCCTGAAGATAACTTTTAGAATGAGATATGGGCAATATGAAATTTTAGTGATGCCTTTTGGACTCACAAATGCTCCAACAAGAATTGTATTTTTCATCCTTTCTTAGATCAAATTGTGATATTCTTCATTAATGAGATCTTGGTTTATTCTAATAACTGAGAAGAGCATATGAAACATCTGAGAATTATTCTGCAAACTTTAAGGGATAAACAACTTTATGTTAAGTTCAGTAAATGTGAATTTTAACTTAATGAAGTTTCTTTCCTTAGCCATGTCATATCAGCAGATGGGACTAGAATTGATCCAAAAAAGATAGAAGCCATTCTAGAATGGAAGCCATCTAGGAATGCTACAAAGATTAGAAGTTTCTTAGGTTTGGCAAGATAGTATAGAACATTTGTTAAGGGATTCTCCATAATCGCAGGACATTTGACCAAGTTACTTCAAAAGAATGCAAAATTTGTGTGGAGTGATAATTTCAGGAAAGCTTTGAGAAGATAAAGGCCATATTGACTGAAGCGCCTATTCTTACGTAGCCTGTACCTGGTAAAGACTTCGTGATCTACAATGATGCCTTACTTAACAGGCTAAGATATGTACTCATGCAAGAGGGAAAGGTAATTGCTTATGCTTCTGGGAAACTTAAGCCCCATAAAAGGAACTAGTCGACCCATGATTTAAAGTTAACAACCATAGTTTTTGTTTTAAAGATTTAAAGGCATTACTTATATGGAGAGAAATGTTATATTTACACAAATCACAAAATTCATAAATATTTGCCTACATAGAAAGAGTTGAACTTAAGACAAAGAAGATAGATATAGTTGATTAATGATTATGATTGCCTCATTGACTATCATCCAAGCAAAGCAAATGTAGTAGTCGATGCTCTTAGAAAGAAATCGTTATTAGTTTTATGAGAAATGAATGTTAGATTATTTGTAGCCAGTGATGAATCCATTGTAGCTAAGTTAAGGCTTAAACCAAACTTGCTACAACAAGTCAAGGAAGTACAGAAACAAGATAGAAAGCTAGTTATCATTCTTAAACAAATTCAGGAGGGGAAACATAGTGAATATGCAATCAAAGAGCATGACTACTTGTATCAAAAACATAGAATATGTGTCTCTATTGATGATGAGTTGAAAAAGAACATACTGAAGGTAGCCCATAGCAGTTCATATGTTATTCACATAGGAATTACTAAAATGTACCAAGACTTGAAGACATATTATTGGTGGTCAGGTATGAAGAGAGTCATTGGAGATTATGTTACCAAGTGTTTTACATGCCAACAAGTAAAACCAGAACATCAAGTTCCATTAGGTTTTCTTCAACCAATAACAATACCCGAATGGAAATGGGATCAAATCACGATGGATTTTATGTCTGGTTTGCCACAAACTATGAAGAAGCATAATATCATACAGGTGATTATAGATAAATTGACCAAGTCATCTCACTTCTTCCATGTCATAACTGGCTATTAACTTTCAAAGTATGCAAAATTATACATCAGTGAGATAGGGCGGCTGCAAGGAGTACCATCTTCTATTGTATTAGACTATGATCCATGATTGACCTCAAGATTTTGGAAGAAATTACATAAGGGCTTGGGTACTAAGCTAAATTTTAGTATAGCTTTTCATCCTCAAACGGATGGACAATTAGAAAGAGTGATTTAAGTGCTAGAAGATAAGCTTAGGAGTTGTGTTATTGATTTTAAAGAAAGCTAGGAAGAACACCCCTCTCATCCCCCCTGATTGAATTTTCATACAATAATAGCTATCAAGTAATCCTACAGATGGCATTGTATGAGGCTCTTTATGGTAGAAAGTGCAAAACACCCTTATGTTGGGCAGAACTTCGTGAAAGTAAGATCGTGGGTCTAGAATTGATAAAGGAAACAGAAGATTAGGTGAAAATTATAATGGCAAGGTTGAAAGCTACTTTTAATCGTCAAAATTCATATGCAGATTTGAAAAGAAAGGACATTGAATATGTTGTTAGATCAGAAAAGAAAACATGCAAGATTTGGTTAAACAGTAGATTTTAAAACCTTTTTAGAAATCATATCACAGTGGAAGCAAAATAACCAAATCAACATGTTAATCCATATATGATACGGTTTAAGAATAATATTTAACATAAGAATAAGATGGTAGAAATATTACCGACCCCCTCACTATAGCTTTAACTCCTTGTTGTATTATCCTATCCCCGACAATATATCCTCTCTAAGGTGATCTATCCTCTTCTTCTTGTTACTGTTTCCTCTTCTTGATATTGTATCCTCGACTAATCCAATCTACCACTTGTTCTTCTTGGACAACTTGGTTATTAAGATCCTTTGGTGGAAAAGGAGAAGAAAACTTTGGAGGAGATTTTTCTTAGAAGAAAGAAGCCAAAGATGAGACACCTCTCATGTAAATTTCGGCTAACACATGCAAGAAAGGAGAGAGAGTACAAAAATGCAAGAACACTTCTTTATCACCTTGTCAATTTCAGTTATGCATGAAAAGAAAGAAGAATAAAAGCCTCCAATGCATCATACCTTTCTTTAATCAAACATAAAGAAGCCATTAAATGAGACTTTACTCATTTGTTTTAAGATGACTATATGAAAAGATCAATAACCTAAAATAACATGTCAATTTTAGTTTTAGTGATGAAAGACTTCTTTCATCTTTAATCAAATGAATGCTAAAAGGTTACAATACATGTCATCATTAAAAGATAACCATTAAACCATTTAATGGTAAGATCATTACTCCATTTAATGACGATAAAGCATGATAAATACCATCTTTATTTATCAATTCAATGCTAAATGTGCAAGTACACATTCAGCCATTAAAACCGAAATTCCTTTTCATTTCTTTGAGAATTTTGTTTTAATATAATTAATATAATTTATTAAATTAAACCAAAGTCTAGCCCATTTCTAAATGTTCATTTGAGCTTCTAATTAACCATTAATTAATACAAGCCTAACATTCAATCATGGGCTTTAAATCTCCATTTATATTTTTTACTTTGCTTGATAACATTCCTTGAAACCAAGTGGAGAATCTTATTGGACTTAGATAATTCAAGCTCCAATAAGCCCAAAATTAATTTAATCTCATTAGAATTAATTATAGCTTATTAACTAAATGTCATTCCACTAAAGACAATTAGTTAAACTCTTGAATTACTAAATATTATGAGAATACATAATTCAAATAAGATGTCCAATTGCAAAACCTATTATGAACCTTATTATAGCCATCCACACAACAAAGGGTAAAATTATTGTTTTGCCCTTATATTGGTTTTTCCTTCTAGATCTCCCGTTTTTACTCTATATGGTGATTAACACACAAGATCTTATCTTGGTGTTAAAACATGATGGATAGCTAATCCATCAAAACCCCTAGTGCCAGTTTAGTCACCAATCTCTGTAAAACATTTTTAAGTGATGATATCACTATAAACTCTTTATTTGAGTGAATATTCCTTGATATATGTTTCAATTAATAATTCTAACATGCAGACACTGGATGAATACTATGTAAAAATCCATTCCGATCATATCAAGAATTATAATGAAACACACATGAGTTCACCACTCATCAAGATTGGGGTCCATAATAAGCAAATGCTAAAATGTATGTTTTAAGACTAAAGTAACAACCTACTTTATTCTTGAAAACATATATGATTCTAGATTCATTTAATAGTACCATTATCAATAGTCGACTACTATCATGATATGAAACTCATCATTCCCTTGAAGTAAACTTCTTTACTTATATAGAGATAAATCGCAACACTATAGTTTAAACCATAATCAAGTGACCAACTTGATTAGTCAACTGTGAATCCATTATTTTAGATTCATATAATATACATGTTTCCCATACATCTCTATATATATGCATATTACTTACAAAAGAATCTCGACACCTTATAACTAGATATATAATGCTCATAAAAACCAAACTCTTTTATTTTATTAATAATAAATATTTTCATTACAAAACTGTAACTGAAGAAGATTAAGTTACATGTACATACACTAGCTTTCTAAGGCACTATATTTAGATAACTCTAACAGTTGTTGGTGACAAGGTTTTCTTGAAAGCTTCACCATGGAAGACAGTGCTTTTATTTGGTAATAAGGGTAAGTTAAGCCCTAGATTCATTGGTCTATTTGAGATCATTGAGTAGGTAGGACCAATAGCCTATAGATTAGCATTGCCATAAGATATTCATGATGTCTTCCATATTTCTATGTTGAGGAAATATCAGTCTGATCGATCACACTTTATAAAACTGGAAGATATTGAAACACAACTAGATTTAACTTATGAAGAGAAGCCGGTAAAGATTCTAACAAAAGATACAAAACGGCTAAAAAATAAAATAGTTCCACTGGTGAAAGTACTGTGGATGAATACCGAGATCGAGGAAGCTACATGGGAACCAGAAGAAACTATGAGAAAGTCTTATCCAAGACTATTTGACACGAGTAAATTTTGAGGACAAAAGTTTATTTTAAAGGGGAAGAATCGTAATGCCCTAAAAATCTCAATTTTATAAATAGTACTTTTTGGGTCGTGAATTGGATATCCCGAGGTAAATGGTGACACTTGGGATCCAAACAGCACTTTATTTTATTTGGCATCGGATAATATTGTTGAAGGATAACTCGAAGATCAAATTAAAGCTCTAAATGAGTTTGTTTTGAGCGTTTGACCAAGAGTTGACCAATAGTCAAAGTTTGACCTAAGAAAGGATGAAATTCAAACTTGAAACTATTAATTAAAATAAATGATATTAATTAAGGTCTCTATGTGAACATGATATTTTTCTTATGGTTATTTTTGTTGAGAAAAAGAAAGAATGGATTAAAAAAGTTAATTTTTTAAAAAAAGAGTTGGAAAAATTTAAATGAGGGACCACATGTCAACTACCCATTCTCTTCTTCTTCCACACATTGTTGAGAATACCTCCCTCCTTTCTTCTCCATTTTTCTTTCTTTTCTTACATTTTCAATTCAATTTTCTTTAGTTTTAACCCCCAAATCACCTATTAAACACTAAATCATCAACCTAAGGTCCCTAGTCTCACCATATCAACAAAAAAATTGGGAAAAGATGAAGAAAAGGTGTATGGGTGTTCTTGATGAATAGTACCCAAAATTTATAAGGTGAGGTAATGGAGGTAGATGTACTACGAATTTTTATTTTGTTTTTGGTTATGGCATGTACATATAATGAAGTGAAGGATCTTACAAGATTTTATTGTGAATTATATATGAATCAATGAAAGTTATGTATAAAATCTAGTTTAGATGTGTTAAAATGTATTAGAGGATGGATAAATTATTTTGTGAAGGAGTTTGACATGGTGATGGATAGTTAAGTAATATGCAATAGAAGTGTATTGAAATTTCTTGCAGGAGTTTTTAAATATATATAGAGGAAACTCTATCAAAATTTTGTAAGGTGAATAGTAATTACTAGAATAATGGGGTTTTAAGTAGAAAATTATTGTAGTTCGAAGTATTAGGTATTTAAGAATATGGTAACACTTGATATGCAGATTCTATTATCGAGTATGGGGTGTTACAGCAAGGAATTCCATTAGTGGATTTACAATACTTTCTTTTTCTTCGGGAAGCTCTTTTTGAAATATCCCTCCATTTATGAAACCTACCTTTATCTTTTCTGTACTCTCAAACGTGTGTCAGTTAGCTTTCATTTTAATAAGGGTTTCCATTAATTTATCTCCCAAAGTTAGCTCATTAACCGGAGGTACTTAGTGCTATAATTATCCAACTTAAGCGTAATTGTTCCATTCATAAGTATAAGAATTGCTCCATTTTAAATTGTAGTTATCATCATATAGTGCACCTTGAGGTCGATTGTACATGCTCGGTTACTCTCATGTATAAGTAGTTACTCGATATTCATGATTGTACTGATAACTCCCACTAATGTTGCTACACGACCTGAATATCAATTGAGCTTCTAAAAACATATGAGAACTCCTCACTCTCCCATATGGTGATGTCATAGTTAACAAAGGTATATTCTGGTTCCCATAAAAGTCTCGTCTACTCCATCCTTCCATTGTGAGTTGTGGCAATGACAATGAATCGTAATTCCTACAATTAACAACAAACTCAAGATCAAGTAGAGAAATTCAAAAGATAATTAAATTAATAAATGATAAGTCAAATTATTTATATATGATTTTGGGATAAATTGGAACTAATTTGACTTATCTTTACATGAATTTTGAGTTTTATTTGGTTAATTCTCACACATTTGAACTTTATTGCTTAATAGGTGCAAATGGATAGATTTTAGGGCAAGAGACATAACTTTTGCTATGGATGTCAGATTAAGGTCATTCAAGTGTACTTTTGAAGAGGACTCCAAGTTCTACAACTTCTATGAAGATTCAGAGGAGAAATTTTACCATCTAAAGGGTCAAAATTGTGTAGAATTTTGTGTAGTTTTGCATTAACTAATTGTGCATATTTTCATCAGGCATGTTTGCTTACTTATACATCTTTCTTCTAATTGTCATTATAATCCAATTTAATGAGTTAATTGAATTATGGGTAAGATTGATCTTAAATAAGATGCATAATATAATTAAATTGTTTACACACCTTATCACAATTGGATGTTATAATGTTAAATTGATTGAATGAGCATGTTATTGAATGAGTAAACATCACCGAGTGAGCTATTTTGAGCCTAAAGTATTGCAACCAATCCTATTTTTTTTGTGAGTGATATAATTTTCTCTTCTATATATGTTTACTTCAAGAACTTGCATTACATCTTTTCAAGGTTAGGGTTTTTGGTTATAACTCGAGAGAGAATAACCAACTCTAGGATAGTCCAAAACCAATAATCCGACATTTCATAATTAATTAGGTTAATGTTGAAGATAGGTAAAAATTTTCTCCTTTCTCTTAATTGGTAGTTCCTTAGGTTGATTTTTGGTGTTTACATTGCAATTTACTGATTTGTTAATATTTCGTGATTTATTCTTGAGTTGAATTGATTGATTAAATAATGTTATTATTTTAGCTTAGTTACAATTGAATTTCTACAATTTGTTTCAGCCTTAAAGTTTAGGATTAGATTAACTCTTCTCGTGGGATCGATACTTTAGATACTACGTGAACAACCTGTATGCTTACCTAATAACGAGGTTAAAACATTAAAACTACACATATCATAAAACCACGATCAATCACCTTGCCTTTGCTCTTTAAAACCCTTCCTAAGTTAACTAGCTTTCCCATTTATCAAAACATTCAATGAAGTAATGGTTATGCACAGGGAGATCCAAGTAATTAACCTATCAGGGAACTCAAATACATGTAGAGAAAGAACTATAAAATCCTAACTAACTAAGACAAATTCCTTATGAATATCAATTTTGATTGGACAATTAACTCTAAAGCCCTTAATATAATAGCTCTTCAATAATTCATGTACAAGCAACATATTATCTCCAATACTTATACCTTCTATAAAAGCAACTTAAGGTTGACTAATGAATGAAGGAAGCACATGCTTGATCCTATTGGACAACAATTGGTAATAATTTTATAAAATGTATTACAATAAGAAATCAATCTAAAATCTCTCAAAGAGTTTGGATTATAAGTTCTTAGGACTAGATATAAATGAGTGCAATTCTATACCTTCAATATTCAAGCATGATCAAAGAACTCATAAATAGCTTTGCATAAATGGAATTTAATAGAGCTCCAATTTTGCTAATAAAGGAATCCATTAAACCCATCAGACTATAGGTTTAAATGGACTAAAAGAGAATACCATTACCCTAATATCACTATTAGTGGAATTCTTATAGGAAATTTAGAATGCTCAAGGGAGATTACCTTAGGAATGGATAGGCCATGAAGTAGGTAAGGAGGATTCCCAACCATTGGAGTTCCCAATACTTTAACGTAGTAATTTATGACATGTATTTTTAATTCATTTTGGTAAATGATAATTCTACCCTTATCAATGAGTAACTTAGACATTTTGTTACAATTCCTCCTAGCAAGTAGTGATATATGGAAGAACCTAGAATTAGAGTCCTCATCTTTCATCCATAAAAACCTTAATTTTTTTTCATAAGAATGGAAGTATGTGCTTGTAGAGCACTCATGTAATTCACCAAGGTTTGCTTATCCTTGATATTGAAAAAAAAATCAATCCATAAAATATAAATTAATCCCCCAAAGTAGGTTAAATCCCTAACCCTAAATAGGGTTTTGTTCAACAACATGATAAAAGAATCCAAACAAATAAAGACAATCAATATCCAAGAAAGAATAGAGAGAAGATAGAGAGAACACAAAACAAGATTGCTTCCAATGCTTGATTCAATTCTCCTTGATCTTCTTCTTTGGCTCTTTTGGGCGCCTCTTTTTGTGCAACCTCGTTTTTAGCGAAGCACCCCCTCTTTTGGTCTTAAAAATGAGTATTTATAGTGTTTTGGGCTTAAAGAAACCTAGTTTTTGCCAAATAGGGGAATACAGATCATAACAATGCTGTCAAAGTCCATTAGGTAGATGTTAAGTCCACTAGATGGACATGTCTTCCGGAGCAAATTTGGCCAGTAAATGTTCATTAGGCGGGCTTCATGTCACTGGGCAACTATTCTTGGGTTTTCCAGCTTTCCAACTTCGCTCATGTCTGTTTGAAGGGACATCATGTTTACTGGGCAGACATACATTGGGCATCTATATAAATATGCAATTTTGACCTTTTAGATGGAAAAATCCCTCCTTGGAGTCTTCACGAAAGTGTAGAACTCAGAGTCCTCTTTAAAAGTGTACTTGAAAGACCTTAATCCAACATCCACAACGAAAGTTATGCCTCTTACCCCGAAATTTATCCATTTTCAACTATTAAGCAATAAAGTTGAAATGTTTGAGAATTAACTAAATAAAGTTCAAAATTCACATAGAGTTAAGTCAAGTCAGTTCCAATCCATCCCAAAATCATATATAATAATTTGACTTATCAAGCCCCAAATTATAAACCTAATCAGATTATAAAAAATTGCAATTTCTTAATTAATAATTATCCAAACCCTAATTAGATCTGAATTTTTCCACTAAACTATCGGAACCTATGTGATATCTCTCATCACTTAATTACCAATTTGATTAATTTATAGTTCTTATTAAATCACCTAACTCTTGTTAGCCTAATTTAATTATTTTTCATCAATTCACCCTCTCAGTTTATTACCGATTTATGAAAATGCAGAAATCAATCACAATAAATCCAATTCACTTAAATAATTAGATTTTTATTGAATCAAAGATAAAAATAACCTGAAGGAGAGTATAGACAATCCACAACACTCATAAATCCTATCTCAACAGCTATTCTAATTCTATACATAGATAAAAATGGAAATACACTGGAAAATATATTTGAATGGATGATGGAGGCAGCAACGATGAGAAACCTCCTGTTATGGGAAGTACTTCATGTAGGCTTCTTCCCACGTCTCTCTTCCTTTGTCTCTTTCTCAATCTTTTAATGAACTCTCTCTAGGGTTTTATGATGGTGGATGATGCCAAATCTCCTCCTTTTTTTTCTTCTTGTTCTATTTATGTTCCTTTATGTTTAGGGTTGAATTAGGGTATTTTTGGAGTCCAAAAGGTCCAAAAATCCCTCGAAACGTGAAATTTGAGAGTGGTTGTATGTTTGTTCGATGCAGGCCACAATCATGGCCTACATTTAAGCCTTCTGTCACGATTGTGGCCTTTTGTGCCACAATCGTGAGCTGTTGTTTCAGTCTGAATGTCTTCTGAAACTCCTCCGTTCTTCGATATTGGCCCTAAAACATTAGCAAACTCATCAAGGTACCCCAAAAACATAATATTTAAGCTCAAAAGCTTGTACTAACCTATAAAACACTTAAAACACAAATAACTAACACAATTCTAACATAAACACATACTAAATAATCGGTTAATAGATAAACACATATTAAACTATACCTTAAAACATGATGAAATTTACACTTATCAGTGATCCTCTCTCACCTTATCTCTTCATCATATATATTAAGGTACTTATTTGCATTATCCATAAAAATGTGCTTACTGATTGTGGCTTTAAGTATCATAAAAAGTCTAACATATTGGACATTAGCCATCTTGCTTTTGCTGATGGTTTGTTATTATTCTATAAAGCTAATGAAGCCTTAATGGTTTACTTAGTGAGATCTTTGGAGGAATTCAATGCTTGTTTTGGGCTTTAAATTAACAAGGACAAGAGCTATATTATTACTTCAGTGGATGATGCCTTGAACTTAGCCTAGGTATATCTTCTATCTCAAGCCTATCACTAAAATCTCCACCATTTACCTACCTAGGTAATATCATTCTAACTTAGAAGAATTTATCTTGCTTTTTTTAAAAGCTAATGGTTCTCTCGCTTGAAGATTCGTTCTTTCATCACCTTGGACTAGATAGATTAGGGCAATGCAAAACTTATAAATTATTGAATCTCGTAATTCATAGGAGAAGCTCTCTTATTTAAATTGTCAAGGTTTATATGATATGATTAGGAAAAGAATTGGGGCTTGGATGTCTAAGTGTTTATCCTTCACTAGCATGTTTGATCCTTACCCAAAAATGCATACTTTAAATGCATTGGTAGTGGTTTAAGCTCAATGGTTAGTGATTGCTCACAAGAAAGAGGGGTTGGTGACTCTATTGTCTCTACGAGTTCCTACTTTTGATTATCATCTAACTCCCCTTAGGCATATGTTCAAGCCCATATTTTCGATTTCATCTTAACACTTTGCTTTTCTTAATTCACTTTCAAGTTTGGTAATGTCTTCACTTAATCTGCTTATACTTTTGGAACTTCTCGTGTGCATACACCTATTACATATAAAAAAAGAGTATCAAATAAAAATAAAAAGAAAGATAAAATAAAAACAATTCAAATCACACTTGATGTTATATGGAATCCCCAGTGATAGCAACAAAAAACTTGATAACTCCTTTATGTTTAGTTCATAGTAAATTAATTGAAGTTGTTATACAACAAGTATACAGCTTGTATAAACTAGTATAGCAAGGTTTTTTTCCCCTAGGGACTAGTTAGTCACTTGACTTTTGTCTGAACAAACCAAATAATGAGAGATTGAAATTGTAAAAATTCTCAATTTAAAGGCTTGCAAACACACTTCTAAATGTCACAAAAATAAGAATATAATTTTGTTTTAGGGAATTAAATTATAACTGTTAGGTTCATTCTCTCTATACCATGTAATCTGTTGGACTCTGAACTTTTCTTGAAATTTTGAAATTATAATTTGACTTTAATGAGGAAATTGTGGTGAATTATGAAAATTCAAGGATGTGAATTGTTATATGAGATTAAGATAGGTGAATTTAGCAAGTTGATGGTGAGAGAGTTCATGTGTGTATGCTTTTGTTATTGATGTTTATGATTAATTATGGCCTAAAATGGTGTTTTGAGTTTAAATGGAATTGTTAGTGAATGAATTGCTTTAAATGGAGTTGAAAAGCAAGAAATAAATAATGAAAGTGTTAGAATTTGGAGAATTGAAAATCTGAAATTTTCAAGATGAATAGTAGCAGAAAGTGAATTTGTAAGTTGAAAGCTTTGTGAATTTTTCTGGCTTGATCTGGGCAGATTTGGATCAAATAATCTGCATGAAAGTTGTAGCTTCTATTGATAGCTTTCTATCTCTATAAAGTATGGCATTTTTCGATATTGGAGTTGAAAGTTATGATTAACTGAATTTTGGATGTTTTGCTTTGTTTTTGAAAATGTACATAAGCTTAGGTTTTGTGTATGCTGGCTTTGAGGCAAATTGTGGACTGATATAGGTGAAATTGAATTAAGTAGCCTTCTTGAAAGTTATAGAGAATTTCATAGCTTTTCAATGATGTATAATGTACCATTTTTGGATGTGGGAATTGAAAGATGTAAATTTTTGAAGTCTTGATGTTTGTTTAGGGTGAATTTATGAGACAGAAATTTTGATTGAAAAATTTACCTAGTTAGAGGTTGAAATTACTTCTAAGTTCTTCATCAAAGTTTTATATTATGTTTTGATCTTTCCATTGATGTAAAGTATGAAATTTTTGGACCGTGGAAAAGGAAGTTATGATTTTTAGAAGTTTCTGTTACTGTTTGGCATAAACATTAGTGGATAGAAACATTGAAGTGATTTTTGACTCCCTTAAAGGCCAAATTGGCTTTTAAGTCCTTCATGTAAGTTGTAGAGCTTCCTTTTAGCTTTCTTTTGATACTAAGTTTGTAAAATTTGGAGTTCTGGATCAAAAGTTATAGAGTTTAGAAGTTAGGTTGTCGCGAAGAAGAAAGAGTGTGGGTCCACTCAAATGTCGCGGTCGTGCATACGGACGATCGCGACTTTGTGGATCCACCAAAATGTCGCGATCGTGCATGCGCACGATCGCGGCTCCGCTGGTCCATTCGGATATTGCGATCGTGCACAGATTTCCCAAATTTTTTAAGAAAGGCAATTTTCTGAACATACTCTATTCTTTTGCTTATATCCTTTCCGTCCGATATCTGATTGACTTGATTTTTAAAGCATTAGATTTCTAAGATAATTGTCTACATCTTCATGAGAAATTTATGATTTTTGAGATTAAATTGAGGAAGATTGATTTAATCCAAATGAGTTGGAAAATTTTCTAAACATGGTTCAGTATTTTGGTAAATTCTTGATCTGTAGAGATCCGATTAAGTTGATTCTTGTTGCAAAATAAAATATATGCATGGGTGTACAAGTCATATGAAGGAATTTAATTTCAATTTAGCCCATAAGATTTTCAATTTCTGAATTGAAGTTGGATTTAGTGTTCAATCTTGGATTGATAAGAGCTGAAAGTATTTTGGCCATAACCTTTGGTCTAGTCATCCAAATGAGGTGATTTTTAATTTGGATTAAACTAGAGAAATAGGCTACAAATGTTCTGAAGGACTCGAGTTCCAATTTAGTCTTTAAGAATGTCAAGTTTCAGATGGAAGTAAATCGCTGAAAAATGTCTTAGCATATGAAAAGTCCGAAATGTTTGAAGTATAACTTTTGGAATAGTCATCCAAATTTAATGATTTTGGTATCAATATGAAATTAAAAGTATAAGGAACATTTCTCTAGAAGGAAGTTTTAGCAAATTCCTTCAATTTAATGATTTGAAAAATGTCCTAAGCAAAACATGATTTAATGAATTTTGGGACTTTGTTATATTTTATGATTTTGAGGATTTAATTAGCATTTTAATGTGAATAATTAGCATGTTAAATTGAGTAAGATCATATGACATGGATTAAATTAAATTAAAGTGTTAGAAATTAAAGTGTAAAGAAGGCATGAAGGGAAAAATTGGAAGGTTACTTAAAGTGTTAAGTTCTAAGGCTTTTAAGGAAGGGCAATTGGGTTTTTTGCATTCATTAAAAGCAAGAAGAGTGGGTTGTCGTTTAAGTAGAAGTAAGGCACGAAAATGAGGAAAGAAAGAAGGAAAGAAAAGAGAAGAGAAGTGTGTTTCGGATGGGAGAAGAAGAAAGAAGAAAGGAAAAAGCTAGGGTTCGATTTTTATGGGTCTTCAAGCAAGATTTTTAAGTTGATCCAAGAAGG
>JANZLD010000002.1:44673196-44684319 GCA_026413575.1 Erythroxylum carthagenense
ACACCCATGAAGGGTATAATGGCACTTATACTCTTGAGATAACTACCAAAGGTAGTTATATGAAGACAAAAATATTTAAATGCAACGGTTTTTACACAAGAAACGAACGGTGTGTTTATTTTTTGGTTGCTTCAGTCATTTTTGCTTCAAGGTTTTACAAAGAAGAGAAGAACAACTCTGCAGTAAATTGGAAACAGAAAGTCCTATAATCGGTGGAATTATATCGGAATCCAAGTATGTGATTTCTGGTTTTTTATCCATGCATATACAATTGATCCTATAGTTTATGATATGTTCATAGAATTTCTAACATATACATTTAGTTAAAAGTAACAACCTAACTAGTCCATTTCTCTAATTATTCTCCCGTAGATTTGTTTTTCTATCTTTCTCCTTTCGAAATAGATCTTTAAATGGAACATAAAAGTTTACAAGATTATCTTTTGCAGCGTTCAATTCAAATAGAAGTTTTCTGCTAGGTTCCACGAAAATTTCAAAGTAAACCCCACAATTTGTAACGTTTCTCGTATTTTGCTGACTGACTTTTCAGGTAATATAATTTCTCTACGTAGTACCTTTTCCAAAGTAAACTGCTTTGTAGTCCAGGCAGCCACTTAGAAATAAAGAGGAAGTTAAAACTAAGTTATTAGATTAATGAACCTTAATAGCTAGCGCGTGGACCTATCGCTGATCTTGGAGAAGTGCTAGACAAATAAATTTGGCTACAGCCAAAACCAAATTTCATCAAGCTTTGGCTAGCAACGTTGAATAAACTATATATTCCACTTCGTGGGGTTGGCACAACTCTAAGTATGTGATCTTGCTAGCTATCATTACGATCAATATCAAGGGTCCGTAAATAAGTTGAATTAATATTATATTATATGCTCCAACATCTCCTACTTTTGTCTCTGGTTTTACGATTAGAATCAACTCACTGCTCTTGCGATTTTTTTTTGTACAACCAGTCCCCGCCAGACGCAAAGACTAATCCTTTCGCCACGAGAACTTGCTCTTACCATTTTGACTGGCCGTACTAAAGAATATAAATGCTTTTCACGATTCTATAACATAGGCAGAATCGAGTAAGAATTTAGATGTAGGGTCAAAAATAATATACAAGATAAGAGTCACATAAAATATGACTGATAAAAAATATTATCTACTTAATTTAAATTTAATTAGTTTGTTGAGTAAATTCAAAATTAACTTAATGTGAGTGAGATTCTAACCTTCTAAGAAAATATTTAGTAATTTCTTAATTTAATAGTAAGGGTAATTATTTTAAATAAAATAATAAGAGTAACCAAATATTTATTAAAAGTTCTTATTTTATTTATTTCTGTAATGTAAATTAATACTTACTTTTTATATCTTTTTAATTGTTAAATAACATGAGCAGCAATTTATTCCTAAAAAGTATTATGGATGTTAACAAGCTTACTAAAGCTAACTTCTTAGACTGCTTTCAAAACTTAAAAATTGATCTTAAGCAAGCACAGAGTTGTATGTTCCTAGCAATGTAATTCTACCACCCAGATGCAACTGATGAAGTTTGGAAAAGTTATTAGTGCCATATTCATAATTTTGAGTAAGCTACAAGTGTGATATTGACTAGTTTGTCTCCTAAGCATCAAAGACCACATGAAATGGATGCTCCTATTATAATTTTGCATATTAAAGAGTTGTTTAGTGCACAAAAGTAGGCTAGAGAGATATTAGACCTTTAGAGCATTACATCGATGCAAGATGGCAAAAGGATCTTCAATAAAGTTGCATGTATTGAAGATGATTAGTTGTATTGAGAAATTAAGGCAATTAAGTTGTTTTTCACTAAACAATGAGTTAATTATTAATTTGGCACTTCAGTCTCTTACTCCGATCTTTTCATAGTTCATCATGAACTTCCATATTAACCAAAAGGATATAGCATTATCTAAACTATTGAATGTGCTCAAAACCATAAAGGGATGCCTCTAGAAGGAAATCTATTATATTCTTAGTGTGGATTCCTCTAGAAGCAAGAAAGAGTGCTTTAAGAAGATTAAGAATTTAAAAAAACAAAAGGCTTATACTAAAGTAGAAAAGGCCAATGGTGGTATCAGGAAGAATAAAAGTAATAAGGCATATGTTTAAATTATAGAGTTGATGGCACCGGAAAAGGAAATGCAAAACTTATCTTGCTATCTTAGAAGATGGGAAGCTTAAGATAACTCCCATCTTAAGGTATATTCACTACAGTAAAGAGTGCTTTAGGCAACTACATATTTGTATCAGTGTAAAAATGTGTTGCTAAAAATTAATATAACGCAACATTTTTTAAAATATTTCCTTTAATAATATTAAAAAGCAACGATAATAATAATTAGTAGCTACATATAAGAAAAGGCAACAAAACTAAAAAAAAATGGTTGCAATAAAGTTTTATATATGCAACATCCAGAATTGTTGCTATAGTTCCAGTCATCTATTTACTAAAGGGTATTTACTAATATTACATATTTATTTATATAGCTATTTACTAATGTATATTTAAAATATAAAATTTCTCTATTAACTAATAAGTATTTAGAATATGTCTAGCAAAATTAAATTACAACCAATTTTTATTTAGCAAAATTAAAACACATGATACACCTGCTCTAAAATATATAGAAGTATGTGTAATATATACACATATGAAGGTGTCAAATTCTTTTTACCTAATTTGTCTCCCTTTTTAAGACAAAACCTAATCCCATGTTTCTATCGAATTCTTTTCTTTGTACACCCCTAGCTCGAAACTTCTCAAATTTAGAAGTAAGTCATATGTATTTTACTTGAATTCCAATGTTTGTATGTATTCCTGAGGCTAAAGATTTTTTTTTCTTTAACTGAGATCACTGTTCATCTAGGTTTCAATGTTTTCATCATTAGTTTAGGCAATTGATAGGTATAAAATAGGGGAAAAGTAACTACTTGCTTCATTTCCTTAAGTAACTACTTTTTAGAGTATCTTCAATATTTATCTATTTCCCCAACTAACCTGTAACCTATAATAGTAGAAATGGACCTCTCTAACTAGTTAAAAGCCTCTCTAACTTGTGAAAAGTGGTGGGTGTCCACTAATAGCCATTCCTAGCTCGACTATGACAACACAATTCCAAGAGGAGACAGTAACGGGGCATCCTTTGGACCTGAAAAATGTGTGACGCTACTCGTTGTATTTCCTCAACTGAATCCTTTTTGGATTATCTTCATTGTTTCCATATTACCTTTTATACTTACTGGTCGTAAGAGAAGGTGTGATTACAAGTTTAGGATAATTTTTTGATTACAAAATGATTGTTTTACTTCTATTGTTAGAATTACCCAAAAGACAATTTTGGCTCTTTTGCTGACCGACTGATTTGTAGTTATTCCTCCCAATCATCCTATAATCCTTCATGCTTATATTTTCCTTTATTCATCTTTTCGTTCTATCACGAGTTGTTAGTTTTTTCACTTCTTTGTTAATAAGATTTTATTCTAATTTTGCATACTTGCAATTACTAGACAACACTTAAGCAGCTCTTTGAAGATTATGAACCAAATGAAGTGATCTAGATAACTCTAACCCATTTAGGTTAACAAGCTCTTCTAGTTAACCTAAATGGGAAATCCAAGGCTAAGGATTACAACGACCCTATGTTGACCTATTTATTTCTTTTGAGCAACATTCACTATATTGTGAGATCTATACGAAGGTTTGGTTTATATAAAACATATTATAAATTACATATCCTTAAAACATGTTCTAGAATAGGGGGAAAGTAACTTAAGGAAACAACTCCTACAACAGAGGCAGTTTCCATCTCTTTGTTAGTGCTTTGTGGTTTAGTTTCTATTACACCATTTATACATTTGTTTTGTCATTTGTTTTGCTTTCTCTTCATGTCTTATGCACGTTAGGTACTTGGAATTGTTTCTTTATTACTATGACCGTAGTTTGTCATTAGCCCAAGTTTATTTAAAATACAAGTCTTACTTTGTTAGATGTTCCTTTATTCTAGTTTGTGACTTTGCAATTGAATTAGAATTATATTTTAGTTGTGATTCCTAGTTTTCAGGAAATTTGTTAATAGTGTTCTTACTTTTCCTTGGACTCAATCTCTACAAATAATTCTTGGGATGGTAGTAACCAATTATGTTAAATCCTACACTTTGTTTCTTTCTTGAGCTTGATAACTATCTTAAAGCTTTTAATCATTGCTCTCTTACTCTTAAGTATTTTGCTATCAAGTTACTTTTACTTCTAACTTTTAGCATCCTAAATTAAATTGATAACTAATAGAATAAAATGGTTCAAAAATATAGTAAGGACATTAAAATCATTCTACTTATAGGATGAAGCTTTGAAAAGATGCTAAGGTACTTTGATATGATGTAAAGATACATGAGTTGTTCACATTTTCACTGTATTTTATTTTATTCACTTATCCTCAAGGCAGAATCATTCAAGAATTTCATTTTTGGGCCTCAACATATAAAACGTATCTTATCTTTATTTATTCTTTTATATATAACTTCAATGCGTTTAGTTTATGAATGACTACGGCTACACTAGGATCCATATATTTTGTACTCCCTAGCATTTCGCTATGTTTTCTTTATTATAATCTCTTTCTATTGACATTTAGACTCCAATTAAGGATGAGATTTTTAAAGCATTTTTCTGAAATATTTTATTCTTCCAAATCATACATATCAATGTGAACAATATTAGGTGACAAAGTTCTTTCAATTAATATTGTTCATCGTATTGTCTTTTGCCTTGAGATCAATTGTAAATTACTATTGCTTATTTTTTTTCTTTTGCAAACATATTGCACCCAATGTGGATTGAAAAGACTGTGCCTTTGACTTTGCTTATAAAAGGAATCAAAAAATTGTGTTGCTAGCTTTTGAACTAGATTAATTTGTCTTTATTAAATAGAGATCACAATAAAGTAGTTGGTAGTTCATTATTTAGATATATCAACATGTTTATGAGCATAATTGTTTTCAAATCTTTCTGATCTACTTGCTTCTTTTTATTTTTTTTAAATGATGATTAAGAATAGATAAGGAGGTACTTGTGAAGGATTTTGAAGTGCCCATACATTTTTTTTAATTTTAGTTGGCACACTTATATTCCATATGGATTAGAGAAAGAAAATATAGGTGCATATTTTAGTTAATAACTTTTTGTTATTCCATTTTGAATATGTTAAAGGTTGAATTTAATTAAGTCCATATGGACTATATGATATGTACAGTTATTTTCAATATTATGTATTGTTATTTTAATAAAAATTAATGTATGAGAAAAACTATTATTTTGTTATTAGATACTATTGCCAAAAAAATCAATTTGTTGCATTATAAAGATTCAAATTGTTGTTATATCCATTCAACATTGTTGTTATAATTTGAAACTACTTTGTTGCCTTACTCAAAATTTTAGGCACCATTATTCATTGTGTTGCCTAATAACAAAATGTTGTTGCCTTACACCTATAGCAATCCCCTTTTATTTAACGATATAAATTTTGTTGTCTTAATAAAAAAGCAAAAATAATTACACTTATAGTTATGTTTTTGTCTATTGTCTAAAGCTCTTTTTGTTGTAGTGATTTATGATTGAGATCAATTTTTATACTTCAGTTCCACATTCTTCATTATTAGATACTGGACGTGGTTCTTATATTTATAACAATATGCAGAAGTTAAAAAATAGTAGATTATTAAGGAAAGGTAAAGTAGACTTGGGAGTTGGCAACAAAGCGAAGGTTACTACAATAGCTACAGTGACTTCTAGTTTAGCTTTATCCTCTAGTCTTATAATAGAACTATATAATTGATTTCTATTTCAATCATTGAAAGAAATATTATTTCCATTTCTTATTTAGATTTGAATGGATATTTATTTGTTATAAAGAATAAAGTTGTTTTTTTATTTTTACTTTAAGTAATTTGTAGGAATTATATCTTGAAAGATCATTCCCTAATATATATAGTAAAAGAAATAAGTGACCAAAAATAATATTAATTATGGAATTATAGGTTAGGCCATAAAAAAAAGAATCATAAAATTACATAAAGAAGGATATTTGGATATTTTTAATTGTGAAATATATGAAACCAATAAATCATTTGGATAAGATGACCAAACTATCATTTAATGGAAATGAATAGTATGGTGGTCAGTAATTAGAGCTTATAAATTTAAATATATATATGTCCCTATGTCTATTGGCACTAGAAGGAGGTGCTTAGATTTCCTTACGTTCACGTACATTCATTTTAGATATGTTTATGTGTATTAAGTGAAACAAAATTCAAAATCATTTGAAAAGTTCAAAGAATTTAAAGTTAAAGTAAGTATCAAGGCACTCAGATCTAATCTTAGCTTCGTAGTTACTTAAAATAGAATAAGATTATATCATGACATACTGCCTATGGAACTCCATAATATAATAAAGTGTCTGAGAGGAGAAATCATACTTTATTACATATGGTACATTCCATAATGAGTCACGTAGTCTTTTCTATCTTCTTTTGTTAATATGCCCTTGAAACCACTGATTATCTTCTAAATAAGGCTCCATCTAAATCAGTTAACAGAGACTAATAGTAGACCAAATTTATCATATAGTCTTTCCTATCTTCTTTTGGGAATATGCCCTTAAAACCACTGATTACCTTTTAAATAAGGTTACATCTAAATCAGTTAACAAAGACTAGTAGTAGATGAAAGTTATCACACATAAAGATTTAGGGAATTGATGCTTATGTGAAGCATACAATATCTAATATGGTTCAAACCAAGTTAGATATATGCAAATATAGGGTGTCTGAAATAGAGCATTGAATATCAATTTTACCATCCTTTTGAGCAAAAGATATTTGTATTAAGACATGTTATGTTCTAAGAAAGAGAATTTATTCTCAAGGAAAGTAGTGAGAGTGAGTTAGAACTTAGAAAAGTTCAAGAACCATAAATGCACAACCAAATGGAACTTGAACCTCAAGTTTATATATGTGATGTACAATTAAGAGCTCAAGAGACATATAGTATATGACAAATTAGTAAGATACATCTTCCCCTTACTAAATTAGATCTACATATTGGAAAGATGAAAGATAATGCATTACTCATAGATTATGAGCCTAGTAATTTTAAGTAAGCAATTTCTAATATTAATTCTTTAAAATATCATGAAGACATGATATTTGAATGGAATCCATCAACGTGAATTAAGTATGGATTTTAATGGATGCTCTTGACGATATTGGACCTATTAGAAGCAAGTGAATTTTTAATCAAAAAACTAACATAAATGGTAATGTACACACATAAGTAAGGCAAGTGACTAATGGTTATAAATAAAAACAAGAAGTTGATTTTGATGAAACCTTTTTGCCAATAACTATGGTTAAGTTTATAAGGATCTTATTGACTATATATGCATATCATGATTACGAAATTTGGCAAATAGGTTCCAAAACAACCTTTTTCAATAGAAATTTTACAGCCTTTTTCAATAGAAATTTTTCTTAAGGATGTGTGCGTGACCCAACCTAAAGGTTTTGAGTCCAAAAGATTTTCTAATCAAATATGTAAGTTAAAAAAAACTTTATCAAAGAGTTGGAACATCTATCTTAGCGAGACAATCAAAGAGTTTGATCTTATCAAAAATGTAGATGAACCATGTGTCTATAAGATGTTTAGTGAGAGTATAGTCATCTTCTTAGTGTTATATATGGATGACATATTGCTAATTGGAAACGATATACCAATGCACTAATGTGTAAAGATTTGGTACTCTAAACGCTTTTCCATAAAGGATATAGAAGTACTTAATATTCTAGGACTAAAAATATATAAAGAAAGATTGAAATTTTAGTTGGCTTATCCCAATCAACATAAATAGATTGGTTTAGCATAAAGAATTCTAAGAGGAGACTCTTACTTATAGTATGATATTTCTCTTATAGAGTATATGTCTAAAGAAATAAAATAAAGAGATAAAAGGGATTGTTCTCCATCTCCTTCGGTTATTATCAATCATGTGTGCGACATTATATACTAGATCAATTGTCTTTTATTCCATTAAAGCGAGTTTTTATTGAAGAATATTTTGCAGATATTCTCACTAAGTCGTTGTCTCAAAAGACACATAATTGACATTTGATATTATTAGATACATAAATGGTTAGTTTTAATCTAGTAAAAGATTATTAGTTTATGCCCTTATAACTAATCAATTGATTGCAATCTAATGTATGACATTATTATTTTAATCAATAAAGACTTTATCTTTATATATTTTTGTTAATTATATATAACACTTAATATTAAAGATAAAATTCTTTGAATGATTTTTGTGTAATTAAAATTAGGGTGGAATCATGATAATTTATATTTATGTACTATTCCTAAAATATTCTTAGTTGTAGTTTCATCAAGATGAAATATTGATGGAATGGTAAAAATATCAAACATTATGTTTCTTTCTTATAATGAAAGTAATTATTCTAATAAATCAAAGTATGAAGATGCAAACAAATGCATGTATGCCTACTAAAGAAAAGTTTGTTGATCTAGTCTGATTATGAAGATCTTGAATATAATATTATTTGCATATCTATAAATTTTCTTATTATGATCGTTGTATAATTAATCATTAGACTACTAAGGTATCTCAAATGAAAATTAATATATTTCAATGCTACTTATGACTTATTCTATTTAAGATAACTTAGTCAATATTACTTGGATAAAATATAAACTATATAAAGATAGTTATATAAGTTATGATTCGTCAATATAAAGTAATTAAAGAGAATGTTATATTGTACTTAATTGGTAATGATTTAAGGAATTTTTTTAGCTAAAATAACTCAAATTTTGAAAGGAATGTTTTCAAATATTAATTATAAATCAATTACAAACATGATTAGATTTGTAAAAGTAGATATATAATTTATAATCATTGTTAACATATTAAAAGCTTAATAGATCACGGATAAAAAGTAGTTAAAGAAAGAACAAAGTTTAAGAAACTTCAAATATCATATATGAAACTATGATTTTATTAAAATTAAATTATAATTATAATTAAATTACACTTAAATCATTAATTTTAATTATAAAAACATAAAATCTTTATAGGAAAAAGATATTTAAGAATGAACACTCTTACCTTTACTCACCAAATAACCGTGCTTAAATTTTGAAAATGATCAAAGTGATCATACGGCCGAGTGGAGTTGGTGAGTAACTTCCTTATCAAATATTTTTTAAAATATTAAAATTTGGGTAAAACTGTTAAGTAACTCTACGTGATAACTTATTAAATATTAAAAAATATTGGAATTATTAAATAACTACTCGTGATAACTTATCAAATTTTTTAAGTATTAGATGTTGAGTTATCATTGCATTAAAAACTTTCATGACCATTTGATTGAAATCTTAATTTAAATTATTTATCTTTATTATCTATTTTACATTAATTAAAGTATTTACCTTGCATCGGAAACCAGAACACCTAAGGTGACCAAAATCTTAGGCATGCGCATGTAGACAGTTCAATTCCTTACTGGTACAATCTGATTCTGTTGGGGCTGGACGCCGTTACTTGGATCCATGATCTTGATGAGCTTCAACTGAGAGAGACCTGCAAAAGCAATAAGGCACACCGGCGGTTGATCACTGGCTTGCCCCTCCGATGCCTAAGTTAGTTCTTTGTCGTTGGTTTACGTGTTTATGAACAAAGAGAATTAGGGTTCTGAGAGTCGTACCTACCTTGTGAGGAGATAATGATCTTATATGGTAAACACCTGACGTGTTTATGTTTAATTCAACGTCTCTGCCATGTTTAACTCAACATCATGGGAATGGGCCAACCGGCCCACGTACCATCCTGGGGCTGGATCTGGGCCTAGCATGATCGACCCGACCATAAACTCCCTACTCCTTTAGTCTGATCAGGAAGAAGACTCGATGGAGTACGTAGGGTTCGTGCATGACAGCTCGCGATAGGCTTGACCGGTCGGATTCGTGCGGTTCTCCTGCATGTTAGCTTGCGATTGGGCTGATCGATCGGATTGAACGTCTAGCTAGGGTGCTGAATTTAATCATTACGTACAGCGCGTGTCTTCTGACGGATTTCAAAATTTGAAAAGGGAATGTCCTTTCGTGTTGCTTTTAGGATAGTGCGTATCGTTTCAACCGCTACGCCGTTCCGGATATTTGACAACCCTAATTCGCTCGGCTCAGATTTTGCCACGCATCTGACTTCAATTAGCGTTCCCGTTCAGTTGATTTTGTGATAACGGCTTGGAATCGAGAAACTTCATTATTGTTTTTGCGCATTTGGTTTCCGACTTTTGCTCTCTCCACTCTTTACCTCTTTGCTTGTAGTCATCATAATCTCCTTTTCACCGCTATTCCAAACTACAAACCTCAGTCACCGAACTAGGTATGTCCTTTTTCCTTTCCTCATCCTTTAAACTTCCTTTTTAGTGACCATGTCATCGACTAGCCCTAGGAGTGGGTCTAGACTTAGGGATGAAAACACCTCCTCCTGCTCTTTCGATCGAGAACCGACGGCTGAAAGTGTGTTACAGATTGTTGGGTCGTTTGAGACAACGGCGGAAGCGATGGAGGCGCCGGAGGCAGGGGGTAATGAAGCGCCGGATGTAAAGAAAGATGAGGAAATCGCGGCGACTGACCAAAGATATGGGCAAATCGTTGAGAAGCCGCCGAGCGACCAATCGACGACGACCGAAAGGGAATTGAACCGTTCGGTTATGAAAAACAATATTCCTTCATCTTGGGGGCCCAAGCTAGCCGTAGAGAACGAACGAATTCACAGCAATATGGGAGGCTATTTTGCTGTTTCAGACAACTTTTTCTCGATCGGTGGCATGAGGCTCCCATATGCTCCGATCATCGATGAGGTATGCTGCGCATAGAAATTGAGGCCGAGCCAGATCCTCCCTAATGATTGGAGGTTCATGAACAGTCTCGCCCTACTATGCTATCATTTCGGGTGTTCTCCGTCGATCGATATTCTGCGGCTTTTTCTAAGGATGAATCAAAGCTCGCTCTCCGG